>JAPEVW010000034.1:430018-930018 GCA_027921565.1 Artemia sinica | reverse complement strand
ACTCATTTTTTGTTTGTCAGTCGCTTAGAGAAAGCTGGTGCTCACTCCATATGATAACTTGATTAGTCAGTTTTTTTAAAAACTTGACTAGCTATAATGTACTCAATTAAAAAACCCTATATAATGTCCGTACACTGCATTCCAATTTTCATTATGTTTTAAGACATTGTTTATAGTACACCATATATTATTAATTTTGAAAACAATGGATTCGTCAATTTTCAATGTGAGTACACTTTTCATTCTTTTATTCCCCCCCCCCAAAAAAAAAAAAATTAGAGAAAAACGTTTTGCTAGTAACTTCAAATTTCAGAGGGGCTTAGCCCCCCCCCTAAAAAGTAGGCCTAAACATGCATCCGTGATCTTTCTTCTGGCAAAAAATACAAAATTCCACAGTTTTGCAGATAGGAGCTTTTAACTTCTATAGTAGGGTTCTCTGATGGTGTGATTTTCATTAAAGTTCTATGAGTTTTAGAGGGTGTTTCCCCCTTTTTTCGAAAACAAGGCAAATTTTTCTCAGGCGCGTAACTTTTGACCGGTATAGCTAAACTTGATGAAACTGATATATTTGAAATCATCATCATAAGGATTCGCTCTTTACGCTAAAGTTTTTTATTGTTTAAAAAAATAAAGTTGTGAGACATGGTCAAACTTTAGCGTAAAGAGCAAGGCGTTGAGGAGGGGACATTCCCTTTCATATAGGGAATAATTTCTGTTCGTTTTAAGTTTTAATGTCGCTCCTTACTTTCAGTTTAAAAAACTTGTTGTTTTTTTTTATTTAATTTCTGATCGTTTTTTAGTTAATGTAGCTTTTATTTGCATAAAAATTTTACTTTTCTTTTGCTAAATGGATGTCTTTACAAATTAACTTACGTAACTAACTTCCATATTCGTGTATTTTTCTTCTGGCAAAAAATACAAAGTTGCAGATTTTTGCAGATATGAGCTTGAAAGCTATGTAATAGAGTTTTCTGATACGCTGAATCTGACGGTGTGATTTTCATTAAAATTCATTCACTTGTAGGGGGTGTTTCCCCCCTCTTTAAAAAATCGGGTAAATTTTCTCAGGCTCGTAGCCTTTGATGAGTAATACTAAACTTAATAAAATTTATATATTTAGAATCAGCATTATAAACACATTCTTTTGATACATTTATTGACATCAAAATTCCGTTTTTAAAAGTTTGGATTACTATTGAGCCGTATCGCTTGTTTTTTTATTGTTTTTTTTCTATTACGTACATGTTATTACGTATATGAGGGGGAGGGTCCCCCCTTAGTCAATACCACACTCTTTACGTTAAAAGTTAAAAAAAAAATTTTGATTCACAAACCCCTGAATCACAAAGGCCGTTTAATTAGAATAGATAGCTCTTTTGAAAGCACTAAAAAAAAAAAATTGTAGCGTAAAGAGCGAGGTATTGACTTGGGGGAGAACCGTCCCTCACATACGTTATAATTTCTGTTCGTTTTTATTTAGCAGTAAGAAGAAGAAGGAAGGTAAAGAAATTAATAATAGGAGCACCTTTAAGCCATTATATGCATCACGCCTTAATGAGCAATAAACTTTTTGCATTTAAACAAGAGGAGGGCAAAATTTGACCTCTTAAGCATTTATCCAACAAAATGGAAAAAGGGGAGTTGTTTTTTTTCATGCTAAATTTTGCCTTTTTTTAAAGGAAGAGGATACGTGCAATAACCCCCCTTTTGAAAAGAAACCGAGATGGAGCGAAGCTGCATTAATGCAAGCCGCAAGGCCATCTATTATCAAATATGCTGGTAGAATTACACACGATCTGGACCAGCCAACGACCACCCAACTTATAGTGCCAGGGCCCTCTCACGCCAGTGTTAGCTCTACGCAAGCTGGAAGGAAGTTGAAAAGAGAATGGACTGCTTCTCATAATGCCTCAGCCCAGCCTACTCAAGATCGTGAGGTTGACCCCCTTCATGTTTTGCCAAGGAGTTCAGATGTAGAAGCCCAGTCAGAATTTGTAAGTATATATATAATTTTTTCTTTCCCTATTTTCAAAAATAAGGTAAATTTTCTCAGGCGCATAACTTTTGATGAGTAAAACTTAAATTTGTTTCTAAACTATTCTATAATAGTCCTATTTCATTTTCTTTCATTAACCAAATTAGCAGTATGTAAAGGAATGCTTATAACACTGAAATAGCTTATCATGCATTTCTAAAAAACCTTACCTTGTAACTTCTCTTCTAACCAAGACGTTTTCTAGTGCAATAATCCAATATTCCATTAAACAAACTAACTATATGAAAACAGAAAATTCGCTATTTCACAGTTGACAACCATTCTTAAACTGGGACATGTTTTTGCACTAAGCTTTTGCGAAATCCGGCGCTTATCAAAATCTCCCATCGCTACACCTGAATTTTAATCCGCTCGATAGGTATTATTTGAATTTTAATTGGGGTTCTTGTAACAGGATGTATATCTCCGATAAGATATATTAACATAGGAAGAAGGTTTTTTAATAATCTCCAATTATGTCTTCACAGCGATGTCAAGAAACATTATTTGGGCGAACTAATTTCAAGCAATTATTTCGTTGAAACACTTAGGGACATTTTAAAAGGTGTTTTCGAGAAAGAATTTGAGGCTGTTCTATTTGAACAGTATTGTGAAGTCCGATACCCCAACTCGAAAGAGCATCGATCCTCCTACCTCGAAGGAAGCCCCCGATTCCCAAGGGTCCTCCCAGGGGGGCTCTAAAAAGGACCATCCAGCATTTTAATTGCACTTTAATTGTTGATATGGATGGAGAAAAAAAAGTTCTTCTCTCTTACAATGATTTATTTAGTCCAGGTCAACTACGTCCACAACTTCAAACAAATCCGTTGCCAAAAGACATAGGAAAATTCGGATTGTTGAGAGAGTTACACCACCAACCGACGTATGGGATTCGTGTCCATTAACCGAAGCTGAGGAGCAAGTGTTCATACAGCATACCGCGTCAGTTGAACGATGGTCAAATTTCATTGAGAGTTATATTGAAGAGGGTCAAGCACTAGAATTGGACCCATATTTTGCGTTTTTATTCTAAAAATTTTTGGAATAAAACCATTAGTTTTTTTATCATTCTTTTGTTCTAACTTACCCTCTAAGAATAAGACTACATTTTCCTGACTAAAACAATATATATTTTTTTAACATGTTCACTTGTCATTATGAAAGACATATGGCAATGTAACTTTTTTTTCTTCTTCTTTTAATTGTTCAGGTGGTGGGACAATGACTATGAGAAATTGACATAGTTTATTAACTTTATAAAAATAATGGTTATTTTACATAAAAAATAAAACTTTTTTTTCTACAGATTAATGATATAGCACCACCACCGACACCATTGAGTGATGAACCCAGTGTATTTACAGGACCAATTCTGTCACCACCAACGGAGTTCAGTGATGAACCTACACTAGTTCTAGAGAATATGGAGTGGCATAGGGGGTTCCTTAATGATGTTTTTGGGGAAATGGCTAGCCTGGACGACTTAACCTGTGATATTGACATGCTTGAGGATCCAGAGTGGGCAGATAGTTTTATGCGTGAACATTTAGGTGATGTTACTAGTGCATCTGAACCGGGTCCTCATAACAAAATTCCATCACAGGACAATACAGGCTGGCTCGACCAATTGTCCCCAAACACCTTGGAATATGTACTAGGGGACTGCCTCATGCCATATCCATCCAATGTGATTGAACAGACTGGGAGTGGTGGTGTTATTGACAATTCCCTGTCGCCCTCCACCATTCCACTTAATGATATAGATAGTAGTAGTAATACAACAGCAACAGTATCCCCTCTTCCAGATTTTTTTCTGTCCAACTCTGCCTTGCACCACACATTGGTCTACAGCGCCAAATTCGGTGACCCCTTCAACTCTCTAGTGTCGGGGGATATAATAACAGATCCCCTGGCCATTACACATTCATATACTGATAAGATTCGAGCCATTCTTGAACAACAAATGGGGGTGTGGGGAGTGGGGGTCAGTTTAAAAGCATCAATAGCACTAAAAATATTTTTTTTAAATGAAAGTGCGGGTGAGATGTATTCGAAATACTTGCACACAGAGATGTTGGCAATTCACCCGCATTTATCAAATTATGGGGAGGTTTTTCTAAATTGGGCTAATAGTATTCAAAGTAAGTGGGAAAATTATAACGAGGGGGGTAGTGGATCTGTGGTTTTATTTATTGAAAGTTTAAATGTTAATATTTGTAGGTTTAAAAAGGATTTTATTGTAAGAGGTGGGCATGGGGAGAGGGCTATAGTTTTAAAATATCATTCAGATTTAGAGGGGTCTAAGGGGATACAACGAATCTGTTTCGATACGAGGCTGCAGTGTTTCAAGTATGCATTTTTAATTGCAGCATACAGACCACTTCGAATAGATGCCACTAAGAAAAAGTTGGATAAAATGGCAGTTAATGGTAGGGAGGGTTCAAAGTTCCCCAAAGTAAATTTTAATTGTTTAAATGGTCAATTTCCCGTGACACTAAAAGGAATAGATATTTTTGAGCGGGCTAATGCACATTTAAAGATTGGTGTCACGGTGTTACAGTATGAAACAGAATTTGAAGAGGGTCAGCGTTCCGATAAGAAGGGTGTATTATTTCCAGTGCGGGCTCCTTCAATTGAATCAGTAGAACATTGGGTGTGGCTTCTATACACCCCACCCACAGACTCCGATTCAATTGGTCATTTCAATCCAATTACGGATATTAGTAGGGTTCTAAGTGAGGGTAAAAATCGGAATGTACGTTATTACTGTCCAACATGTCTCTCAAGATTTTGGACTGATTTAAAGTTAAAGCATCACATGAAACACTGTAAACGTCATGGATACCAGGCTGTGGAGACGGTAAGCGGAGATAGAGCGATCTTACGTTTTAAAAATTTTCAAAACACGCTCCTGCAGAGCAATAAGATCGCTTTAGACTGCGAAGCTAAACTGACAGACGTGTGCGATCCGTCAAATTCAAATCGTGTTAAAATAAATGAAGCCATAGGGGTCTCTTACGCTCACGCGCAACGAGATTCCAATAATACCATGCAAGTGCTGGATGTAGTTGAGATGTTGAGTGACGGTGAAGACTGCATGCGCTCGGCATTGGTCAGTCTAATCAAAACAGCGAACGGTGCAATTTCGCGCCTTCGTTATACAAACTATCCTATGCTCCTATCACCAGATGACATAGTGGCCATTAAAAATCGTAAAATGTGTTGGGTTTGCAAGGGAGAATTTGATGATGGCGTTGGGAATGGGGGGAGGAGGAAGGTGATCGACCATGATCATTTGTGGCAGGAAATTACATCGGGAGGGAGTAACTTTAGAGGGGTAGCACACCAGTCATGCAATTTAAACGTTAGACAACAATATTTCGTACCTGTTTTTATACACAATTCCAATTACGACTTAAAGTTTGTTCTTCCGGCGTTGGCCCGCATTGCCAAGGGAGGAGTTGTAGATGACGCATGGATAGATGGTTCTTTTTCATATAATATCATACCCAAATCATCGGAGAAGCTACTGCTGCTAGAATTCATGTGGAAAACAGTTGACAAGGGTAACACGTGCCTGAATAAAATCCGTTTTTTAGACTCTTTCAGCTTCTTCCCCAAATCTTTAAGTCAATTGATTCAGGTACAGAAAAGTGACAATTTTGATAGCTTCCCCCTCCTCAAACAGCGCTTCCCCAATGATGAAATGTATGATTTATTAACGTGTAAGGGTATATATCCATATGATTATTACAACTCTGGCTCGAGGCTAGATGAGGTGTCACTACCGCCCATTGAAGCTTTTTACAATTCTCTTACTGAGAGTGAGTGCACCACTAGCGACTACGAATTTGCTAAGAGGGTTTGGGCAAAGGGCGGATGTAAAAATGGGTAGGATTATTGTAAACTTTACTTGGCCAGTGACGTACTCACTCTTCTGGATATTGTGTGCAAAAATACGGATAAAATCTATGGGGAATTTGGGTTGGATTTAGGTTATTATTTTCCACTCCCCATTTGGTGATGGACTTGATACTTAAAATCAGCAAAGAAGAAATAGGTCTGATAGCCGATGTGGATCAGCATCTGTTTGTAGAGAGATCAATGAGGGGTGGGTATGTTTTTCACGGGGATCGTATCATGAAAACTGATCCGAGTGGACAGCACACCGATGAAAAGTCGGACGCAGTTTTTTTGGATATGAATTCTCTTTACCCATCGGCAATGTCTCACTACTGTTTGCCGTGTGGCAATTATAAATGGCTTGACAATCCGTGTGCTTCGAATTTCCCCGACATTGCCAGTGTTGAGGAGAATGGGGCACAGGGATGGTTTTTTGAAATTGACGGTGAAATACCCATGGAAATCCATGACTCGGTAAAAGACTTTGTTTTTCCGTGCATAAATAGACCGGTGGGTAGGGACTCTCTGAGCCCCTACAATTTATCTTTAGTAGAGGACGGGAGTATGCACTGGGTACCTTCAAAACAAAAACTAATTGCCGACCTCAACCCGAAACAGAATATCGTTGTTCATCACGTGCTATTGAAATGGATGGTGTCCAATGGTTTCAAGGTCACAAAGATTCATAGAGCCCTCCAATTTGATCAAAAGCCTTACATGAAAACGTTTATTGACACCTTTGTCAGTAAGCGTTCACAAGCGAAAACGAAAGTTGAAAAAGAAGTCTATAAAATCATTTTGAACTCAGCTTTCGGTAAAATGTGCGAGAGCGTACGACACAGAAGTCGATGTGACATTGTAACAAACCCCAAAGATTGTGCTCGAATCATTGCGGATCCAAACTTCACATCGTTCACAATCATAGACTCTAATATGGTGCTCCTACATCGCAAGAAAAGAAACATTGTATTAAATAAAAATATTGCAGGCGGAAGTGCAATAACTGAAATATCCAAGAAACTCATGTTGTCATTTTATTATAATGTATGCAAGGTACAGTGGCCGATTGAGGGACAAGTTCAAGTGTATTACGGGGACACTGATTCACTCCTGTTAAAAGTCAAAACTGAAAATCTATTGAATGATTTGGAAAATGGCGAGTACATTAGCTCACGAATGGACTACACTAATTGGGACGAATCCCTCTACCCAGAGCTAGTGAAACGCCAGGCCCCAAATCAATTGTTAATGCTAAAATCTGAAACGGGTAGCGATCTGATATCCAGTGGTGTGTTTCCTGGTCCGAAGGTATACTGTGTGGAAACGCACGGCAAGGATATCAAACAAGTTTGCAAGGGGGTACCTACACACTTTGTAAAAAATAATTTCGACATGAGTGTGTATAGAAACTGTGTGGAACGTAGTTTAGTGCCAAGGGCGAAAGTCATGGCGATTCGCTCTTTACAATTTAAAAACTACACAGTTAGAGTTGAGAAAAACGCCATGTCTGCCATATCGGACAAAGTCTATGTACTTGAGGATGGTGTGAAGGTACTACCACACGGTCATTATTTAATTTCAGACCGAGTTGAATGTATAGAGTACAGAAAACAACTCGGTCTAGAAAAATTAACTTAAATTCATTAAAAAAAAAGTATAAATTGGGTGGGAGGGTTTTTTGGGTAATTGGGTGTTTTTAAAATTCTTTTTAATTCTTTATCACAAACAATTTACAATGTGTGTGTGTGTGTGTGTGTGCAAGGCAGATCAATTTCCAGTATTTAATGCCAGCCCCGGCCCGGGCCCGCCGCAGCGGGCCCCCGGCGCCCGGCGCTTCCCGGCCCGCCCCCGGCCGCCGCAGCGGCCGCCCCCGGGGGGAGGGGGGATCCCAAAATTTAAAATGCTGTAAATAAAAGTGTGATATTTCAAGTGCTTTATTCCAATAAATGTTGTATTTTTTTATAAATAAATAAACAAAAAAAGTGTTTTTTTTCTAGTGGTTATGTAAATGTTGTATTTTTTATTATAAATAAATTAAAAAAGTGTATTTTTTTCATGTTTAATGTGCCTTTTTCAATGTAGTATTTTTTAAAAGTATTGTTACCTTTTTATGTATATAGTAAAAGAAAATATTATTCTTTATTCGTCTTCTTCTTCTTCTTCTCGTTATTATTCTTGAATGGAGTAGTAATAGGGAAATTATTTAGTCATTAGACAGCCATAGTCTACAGTTAGTTGTCTAGGTGAACTGTTGAAGGGAACATGTATCAATTTAAAACACCATTCAGATCGTTTCTGTGTGGACCGTCAATGTCAGGCAAAACAACACTCTTAACTAAAATAATTAAAAATTGCGATAAAATGTTTGTGGAAAAGCCGAAAAAAATCTACTATTGTTACAGTATTTGGCAGGAGTCATATGATAAAATAAAAGCAATTGCCACGACGGGGTTGGTGCAGATACAATTCATACAGGGACTTGATGTTTTCAGCATTATTGAACCAAACTCTTGGTTGATCATTGACGATCTGGCTGAATCTATTGAACAATGGTCCCAGGAAATGCTACAACTGTTCACTGTTCGCTCTCATCATGAACAGATTTCCGTTACTCTGGTTCTACACAATCTCTTTCATCAGAGCAAGTGTATGCGAACACTTGCTTTGAATTGCACCTACTATATCATCTACAGAGTTGTTCGTGATTCTAGCTCGCTAATAACCCTCAATAAACAAATCTATCCAGGTGCCCCTAAATTTCTGCTCTCAGCATACAATCAGGCAACTAATAAACCCCACGGTTATATCCTATTGGATCTTAATCAAAATATACCCGAAGATCTGCGTGTAGTCACAGATATTTTCGACAATGAAATTACAGTATATCTCCCTGTGAACACTAAAAAGACCTATTAGTCGCTATCATGACACTGAAGAAACTACATGAAAATAGACATTTGTTTTCAGTTCTAAGCACTTCAAAACCTCCGCTTAGGAAAGCAATACTCAAACACGGTATTGACAATGATTTCATTAATCTAATATCCGAACTTTGTTTAAATTTGACCGAGGGTAATGTTCAACTGCCAGAAGTAGTTAAGCAACAGGCAAAGCAACATCGTTCCATTGTACGTACATTGGCCTCTAAAAAGAAAGGAAAGATTTTAAAAGGAAACGACTTCTTCAGGCGGGCGGTAGCTTTTTCACACTTTTACTGCCAATAATTGCAGGACTTGTAAACAGTTTTCTCTAGATGGCAAAACCCTATAAATTGACTCCAATAGAACTCGCTCTCTCACCCGTCGAACACTTTGAGAACAATCTGAGTAAATTCCTTGACAATGAGAATATTGAGGATGATAAAAAACTGCTTTTACTTCAAGATGCACTTCGCCGAGTGGACAAACACAGGTCCTATCGGTCGAAGCCCACTGCTGCTGCTGCTGATCCCAAAAAAGAATCATCTTCTCAAGAGTCTGCTGCTGCTGGAACACAATTAAAGAAGGAGGAATTGGATTCAATTGTATTGAAAATTGGAAATCTAATGCCCCACTCATATCGTGAACAAAGTAAACGACTCCTAGCCTATCTCTTGGAAAGTGGTCATATTCAAGTTGAGAGCAATGGGGAAGGGATTATAATTCAGGGCAAGAGCTATAATCTACTTGATTTAATCTATGATATGGTTACAAATCGTAAAGGACTATTATCATTTGACGCTCATCTATACAACTTTCTAAATACATTAAACTTCCCCAAAAGTCTTATTGGCAATAGACAAATTCTAAAAAAATTAAATGAACATGCATCATCATCATCATCAACAACATTGACACCATTAAAATATGAACTTGAAGAAGAAGATTTTAAATCAATTTTGGAAAATACTAGCACACCACTGATAGCTAGACAAAAGCGAAGACGTATCAAGTCAACGTCACCATTACCTCCACCAACAGCCAGTATACAAAAGGGTAGCGGACGTTACACAACGTGTTTACGTTCAAAATGGTTGAAGTTCTGAAAGGTGTTTATGAAAATATTGGTGAGGCGGGGAGTTTAAGTTCCCCCACCACTCTTTCCAAAGTCACTGGTGTTCGCACTAAAAGTGTACAAGACTATCTACAAAATGAATCAAGTTACACTCTGCATAGAAATCATAGACTTCGTGCCAATCAATATCGAAAAACTAAAGCCTTTTACCCATTGCATATAATGCAAGCAGATCTCCTGACTCTAGATGAGCTTCAAAGACGTCACAATACACCGTACAAGTACATTCTACTTGCAATCAGTGTTTTTAGTCGCTATGCATATGCAATTCCATTGCGATCAAAGAGAGGTGTTGAAGTTGCTCAGGCCATTGAAAGTATTCTCGAACAGGATTCATATAAAAAATTCAAACGGATCGCGGTAGTGAATTTGTTAATCCCCATGTTGCAAAAGTACTAGAGAAATATAGTACACTGCTCTATCATAGTCACAGTCCTATAAAGGCTGCATTGGCCGAACGATTGATAAGAACTATTCGACTTTTAATTTCAAGATATTGTACATTGAAAAATACACCGGCTTTTATTCATGATCTTGATAAAATCATGTTGATTTATAATCAACGACCTCATCGATCATTGTCCAACTCTACGCCAACGGAAGTTCATCATTCTGATCATGATACAATTGACACCTTTCTTAAACAATATTCCAATGAATCGGTTGTCAAGAAGAAGAAGAAAAATAAATTCAATGTTGGTGATACCGTTCGAATTAATAGAACAACTAATGTTTTTGAAAAGGGAAATTACTTGTGGTCCACCGAACTTTTTAAAGTGGCAAAAATCCTAGACACTAAACCCATAACTTATCGCCTGCGTGATACCAAAGATGAAGAGATTCTCGGCGGCTTTTATGAGTATGAACTGCAAAAAGTTAAAAATGCTAGTGAAATCTACCAAATTGAAAAGATATTAAAGACACGTACTCGCAGGGGTAAGAAACAGTTACTTGTTCGGTGGCTAGGATACAACTCTGATTTTGATTCTTGGATCGGTATTGAAGATATTGACAATGCCCAATGATTTCTATGTCACTTTCATGTCCAACGTTTCCGATCCTCTCTACAATGACTTGAATAGAACAAGTGATTTTTGGACAAAACTCTCCCCCGCCATCAAATTTGACGGTGCGTATGAAGTGGCTCTTGTCGACTGTATTCTCAAAAATACCTATGACATCCTGAGAAAGGATCGTAAATATGATATAAAAATTAGACCCTATAATTGGCCACCACCACCACCTTCAGGTGATCAAGAACAAATTCAAAAAATCAATTGGATGGATTATCCATATATTGAATTACCCTACGAGGAACTCACCTGTATGAATGATTTATGTCGTTCTATTAATAAAAGAATTTCCGCTCGTAAAAAAGGAGCTTTTCATTTCAACTATTCAAAGGAGGAGGGCAAGATCTACATTAGTTCACCTATTGCCAGCGAAACGGTTATTCTCAATGATAACCTAAAGGATGTTCTTGGCTTTAAGCTCAATATAATCAATGGTAAAAGTGCCGGAAACACTAATTTCATTTTTGCTGACTACCCACCTGCCTTCTCCACAGACACTTGTATATTTCTCTACGCTTCATTTGTGGAAACATCGAGAGTCGGTAATTCAAATGTTCCCCTCCTACGAGTTCTTGAACGAAAAACCAATCAAGAGCATTTCATCACTACAATATAAAGCATCTTCAGTATGTTCCTGTAAACACTTCCTATTTGGAACTCTGTCAGTTAACACTAAGAACTGAATTAGGTGATCCTCTAGCAATTTCAAAAGGCTTAGCAGTGATTACATGTCATTTTCGACCCATTGTCAACGACAGCACAATCACCTAAAATGAACAATAGGAGAATTCCATTTGTCTGTCCCGATATCGATTGCTATGTTGGTGCTTTGAGTCCACGTCAAATAGGCAATGGATTGGACTACTACAAGGGTCGTACTACAATGTCTGGCTATGGTCTTGGTAGCTGGTTTGCTAGGCTATTTCGTTCTGCACTACCCCTTGCCAGAAAATATCTTGTACCTGCTGCATCAAATTTTGCTGCCTCCACACTACAGGACTGGGGCTCGGGCAAGAATTTCAAGGAGAGTGTTAAGGAAAATATTAGATCTTCAGCAAGAGCCGTTGGTGAGCAATTAAAATCTCGACAAAATGGGGAGGGATTGAAAAGGATGCGTTCACGTCATTCACTCATCAGTCTCCACCCAGGCAGGAAGCAAAGGACATCAACAAAGACTTTGAGGAATAAAACAACGAAGGCTAATAAGAAGAAAAAGAAAAAGATTGTTAGATCAAAGAAGGATTTCTTCTCTTAAGATGACTTATCTCCCCACAAGGAATCATATCCATCAATTAGTTCCTCATTGAATCTATTCAATGCTGAAAATGTTGATGTCAGTGTCAAGTATGGCTACTATGAACAATTTCACCCTCAACAACCCCTCTCGGAAAATATACACTTTCAAATATTTTCCAATGAAGACTATTTCATTGATTTGTCATCAACATTTATTGATTTAAATGTTGTGGTGAAGAAAAAGTCAGATAATACAACTCCAAATGCCGGCGATGGTCTCTCCTACGAGAACTGTATTCTACACAACCTATTCAAACAAATAAATGTATTTATTAATGGTACTTTGGTGAGCACTAGCAATAATTTATCAAACTATGCTAGCTACATACAATTTATGATGATGACGCCAAAGGCGTACAAGGAGTTGAGAGGACAATCATTGGGCTATGAATATCGATCAGGTGTTGATACTGACGGAGAGTTGACTACTGCAGTGACCCAGGAGTATCATCTAGTTGGAAAATTAAATCATGAGATATTCAATATATCCCAATGGCTACCCCCCAATGTCAAGATTGACATAAAGTTACAGATGGCCCCATCGAATTTCATTTTGAGAAAAACACTTCCTGCAGCACCCGATGCAAATGTCATTATCACATCGGCAATTCTCCACGTCCGAAAACAACAAGTTATGAGCTCTGTTGCATTGGCAGTGGAAAAGCTAAGAGCCAATGGTAACAACATTAAACTTCTTGTTCCCCATACGATCACCAATCAACGTCACATTGCCACCGGCTCTCGTAGCTATAGCGATTCATCATTTATCAATGGAGAAATCCCATCAAAATTGGCTTTGGCCTTTGTGAAGAGTGGCAGTGCCGTTGGATCCTGGACTGAATCCCCCCATGATTTTAATTTTTTCGGTCTATCTAGCCTTGTGTGCAAAGTGAATGGTATTCCACTGTACACTCTATCATTTGACAAAAAATCCTATAGAACTCTGTACGAGTTGACCGTGCAATCCCTAGATCATGACTCTCAACTATTTGAAAATGGAATAACCGATTCAATGTTTTCAAAAAATCATGGGGTTATTGTTTTGGACTTGTCTGGCACACAGGATATGAGCATAGTACGAACAGGGAATGTACGTTTAGAGTGTACATTTGCCAATGCTCTGACTGAGAGTATCACGCTAATATCACTGAGTCAATTTGAAACCTATTGGGAAATCACACCCGACGGCAGTGTTCTACTAGACCTAGCACCATGAACACAAACCAAATAATCAACGTATTAGTATGGATCCATACATGTCCCAGTACAAGTCCTATTGCATACCTTCGGACTTCATTGAAAAAATTCCAAGTGTTAACAATACCCTAATCATTGTTAATAGCAGTCCATCGACTTTGAAGACCGGTCATTGGCTATGCATCTTTCAAACAGCGAAGAATATTGAATTTTTTGATCCTCTTGGCCTATCGTATAAATTCTACGCTCCATACATCAGCAACTTTATTGAAAGCAGGGGGAAAACCATTATTCAAAATCAACGAAGAGTACAGGATTTAACGACTAAGACATGTGGCTTTCATGCACTACTCTTTTTCATGTTCAGATGTCGTGGCTACACCTACAAGCAGTTTCTCAACATCTACGTTGACTTACCTCAATTGAACGACTTTCTAGTGGAGAATATACTTACAAGTGTATTTAATATTGATTTTAGTGCCCTAAGAATAAAATGTTCTAAAGATGTATGTGAAATTGTTTATTAATAAAAAAAAAATTATATACATGATAAAAGGACTTTTCTACTCTTTAGATTTCATCCACTACTAGGTATTTGTCGACAACAACTAGTGCAGGTAGATTATCTGAATTCACAGTGTACTGATCCTGATGTACTGCAATGTCAGGGTCACATTTTCTACAGTAGAGTGTGACTTCACTCTTGTCATATCTCTTTGTATAGTCAATGATACTATTCTCATTCATTCTATAGAATTCACATGTTTCAATTTGCTTATTTGAAGCAATTTCACAAACAGTGTCCTCAAGTGTCGAATCACATTCCGTCACAGCCAAATAAAAATCAGTGGGCTTATAATCATAACACCCAGTGTCTTCACAACGATGACGTAGAAACCATATTCTTTTGTTGTTCCAACAGTTGAATCGTTGACCCGGTTCCTCCTCCCAGAACAATCTAAAACCACGACGATACCAATCTCGTAGCAATAAACTAAAATCACGGTTAGGATTCTTTCCAATCATACCGGGATATGTATTCTCCCACTGATTACATTTATCATAATGACAATTGGAGCATAGGTGGCCTCTAGGATGAGAGTCACACACCTCTTCAAGACAGGAATTACAACCTTTAATTTGTACAGCATATCCTCTATGCAATTTACACGGGTTGCATAATCTACACTTTTCATCATACTCCTCAATCATTGTGCAATTCTCACATGATGATGACCAGCTGCCCAGTGAGTACATACATAACGGACATGTATGGAACATTTTGTTATGTGTTGACACTCTCACTACCACAATGAAACTGAGCTAGCAACAACAAAAATTGTCTAAGATAGAGAGAGAGAGAGGAGTAAATCATCCTTGAGCACCATCTTTCTCATGAAAAAAGTCCTAAATTTCAAAACAAATGTTTAAAAGCATATCCACAATATCATTTTGCCGTGTCGTGATCAATATATCAATAAATTGGGTAAATGCATTTGGACCACGATGTAGAAGCTTCATACAATAGTCTAATGATGGAGAATCAGTTTTCATTATATCAACAAGCATTCCCCGAGAAAATATCTTCCTTTGAATAGACAACTCTAGAAAATCATCATCTAGAATCAAACGTTTTTCCATAAGAACTAGATTCCTCATGATTCGCTCTTTCTCGAATCTATCCATTTTTTAGAGTCCTAACTCTCTCACAACCAACTTCAGACTAAGCAGAATTTCTTTTTGTACTCTAGAAAATATACGCTAGTCTACTATAGAAAGAAAAAATACCATTGATTTAGAAACATTTTTATTGAACATAATTACAATAATAATATTCACTGATGCATTTTGTTCTCATCAATATATTTCGATAGGACATCTAATGCTGACCGAAGTTTATTTATATGGAGAATATTCACTTTTCCAGCAAAACATAGTTGCTCCTACTGCTTAAACTTGCTTAATGATATCACGTATCTAGCATACATACTATCCCATTCAAGGCATAGTCTACAGCCAGCGGTTATTTCCACAGCTACATTGGGTACTCGTATATCGTTGCTGCTGCTGCTGTCGGTTCCATCATTAATCTCCAATAATGTAAATGCACCACTCATTTTTTTCTCCACTAATATCCTCTCAAATAAACTATTCTTTTGAATTCAATTCTCTTACTAATATGAACTACAATGAAAATTACTCCTTATATCCGAATCCAACTACCAATCAAGTTAGTGTGACCGCCGCTCTCTCTAACCGACTGACCTCAAAAAAAAAAAATGAGTGTCACATTAGAAAACCCGTTTGGTAGGACAAATATCGTTCGTAGTAATAGGTGCTTGACCCTGGCAAGCCAATGTACCGATTAGACTACACTGTATATTCATGCCTCAGGCTTGTGAAAGTGCATGTGTATTCAGAAACTTTATATAACTTACTACTTTTGTGGGTTTTGAATCAGGGATCTTGGCATTTTTGTCATTGCACAAGCTATGTGTCCAAATCTATTATATCACTATCAGCTACAAATCAATTCCATTGATATTCGGAGATAAATTTTGCTTTCCTTCAATTTTATGTTTGTTGTTATTGAGGGGGGAAGGGTCTTGCTGATTAAGCTAGTGACGGACAGAGGAGGTACTGTCAAACGGCTTCAATCCACCCTCGTCAGATATCAAGACTGCTGAAGAATTTTGAGCTACTAATTGATTCTCAGAGGTGACCATGGCTTTGCTGGTATTGTTGACAGGGCTTTCGGTTCATGCAGGATTCAAAGTAATAGAATTCAAATATTTAATAAGTTATGTGTAGTTCAGGTAAGCCCTATAGATTTTTCCAAAATTATTATATCTAAAGATATATCCATTATAATTTGGTTCAATGTGGTTCAATACCGCTTTCTAGGTCTATAATGAAAGAAAGGTTGAGGTGGTTAGGGCATGTTGTTCGGATGAAGGATGACAGATTGCCGAAGATTGTTCTTTTCGGCCAACCATCTAGGGCTAAACGGAAAGCAGGTCGTCCCCGTCTGGGTTGGGAGGACGTCATAAAGAAAGATTTAAAGGAAAATGGGAACTTCGTGGGCGGGTGTAAAAAGGGAGGCTTTGAATAGATTGGGGTGGAGGAGGAGCGTGCGTAGCTGTGTTGGCCTCAGGCGGCTTGGTGCTGCGATGAGTTGTTGAGAGAGTATATCCATTTATATGTTTTAAATGTTTATAAACAACGATTTATAAGGGACTAAGGATTAAATTTAGTTCAGTTTTAACTTCAAATCTTGAAATAAAATCGGTGTACTTGTGACTAATACATTTACCCCCAAAAAAACTGCCAAAAACTGTAAGAACACTTATCTGAGGGAGGTAAGAAACACAATTGAAACCAAAATGAGATTATGAATTATTAGTCCTATAACTTGCGTCTTATAAGCTGCTACGCAATCTAAAAAAAAATAAAAAAATAAGGATGCAGTGTTGCACTTCACTTGACTAAGATGCTGACTAATAAGACCAGAGAGCACATCATACTCTTTGTGTCCATGGAACATTCAGTTAAAAGTCAAGTGGCAAAAATCCATCCAACTTTACTTATAAAAATTGAATCCTCGAATGCATTATTTTTGTCCCATGCTGTCACATTTATTTTCTTATAAACACTGATGATCTTGATGGAATTTAGCCATTGTTTTTGCCAATTAAGAGACATGCACAAGAGTTCAAAGCCCAGAGTATTGAGTAAAAAAGGAGACTTGTGATATACCTCCTTTGTGTCCCTGTTGTTCACAAGCTTGAGTGGCACATGTCTCTTTTGTATCTTTGTAACATTGATAGATAGAAAATTTCTGACTGCCCCAATTGAGTCCTCAAGCTGTGTTTTACTTAGGTTGTATATGTAATTTAACTTCGACCAAAATGGCATATGCCTCTTTTTGATTTTGACAGCCATCTTTTGTATGGCGTTTTTCAACATTTTTTTAGTGCCGTAATTTTGTTCTGTTATTTTTTTCAGTAATATTACAGGTCATTTTTTTATGTCTTTTTCATTTTAGTACGGTTACGGCAGAACTGTCTGCAGGTGTTTTTCAGTGTGTTGCACTTCTCATTAAATGGTCTGACGCGATTTTAATTCATGGCGATGAAGCATTTAATCAAAAGGATATAAAAGAAGCAGTCGCTGCCCTTGTTGAAGCAATACAGGTAATTCAAATATGCAGCCTAAACATTTTGTTTTCTTTTTAGAAGGAGGGGATGGGGGGGGTAAGACCACTTGGAATTTCAGGGAAACAAGTAAATTATTACTTTGCTACTGCTCACGATTCAGCATTTTCTGCAGCTTTTTTCACATGTCTGATGTCCGAAAGTCTCTTTGGCTTGTCTTATATGTTATGTAAGATATGTATATGTTATATACCATATTATTATCACTTTTCTGACTTTGTTCATCGGTGCTTTACTATCATGTTTTTACTGATTTATTTGTATTATTGATTTTAAACAAAACTCTTACGTTCTTTTTTGTATGTATCAAACAAGTGTAGAACTGATGAAATTTGCGGTAATCATTGTTAGTTGTGATTGAAGTCCTTGTAATCCAGACGACTATGGAAAAGGACCCTTAAGCATGGGATAACTGAGTCGTAGCGGATAAAAAGCCTTAAAAATTTGAATGGGTAGATAGAATTTCGGCTAGAAAGGGTTCATAGTGTATAGCAGATTGAAATCAAGACACTTCAGGGACGGGTAGATACAAGTAAAGAAATTTAAAACAGGTGGGCTTAGAAGACATTTTGGTTTCATTGGAATTTTTCTATAGAAGCAAATTTTACTAACATAGGTTTTTGGTCGATGGCCCTCTGAAGCATTAAAACGGAGTTTTCTTAGTGACAGCTATTTTAGATATTTAGGGGCTGATTGTTCATTTTAAGTTTTGTTTGTTCTGAATTTGTTTCTATCTGTCTTTAGCTTAATATTGATCCTCACTTTTCTTCGGAAAACATCTTTTTGGAATTGCTTTTTTTTTAATTATTGTAATATTTTTAATTGATTGTTTTTTTAATTAACTTTTATTGGTTTTCAATGATTTGTTTTAAATTTTTTATGAAAGGAAGATTGGTAAAGTTTTTTTCGGTTTTTTGCTTAATATTCAACATTTTAGCTTCATTTATATTGTGGTTGCAATTTTTTAACAATTTTTAATAATATTTTTACTGTAGAATTTTAGATGGATTCGGACCTAAGACTAATAAGCCCGCCCGCCTAGAGTCTTTGGCGGGCGAGCGAGTTTTAGGATTGACACATGACCGACGAGTCAACTGGATTCGCAGGCGAACAAGTGACCTAAGCGACCCCTCATTCAATTGGATTGAAATGTATGGCTGCAGAAATCCTGACCTCCATCTTTTAACGACCTTGAATACACACGAATGTATCGATAATTTTTCTTTAAGAATGGCTTGACTGCTGGGATTAATTGCTCTATTATCTGCAAACAATATTGGCAACTTATTTCTTGAATGTAAGCAATTTGGAGGGCCATTGAAATAAAAAAAAAGCATCAACCCAAACACAAATCCCCGAGGAATCTCTAAATTTTGAAACAGGAAAATACGACCCACTACCAACTTTGTCTTTAAACCACTGTAAGATAAACTTAATCTTATAAAGTAAGGTGCTTACATATTACATACGATCAAAAATAGTTGAAAAATTAATTTGAAAAAGCTTTGTTTGTGCAAAAAAACGTTGCAACCAAATAGTTGTTATCGATACCATCTGATAAAAAATGATGCAAAGCCGCTACCGCATGTTAACTGGATCTTAAAAACCATACTATTGAGGAGGAAAAAAAGTTTTTCAAAACTTTAGGGACAGATGATAAACAGTAGTAGGTCCATAATTGTTTTGATTATTATTGTAGCCTTTTAAAAATAGAATAAAGAAGACTTTAAAGAAATCTGTGAAATTCACATTTTTACGAAGAGTTGAAAAAATATGTAAAAGAGGCTGAAATAGTACAAAAGCTAGATTTTTAAACAGGGAAGTAGATATGCCATCTCATCCAGTTGAAAACCATTTTTCAAAGTTTGTAACTGATTTTTGTTACTCCCATAGCTAGATCTACTGCTGCTACTACTATTACTAACAACTCACCATAGTACCAAGCTGCCTAAGGCCAGCAGAGCTGTGCAGCTCCTCCTTCATCTTAATCTATTCAAGGCCTCCCTTTGTACCCTCCCTGGAAGCCCTTAAATGTTTCTTTACGATATTCTCCCACCCCAACCGCGGACGACCTGCTATCCGTTCAGCCCTAGACGGTTGGCTTAAAAAGACAATCTTTGGCAATTTGTCATCCTTCATCCACAAAACGTGCCCTAGTTATTTGACAACGTGCCCTAGATAGTGTGTATAAATACATTCTTGTCAACTTTATTTGCTAAATCGCTTGTATTATTATGTTTACGCTCAGAGGTTTGAACCACCAGATTCTGTCCAGATTTCTAAACCGGCTAGGAAATGCTTCCCCGTTCTTTTTTCATTAGCTATTTTAATTCTTTTGCGAACTGCGTTATTAGATTGTAATGAGTAATATGGATTTTACTGACATAACCATAGAAAAGAAGCTGTGGTAAGCTTTCGGTAAGCATAGGTTAGAATCTAAACATTCTAACCTATTGTTATATGTCGAACCACTATCTTGTATTCAGTCAATTTTAAGACCTCGCATAACAAATATGGATGGGGTTGGGACTAATGAATAATATTGAAATAGTAAACGAAAGCGGCCGATTACTGAAAACTTATTTTTATTAAGATTACTTAAACTATTAAATTTACTTAAATTGCTTAAATAAATTACTTAAGTAAAAATTTATAAGAATTGCTTACAACGTATTTCTTACGCCATCCACTTCAATTGCGTAACTCTCAAACGTCCTCTCACTACCCAAAATCATAAAATCTTGAAGCATATAAAACACAAAAACATTTTGTATAAACATACCAGTTCCTCTTTTCTTACTTGACTAACAAAAAATAAACAGGTAATTTTCGAATAATTATTTTTTCGAATAACTTTTTTCGGTAATTTTCGAATAATTATATAATTATTTAGTAATTCAAATACATTATTTTCCTCAACAAATCTTAATAAATCAATAATTTGTAATTCATTTATCGATGACTTTTTCAAAAACTTGGCTCATATTTGATATAATTAAAGTCCTTAATTATAGCCGTGGGAATATTAAAGATGGATGATTATTCAAAAGTTAAATACTTATTTGTAAATGTTGATTATTGATCTGATGAACAAAAATTAATATAAACATCATCGAATATGGAAAAATTACAAATCTAAAAATTACAAAAAATAAATATATAATAAAATAAAAAAACAAAACACAAAACAAAGGGAACAAAACGCACTTTTTGCTTGCATTTTTAATTTTGCCCTTAAGTGGTAACAATCAGTTTTGTTAGGTTATGAAAGGGACAGATCTAGGAAAATCCACAATTCAAGTGAAACATAACTTCAGAAATTAATTTAAAAAACTTTCCACAAGAAGAAGGTTCTCAGAGAAAACTTGAGCTACATAAAACCAAAAAACGAGAAAAATGTGGTCAAAAAAATTTCCAAGCGTAGAAGTACTATAAATCACTATTGATAAATAAATGAAACTCGAAAAGAAAAGAAATAACAAAAGCTCAGAACGAGCAGAAACTAACAAGAGTAGGGCTGACCCCCCCCCATGCCTTCTGAAGGCCAGAGTATAATTTGCATTTCACTGAAAACAATCCTTATCCGAGCTAAATGTTTCGATTTCTCATAATATATAAAAAAACCATCATCGTAACAAAGTTTACTAAAAAAAAAAAAAAAAAAAAACAAATGAATGTGGAGTGACAGTTTAATATACATGTAGGCCTACTTATATTTATTCCTTAAATTCTCAATGATCTTGGATTTATTAAAGTTAAGAAAGTGAATATATTTTAAATGTGGTTTGTCTTCAGTAAATTGCAAATTATGTCCTGGTCTTCAGAAGGCATGGAAGGGGGGGGGGTTGTCAGTCCTCCTCATGTTAATTTCTGCTCGTTCTGGGCGCGACTAGGTTATTTATTGTAGTTTCTGTTTGTTTTCGATTTCATTTACTAAATGATGGTGATTTGTGATGCTTTTACGCTTTGAAGATTATTTGACTTTATTTCTGCTCATTTTTGATGTGATGTAGCTCTTTACTTTTCTTTGAAACAGTTATTTTACTTAAAACGTTTTTCAAATTAATGTATGTTTGTCTTTATTGACATAGTCTTTTTCACTGGGGGATCCGGGGGGGGGGGATACCCCCTCCCCCATGATTTTTCTGGCGCCCTCATTTCTTGTTTTGTCACTCTTTTTTAAAGATAAATTTGTCAATTTGGTTAATTATTGGTGCGCTTGTCAAATTGCCCCCCCCCCAAGATTTTGCTCTATATCCGCCCCTGGTCTTTTTCATGGAAAAAAATATCTTAAATATTTTAGTTTTTTTTATAATGACCTATAGTGTGGCTTGCTATTTGTATTTTGGAGAAAAGCTTTCAATAATTTTTAATTTCACATGCCCTTTTGAACATCCGGACACAGAAACACACAGTTCAGTCTAATTTAATTTTATATCTCCTCAAGTTTTCCTTAAAAATAAAACTTGACGCTATTCCCAAAACATTGTATCTATCCTCTTTTGACAATCTGGATACACTTACACTTTTGATTTAGTTCAATTATTAGAGCAGAAGCAGTAATAGTAGAAGGCCTCAATATATCAACTTAATACCCTCTGTTGTTCTTGAGACATTGCTGAGACGTCTTATTGGCAACCAGTATACGCTCATTGCCTTTTGATTTAATTTTAAAGCAATATAAACTTTCCATGAATTTTTACATTTTATACCCTACTCTAGGGCATACCCTTTATACCCTATACCCTAGGAGAAGTAATAGTAGGAGCAATAGGAATACTATTAGTGGTAATAGTAGTAGTTGCAAGCAGTAATGGTATTCACATTGTGTCTGTGTCTGATACGTCGTGTTGATAAACTGCATGCGCATAGTGTGTGTTTGATTTAGCCCAATATCCCCTTAACATATATTTATTACTCATAAAAATAACAAATACTTTAGCATATTCTCCCCCGTAAGGTTCTATGACCAGGAAAAAACAGGGAAAAAAAAAATTAAACAAATACATTCATCAAAATAACCTGCATCCACTTAGCATGTTTCAATTCAGTTCACTATCTTCTTCAACATCCCCTGAAAGTTCCACTGTAACTTTGACTTTGTTGTATTTTTTAGTTCATCATCCCCCTAAACATTCCCTGAAAGTTTCAACGTCTTACCCTTAGCCTCACTAGTATTAGTCGTAGTAATAACAGTAATAGTAGCGGCAGTAATAGCAATAGTATTAGTAGTTGTAGTAGTAGTAGTAGTAAGCAATGAATGCCTATAAAGTACCTCTGCAATACTTTTATAGTACTAAACAGTACCTTTATGTTACCAAATGGCTTATTTTTAGTTTTTACTGTCATTTTCACTTGATTTGGGAAAATTGGCTCCAACTTTGCCCATCCCCAGGATTTTGACGAAATTACGCCACTGATATACATATAAACATATTACAGATATATATAAATATATTATACATGTAAATATTATCATCATATCTTTCTTAGAGAGCTGCAATCCAAAAATGATTTAAAATTCGAAAACAGACTTTTCAATAAGGTTCAAGGCTTAGGTTTTAGTGTTCGTATTTGCTAATTCACTTTCTATCCCTTAACCAGGAACTTAAATCAACAAATAAGTCGACAGATGAATTTATAAACATAAATTCAATATAACACTTCCGAGACACATAGTAAACATCTTTGTCGATAGAAAAAACTTATTTCCAGAATGAAATGGAGTATTTCCTGATTTCAACGTCATGCTTGCACTTAAGAAATTCCTTAATGACGTAATCCGTAATGAATTACGTCATTTTGATGGGAATTCAAAAAAATCGCTTCCTATTTTACTTATAAAAAATTGATCAGCACATGTTTCTTATTGTGTTATTTACTAAGGGAAGCAGGTCGTCCTCGTCTAGGGTGGGAGGACGTCATAAAGAAAGATTTAAAGGAAATAGAAACTTCGTGAGAGGGTGTAAAAAGGGAGGCTTTGAATAGATTGGGATGGAGGAGGAGGATGCATAGCTGTGTTGGCCTCAGGCGGCTTGGTGCTGCGGTGAGTTGTTAGTAGTAGTAGTAGTAGTTTAAGAAAAATAAAAAGACTCAAAATTGGCATGAAAAGCTTGTACCAGCTGTAATTTGTTCTCAACCATTATGTACTAGTGCGGTCTTTTTATCTTTTGCCGGATTCTTGTTACAAAACTACGGGTTTAAGCTTTTGTTTTTTTTTTTTTTAGTTTCAAAAAATTTACCTTAAGTCTTAAATCTGATTGGCAAGTAAAATATTTTGTACTGGAAAGTTGAACAATTCAGAAACTTTGAACGGCGGGTGTAATTGGCGCTGAAGCCGTGCACAATTTTTATTTTGTCGACAAATGTGACTTTAATGTGGCCAGGGCATAACACTCCCATTTTTGAACCATAATTCTCGAAAAAGTGACGGAATCAGCATTCTTAGATTGTACGTGATCCTCAAATTCAAACCAACATTATTGTCAAGTTCACCATCATTCTTGCATTTTTGGACCATTATTCTCAAAGTAATTGCAGCGGGGCCAGTTTTCTTAGAGACTCAAATGTAACTCAAATTCAAAACACATAGTCAGAGGCAACGCTATAGCGTTGCCTATAGTATAGAGCCATTAGGCTTCAATGTTTTGTTATTTATTTATTTTTCCCCAGAGGCACTTAATATGGAAGGGGCAATTGTATAAACTTTGGAAGGGGGCTCATTCGATTGGAATTGGAAGTTCTAGTGCCCATTTTAATAGCCAAAAGTTATCGGAGGGCAACCACCTCCCTCCTCATGCCCTTTCCCCCCAAATACATCCAATCAAAATTTTGGGATAGCTATTTTGTTCAAATAACCCAAAGGTCAAATAACTATGGCTCCATAAGTAAACCCTCTCCTCCTCCAGTCCCCAGAGTAAGGACTGCGAGCTATAATAGTTGCCCGTTGTTAGCATATAAGGCTTTTGTGGAAAGGGTGATTGTATATGCTTTGGAGGAGGATAATTCGATTGGAACTCGAAAGTTTTAGTGCCCTTTTTAAGAGTCAAAAGAGATTGGAGCCCACCCCCCCTCACACCCTTTTTTCCCAAAATGTATCAGATCAAAATCTTGAGGTGATCATTTTGTTCAAAATAGTTCAAAGGTCTCAATAACTATACCTACAGTGTTGAAAACCCCCCACCCACCGGGACAAGGGCTATAAGTTACGCAAGTTCTACATTTAACATATAGTGGTCTTTATTGGAAAAGAGGATATGTTTGATTATGTGTCTCCAAAAAGACTTAAGGTGTTGAAACATTAAGGAAATGTTGAGAGGGATGCAGGACTCAATCAAAACATACCACGTGCTTATTGGTTGTGAAAAAGGCAATATCTAAAGAACGTCTTTGGGTATAAAGTTGAACCTTTCAAGGTATGTTGAGGAGATGTTGAAGAGAAACTGAGGGCAACCAGCCCCCCTTTTCCGTTTTTGTGTGCCCCTCTGCTCAACACTGATCAAAATTTTGGAATTGTCGCTTTGTTCAAACTATTCAAAAGGTCTAATAGGTACGCTTCCAGGGATGACAACCTCCAATAGCCCTTGGGCAAGGATTGTAAATTATGCAATTTACCCGTTTGCAGGATTTATTTATGGGGTATAGAGGGAAATAATTGATTAAGGTAACTTGTAAACCATATCGGCCTGCCATAATGAAAAATAAAGAAAAAACGAAAATAAAACGGTATTTTTTTTGCATATTTTTCATTGGGCTCAAAAACCCCCATTTCTGATCGTTTTCTTTATTTTTTAAATACTTGTTATTCAAAAAGGCCAAGGGGATTAAGATGCAACTTTGGAGAACATTGGTGAGTATATTATACTAAATCAAAAGGCACTATGTGCGTCCAGTTTATCAAAAAAATAAGACCTGCAGTATTTTAAGAAAGGTGACGGTATTAAGTTGAAACTTTCAGAACATATTTAGAGATTTTGAAAAGTGACCGGAGGGCTGCCAGCCTTCTCCCTCGCCCTTTTTAGTTGCCCTCCCTCTAAAAATATTTGATCAAAATTTTAGAATTGACGTCTTATTCAAAATAGTCAAAACCTCAAGCAGCTATGCCTATGGGGATAACTAAACACAAAAAACACTGTATCAGAGGGACTTATAATCAGTATTTAAGGAACGGCTGAGGCTATTAAGTTGAAAATCTTAAGGGATGTTGAGGGGGATGTTGAAGATCTATCTTTGGGCAAAGTGCTCCCCTTACCCTTTTTAGGTGCTCCCTTCCCTCATCACTGATCAAACATTTCAAAAAAGCAATTCTGTTCAAACCAGTCAAAAGGTCTAGTAACAATACCCCCCAGGACAAGGATTTTAAATTATGCAGTTTGCCCTTTATTGTATGGAGGATTATTCATTAGAAAAAGGGGGGATGTTTGATTCCAGGTTTTTTCGAAAAGGCTAAGGGTGTTTAGGTGAAACCTTTGGGAATGTTGAGAGGCATGTTAAAATAAATCTCAAGATAGCCTACTATGTGCATGCTGTTTATCAAAAAGAGGTAACTGACATATCACGAGAACAGCTGAGGGTATTTAGTTTAAAATGCAAGGGCATGTTGAAGAGGATGGTGAAAAGTCGTCAAAGGGGAACATGTCCCCCTTCCATTCTCTTTTTAGCTGCCATCCCTCCAAAGATATCTGATCAAAATCTTGGAATAACCATCTTGTTCAAAATAATCGAAAAGTTTGGGAAAAGGGGGTATGTTTAACCCTGAGTCTCCAAAAAGGCTAAGCATATTAAGATTGGTCTTTTAGAAAATGTTGAGAAGGACATCAAACAAAATCAAAGCACACTATTTGCAGGAGAATTGTCAAAAGGACACAACAGTATCTAAGGACGGCTAAGTGTATTAAGTTGAAACTTTAAAGGCATGTTGAGAGGAATGTTGAAAAAGGAAGGAAGGGCAACCACACCCCCCTGTCTCGTTTAGATGCTCCCCTAATACTGATAGAGATCCTAGAAAGCCATTTTATATCTAAATTGTCACAATGTCTAATAGCTCTGCCTCAGGGGATGCCATACTCCCGCAGTCCCCGGTGCAAGGAATGTAAATTATACGTTTGGTTAATTTTTTAAATGGAGGATTTATAATTGGAAAAGGGGGAAATATATAATTCTGGGTTAGTCCGAAAAGGGTAAGGGCAATGAGGCAAATTTCGGGAAATTTTGAGGGGTATGTTGAACTAAACGAAAAGAAACTATCCGTATCCAAGTTATACAAAAAGTGTATCTGCAATATTTTAAGAACTGGTAAGGGCATTAACCTAAAACATTCTGGGCCACTACTACTACTACTGCTACTATTGTGGAGGCAAATGTGACTGCAAATGTGACTACTTCCAATTGCGACAACATTCAACTGAGACTGTGACACCTTGCGGAATGTCTAGCGGGTTTAATGAACTTTGAAACTTTAATGTTGAAAAAAAACAACAAAAAAACAAGAATTTGAAGTTTTGATACTTTGATGAATTTTCAATGTTGAAAAACTTGAAACTTTGGGAATAAAAAACGAACGGAAATAAATAAATAAAAAATACAAAAAGAAAGTTTTTCAAAGAAATTAAAGAGCCATTTTAATTTTAAGACCAGCAGGAATAAATTCCTATAATCTTTCAAACTCAAAACGGCCGAAAATTACTATTAAAGAATAAATGAAATCCAACACCAACAGAAATTAAATGAACAATATAATTGAAAATAAATGAATAAATAAATCTTAAAACGAGTAAAACTTAAATTGAATATGCAAATAAAACTTAAAACGACCAAAAATCTCTACAAATAAGAGTTTGGCAACCGGCAAAACAACACCATAATAACCAAAATTACTAAAAAAAAAAAACAATAAATGAATGTGGATTGACAATTTAATATACATATACTTATATTTATTCCTTAAATTCTTAATAATTTTTAATTTATTAAAGTTAAAATAAAGAAAATATTAAAAAAAAAAAATTCAGCAAAGTACAATATATGTTCGGGTCTTTAGATTGCATTAGGACGTCAGCCCTGCTTATCTTAGTTTCTGTTTATTTTGTGTTTGAATCGGTTATATATTATAACTTCTGTTTATTGTGGGTTTTATTTATTTGCTGATGGCGATCCATGGTAGTTTTGTGGTCGGAAAATCATTTGACTTTGTTTTTGCTCATTTTTGGTTTAATGTACCCTTTACCTTTCTTTTCAAAACCTGTTTGGGAATTTTTAAAAAAAATTAATTTATGTTCTGTAAAGAAAGAAAAACGAGCAAAAATGGGGTTTTTAAAGGCCAAACGAAAATACTGAAAAAACACAACAAAGCGAATATTTTTTACATAATTTCTGTTCGTTTTTTTTTTACATATGCCAAGTCTTTTTCGTTGGTAAAGAAAAAACATATTTAAAATATTTTCGCTATTTTCTATAAGAATCCACAGTTTGGCTTACTGTTTATGTGTTTTTACAACTTTTATAAAATAAACCATTTTGAAAATCTGGACACCCAAATTATTCTTTGATTTAGTTCTATACCTCTTCAAAATTTCCCAGAAAAATAAAACTTATTGCCGTTTCTAAGGCATTATATCCGTTTTGTTTTGACAACCCAGATGAACTTACAATATTTTGATTTTGTTCAATTGTAAGAGCAGAAGTAGTAATAGTAGTAGCCCTGAAAGTTTCAACATAACACCCTCAGTCGTTCTTGAGACATTGTTGAGATATCTTATTGAAAACCAGCATATACAAAGTGTCTTTTGACTTAGTTTTAAAGCAACGCAAACTTTCCGCGAAAGTTTCCTCTTTATACCCTATTCTACCCTTAAGATATCCTGCCTGAATGTATTGACAACCTGGATGCACATAAACTATTGCGATTTAGTTCAATTGTAGCAGTAGTAGTAGAAGTAGCAGCAAAAGTGGTTGTAAAATTGGTAGCCCTAGGATTTTTAACATACTCGTAGTTGAAAATGAAGTAGTAGTAGTAATAGTAGTAGAACTAGTAGTTTCTCTAGTATGTTTTTTAAAAATACCAAAGGGAGAACATTTGAGAGGATGCTGGAAAACCATGGTCTAAACCAATAATTTCTTTTTAGAATTTCCGTGTGTTTATTGTGGACAAACTTAGTAGTCAAGGGTCAGTGATTGATACCCAAAGCACGACAAGTCAAAAGTTTGACAGAGGATCTCTACCTGATTTTCCCTTAACTTCTGAAGAAAAAATGGAAACTTCTGAGCCTGGGAAAGAAACTCAAAGACGGAATCACTCTTTTAGCACCGATTCGATACTCAGTGTTGTAAGGAGTGAAGAGAAGCCACCACCAAAGCCACCTATGTATAAAAGGTATTCTGTTGCTAATATCCATTTTATTTTGATGAACACCCCGAAATAATGTTAAATTTTCTAAAAGTAGTCTCTTGCTAATTTTGCATTTTCTTTCAATACGAATATCCTAGAATAAACCCGATTCCGTATCAAACAATCTAAGCAGTGAATAAGAGAATAAAAGATCTAAAGCTGAACTGGCCAGCCATGACAGAAAAAATATAAATACGACAAACGGGTCTATGGCCAGTAAATGAAAACGAATATTTCGCCCGTATCAAACTAGGCGTCTTCAGCGTAGAAAAAAACAACTAAAACTAAAAAATGTATATAAAACTAAAATAGACTCACCTAAAAATATAATATACAAATGCTTAAAATTTACAATTTGGAGCTACCTTTGTGAAACCACCTCACAAAAGTAACTGGATTAAATCTTTTAAAATACCAAATTGACAAGGAATAAGTTATTGCGACATAATTTTATGCAAAGCTTTTGAAGCTGCTATTCACTTAGGTTTACTATTTGAACTAACCCCTGAGACATTAATCTATACCTTATTTTTATTTTTAAATATGGGTTCCTTTTTTAAAATACTATCATAAATAGGATCAATATTTATATTCCCAGTATCTCTGATAAACCCTATATTCCCAATACTAACTGATAAACCTAAAAAAATATTAAAAAAAAACAACATATTTTTGCAGGTTTATCAGTTAATAGAGTATACTATTAACTAGAGTATACTTATCAGCATACTTTGTAAAATACCAGGAAGCAGCAAAACTAACCCATGTAAATCTTTTTCGCTTAAATCAGAGAGACCCGGGCACTTCCGTAGAAAAATGGTCCAAATCTTCATCCTTATCTTTACAAAGGGGGCACACATACCGCCCTTCAGGGTCAACTATCTTTTTGTCGAACACCTTTTGCATGCTCTCGATGCTTCTGATTTGCTTCAGGGGAATGAAGTGTTTTCTAATGTGTGAAAAGTATAAGCCTAAATGTGTTCTCAAGATGTTTGAAAACATAGTTTGGGGAATTATTTATAATGGGCACTGAACACCCACTGGAAAAAAAGTAAAGGTGGCATATGTCTCTCCTAAGCCTTGAATAGCACATTTTTCTTAAATTGGTAGTGAAGAAAAGTTACTATTTAGCAGAGACGCTACTCGATTAATTTCAAAACATTACACAGTAAATAATAAACAATATACACACATCAAACAAACATAAAATTCAGTACTTCTGTTCGGATTTTTCTAAAATGGTCAGCAATGGGTTCCTTCAGACGACAGTGGCATAGTGTAAACAAGCTTTTGGGTGGGCGATGGTGAGTTTCTTATAAGCTCGGCTTTTTTGCCAGCTTCACCGCTAATATTAAAGTGCCTATCCCCTTTCCACTTCCCTCAACTCCCGCGTCCAGCAAAGGAGACGGAATTTCGAAGTTGAACTACGTGCTATTCTAACAACCATGTGCATCGCGTAATGTGCATCGCGTTATTCTAATGTGCATCGCGTTATTCAGCTACATGCGATTTGAAAATGACGTCGTAGCAAACCAAAAAGTACAACCTTTGAATCGTCATTATCGAAATCTTATACAAGACCCCTTCTTGAACAAGAAGGAGAATCTTTTTTTTGCTTGGGCAGCACTGGTATGTCTTCTTTTTTCTGCTTATTTTTTTTCGTCGGCACTATCGGGGCATCAGAACATCATAAAGAACTGTTTAAGAACATCATTGGGGCACATTTAACAGCTAATTTGTCTATCTTATTGTCTTGTAAATGTGACTCGATAAAGCCGTCATAAATACCATATGGATATGGTACAGTACCCTATAAGGGCAATTTGGGAGATACTTCTGGAATGAAAAGGCTTGGCTGGACCCTTGGACATAACAGAGAGCTTTTTAGGTAGTAGAAGGGTTTTCTTAGGGAGTAAAAAACTCTTTAATATCAGGGAAAGAATTAACCTGAGCAAATTGTGCGAAACAAGAAGTATGGAATATTTTTGTAATTTTTCGATTGAATAGACTTACCTATTTTCTTCATGATAAAGGTTCTGGGGTCTACGGTGCGGAATCAGTGTTTCAACTTCGACGAATTTTTTCGTAGATCTACGGAATTTGTTGTCTGTCTATGGACAAAAGAACGCAGTTACGGAATCTAAGGAATACTTACGGAAAAACGGGAATCCTATTGGAAACGTCATATTAACTCTTTCCTTACAATATTTCCCCAAATCACCAGAGAATTCTGCTACAAATTCTACTTTTCGGTTCGACGTCAACGGGTCGTCATACAAAAATTTTGATACAGTCTGATATGAGACTATTTTCGCCTATGGCATCGGGCATTGGTACTTTTTGTCATAAGGGTTTTTGATAAAACCTTTACAAAACAGAAAAGGTTTGCAGAAACTTGCTAGCCAGCAAAAGAGAAAAAAAAATTCAAACCTGGGTAACTGTGAACGATGCTTAAAACGATTAGGACAGAATAAGCTGTCTCGTACTTGGAACATGATACTTTTTTTGGCAACTAGTGGCTTATGGAAAATTCTTCTGAATCCGAAGCACCACCTATGGACTATCTAGGGAAAACTTCCGGTGTTTATCAGATCATAGGCAGCACAACAGCGCTGCCTAAGTAAAGAACGATGTTGGCACAATGTATTATTTTTTTTTTTTGTTTCTTTAGACCAGGGTACTTCGTATCGAAGGGGGTTGTCGTAGAAACTTTGAAAAGGGCTCATTCGATTGGAAATTGGAAAGGCTTGTACCCTTTTTGATAAATTTTCCAATCAAAATTCTGAGACGGTCATTTTGTTCAACGTAGTTGAAAGATCCAGAAATTATGTCTTTGAGGAGGACATTTCCCCCATAGGTCTCAGAGCCAGGGTTGTAAGTTACACCCTGGGGGCATATAAGGTTTCGGTTGAAACCGTTCTCGTAGAAAAATAAAAAATGGCTCATTCGATTGGAAATTCAAAGGGCTAGTGCTTTTTTTAATAATCGAAAGTAATTGGAGGGCAACTAACCCCCCTCTCAATAGATAGAGAGGGCTATTGCCCTTTTTAATAATCGAAAGTGATTGGAGGGCAACTAGACCCCCTCTCAATAGATTGAGAAGGCTATTGCCCATTTTAATAGTCCAAAGCAATCGAAGGGAGAATCACCCCCCCCCCCACGCCCATCATTTCCCCAAACATTTGCGATCAACATTCTGGTAAGGCCATTTTGTTCAACGTAGTTGAAAGATCTGGACATTATTTCTTTGAGGATGACAACCCTCCCCTCATAGCCCTCAGGACAAGGGTAGTAAATTATGCCCTTGGGGAATTTAAGGTTTTTTAGAAAGTTTTGTCGTAGAAGCTTCAAAAAGAGCTCATTCAATTAGAAGCTGCAAGGGCTAGTGCACTTTTTAATAGTCGATAGTGATTCCAGGACAACTAACTCACATCTCACGCCCACTATTTCCCTAAAAACATCCAATCAAAATTTCGTTCATTTCGTTCAACGTAGTTGAAAGTTCTGAAAATTAGATCTTTGAGGATGACACCCCCCATAGCCCTCAGATTAAGGGTTGTAAGTAATACCCTGGGGGCATATATGGTTTTTATAGAAAGGGCTATCGTAGAAAGTTCAAAAAGGGCTCATTCGATTCGAAATTGAAAGTGCTAGTGCCATTTTTAATAGTTGAAAGTGATTGGATGACAACTAACCCCCCTCTCACGCGCACCTTTTCCCCAGACACATACCATCAAAATTTTGAGATAGCCATTTTGTTCAGCGTAGTTGAAAGTTTTGGAAATTAGGTGTTTGAGGATGATAACCCCCTCAGAGCAAGGGTTGTAAGTTAATCCCTAGGGGCATATAAGGTTTTTATAGAAAGTGTTGTCGTAGAAACTTTAAAAAGGGCTCATTTGATTGGAAATTGAAAGAGCTAGTGCCGTTTTTAATAGTCAACCATTTTGTTCAACGTAGTTGAAAGTTCCAGAAATTATGGCTTTGAGAATGACAAACCTCCCATATCCCACAGGGCAAGGGTTGTAAGTTATGCCCTGGGGGTATATAAGGTTTTTATAGGGAGCGTTGTCGTAGAAACTTCAAAAAGGGCTCATTCAATTAGAAGTTGCAAAGGCTAGTGCCCTTTTTAATAATCGAAAGTAATTGGAGGGCAAATAACCCCCCTCTCAATAGATTGAGAGGGCTATTGCCCTTTTGAATAATCGAAAGTGATTGGAGGGCAACTAGACCCCCTGTCAATAGATTGAGAGGGCTATTGCCCATTTTAATAGTCCAAAGTAATCGGAGGGAGAATACCCCCCCCCCCCAATTTACTGTTTTACCCCCCAATTACTGGAATATAAGGTTTTATAGAAAGTTTTGTCGTAGAAGCTTCAAAAAGGGCTCATTCGATTGCAAATTCAAAGAGCTAGTGCCCTTTTCAATAGTCGAAAGTGATTGGATGGCTACTAACCCCCCTCTCAATAGATTGAGAGGGATATTGCCCTTTTTAATAATCCAAAGTAATCGGAGGGAGAATCACTCCCCCCCCCCCCACGCCCATCATTTCCCCAAACATTTCCGATCGACATTCTGATAAGGCCATTTATTCAACGTAGTTGAAAGATCTGGAAATTAGGTCTTTGAGGATGACAACCCCTTCCCCCCACAGCCCTCAGGGCAAGAGTTGTAAGTTATACTCTGTGGGAATATAAGGTTTTTATAGAAAGCGTTGTCGTAGAAACTTCAAAAAGGGCTCACTGGATTGAAAGTTGAAATGGCTAGTGCCCTTTTTAATAGTTGAAAGTGATTGGATGACAACCAACCCCCTTCTCACGCCCACCTTTTCCCCAAACACATACCATCAAAATTTTGAGATAGCCATTTTGTTCAGCGCAGTTGAAAGTTTTGGAAATTAGGTGTTTGAGGATGATAACCCCCTCGGAGCAAGGGTTGTAAGTTAATCCCTAGGGGCATATAAGGTTTTTATAGAAAGTGTTGTCGTAGAAACTTTGAAAAGGGCTCATTTGATTGGAAATTGAAAGAGCTAGTGCCCTTTTTAATAGTCAACCATTTTTTTCAACGTAGTTGAAAGTTCCGGAAATTATGGCTTTGAGAATGACAAACCCCCCACATCCCACAGGGCAAGGGTTGTAAGTTATACCCTGGGGGTAATAAGGTTTTTATAGGAAGCGTTGTCGTAGTAACTTCAAAAAGGGCTCATTCAATTAGAAGTTGCAAGGACTAGTGCACTTTTTAATAGTAGAAAGTGATTTCAGGGCAACTAACTTACCTCTCACGCCCACTATTTCCCTAAACACATCCAATCGAAAATTTTGAGATAGTCATTTCGTTCAACGAAGTTGAAAGTTCTGGAAATTATGTCTTTGAGGATGACAACCCCCCCCCCCCCCATAGCCCTCAGATTAAGGGTTGTAAGTAATACCCTGGGGGCATATATGGTTTGTATAGAAAGGGCTATCGTAGAAAGTTCAAAAAGGGCTCATTCGATTGGAAATTGAAAGTGCTAGTGCCCTTTTAATAGTTGAAAGTGATTGGAGGGCAATAGACACTCCTCTCACGCCCACCTTTTCCCCAACCACATCCAATCAAAGTTTTGTGATAGCCATTTTGTTCAACGTAGTTGAATGTTCTGGAAATTAGGTCTTTGAGGATGACAAATCCCCCACAGCCCTCAGGGTAAGGGTTGTAAGTTATGCCCCGGGAGCCTATAAGGTTTTTATAGAAAGGGCTGGCGTAGAAAGTTAAAAAAGGGCCTATTCGATTGGAAATTGAAAGGTCTAGTGCCCTTTTCAAAAGTAGAAAGTGATTGGAGGGCAACCAACCCCCCTCTCACGCCTACCTCAAAGTTTTGAGATAGCCAGTTTTTTCAACGTTGTTGAAAGTTCTAGAAATTAGGTCTTTGAGGATGACAACCCCCTCTCCCCCACAGCAATCAGGGTAAGTTTTGTAAATTATGCCCTGTGGGCATATAGGGTTTTCTAGAAATCGTTGTTGTAGAAACTTCAAAAAGGGCTCATTTGATTGGAAATTGAGAGGACTAGTGCTCTTTTTTTATAGTCGAAAGTGATTGAAGTACGACTAACCCCCCTCTCACGCCCATCATTTCCCCAAACACATCCAATCAAAATTTTGAGATAGCCATTTTGTTCAACGTAGTTTAAAGTTCTGGAAATTAAAGGATGACAACCCCCCTTCTAACAACCCTCAGGGCAAGGGTTGTAAGTTGTGCCCTGGCATAACTTACGTGCCTCTAAGTATAGCCATTTTGTTCAACGTATTTGGAAAGTCCGGAAATTATGTCTTTGAGGATGACAAATCCCCCACAGCCCCCGGGGCATAGATTGTAAGCTATGCCCTGGGGGCAAAAAAGGATTTTAAACAAAGTGTTGTCGTAGAAACTTCAAAAAGGGCTCATTTGATTGGAAATTGAGAGGAATAGTGCCTTTTTTATTAGTCAAAAGTGATTAGAGGGCAAAAGCACCCCCCCACACTCATCATTTCCCCGAACACTTCCAATCAAAATTTTGAGATAGCCATTTTGTTCAGCGTATCAGAAAGTTCAAAAATTATGTCTTTGAGGATAAAAAATCCCCCCAGCCCTCAGGGCAAGGGATGTAAGTTATGCCCTGGGGACATATAAGGCTTTTGTAGAAAGCGGTCATATAAACTTCGTAGGGGGGGGACTCATTGGATTGGTAATCAGACGCTCTGGTGCTATTTTTAAGAGTCAAAGTGATCGGAGGGTAGCTACCCCCTCCCCCACACACACGTCGTATTGTCCCGAAATGCATCTAATAGAAATTTTGAGATAGACATTCTATTCAAAATTGTCTATATTATATAGCAAGGCTTTTGTGGTTGAAACCAACCCCCGAGATTAGGGGAAGGGCTGTAGGTTTTGCCCAGGGGGTATTTTAGGTTTTTGTGGAAGGGATGGTTGTTTAACTTTAGAAGAGACTCGGTCTTTCTCCTTGAAAAAGACTATGCTAATATAAAACGAATAGAAATTAATTAAAAAAACTTTTTCCATGAAATAAGTTTTTCAAAAAAAAAAGTGAAGAACTCCATTAAACCAAAAATGAACAAAAATAGCATCAAATAATCTACCGAGTGTACAGCTACCACAAATCAGTGTGAATAAATATATGAAACCCAAAACAAGCAAAAATTAAAATAAATAACCAAGTCGAACTCAAAACGAGCGAAATTAATATGAGTAGGGTTCTAAACTCCATGCTTTTTAAAAGACAGAATATAATTTGTACTTTACTGAAAAAAAATTCTTTTAAATTTTTCACTTTTATAACTTTAAGAAATCAAAAATCGATTAAGATTTTAAAGTATAAATATCAGCATATGTGTATTAAACTGACAATGCACATTTTTTTCAGTATACAAATTTTATTCTGGCTATTAGAAAGCATAGTGGCTTAGGATCCTACTCATATTATTGCTCGTTTTGAGATTGACTTTGTTATTTATTTTAATTTCTGTTTGTTTTTGGGTTTCATTTATTTATTGATACTGATTTGCGATAGTTGTATGCTTGGTAGATTATTTGATTTGATTTTTGCTCATTTTTGGTTTAATGGAGTTCTTCACTTTTTTTGGAAAAACTTATTTTATGGAATTTTTTTAAATTAAATATATAAAGGAGCTCGTGGAAACACTGTGCGGAATCAGAAATTTCAAAAGCGGTATATTTGCATAAATGTTAATGCGGAACATATTACGAAGTTTAATGGATCCCTGTTTTTTGTATCTATTTTAATATATTTAAAACAAGCATGGGTTAATTTAAAAAAATATTATCTGCTGGAAGTAAAGAGTGAAGTTGAAACTTAAAACCAGCAACGGTTTTAAGGTTACTAAATAAATTATAGTTGTTTTTCTAAATTATTGGATGGGCAACATACACTTACTAAGTAAAGAAAGAAAATCCTACAAGGAGTTGAAATTAACACAGATTTTCAATTTAACCTTAAAAGGAATATAAATTAATGCAAGCACGAGTTTGGCTCCCCCTCCCCCACCGATAAACCATCTAAATACTAGTTTGTCCTTTGTGATTATTTATTTTCAACATTGTGTTAATTTTCAAAACATTGACGAACAATTAAAATTAAATCATCAAGATAACTAGAGAAAACTAATGAAAATAAACCGAAAATCCATTTTCGATATTAAATTCTAGATGTCTCTGCAATACGAGCTCCAAGATTTTATTTAATAATTTTTTTCCAGTTTTGCAATTATAAAAAAATATTCAAAATGTTTTTTATTTTAATAAAGCGCAAATGACGCAATAAACTTTAGAAGGTTCATGGATTGAGGTTGTAGATCAACCCATGTTTTCAGTAATATCTGTTCTTCTCGAGTATTCCTTTTAATTTCTGCTTAGTTTAGGACTTACTGATTCAATCATATCAGTATTTGTTATTAGCTTCATTCTTGATTGGATTATCTATTTTAACTTCTACTCATTTTGGGTTTCATTTTTTCTTCGTAAGTGACTGATGGCCTTCTTAACTGCAATTGGAATTAATTTCTGCTGAATTTCTGAAGCTTGAAGATGATTCTACTTTTGTTAGAAAAATTTTATTTTATGAACATCGAAAAACTCCCATCAGTTACTGGATTCTCCATGATGTAGTCAAAGATACATCATTGTTTAATATTATAGATATTCTTTTCTATTTGTCAGATTATCTACCTAAGAATTAAAACATCGGGATGTAATTAAAATTTTCAAATTGCATAAGGCTATTTGATTTGGCTTTGATTTTATTAATTTAATTTTTTTATGATTTTTGTTCAAGATGAAACCAATGTTTGGCCTGTTATTGAACTATATTTATAATATAATACATTTATAGTATAATATAAGATTTATAATGTTTAGGTTTATAATATAATATAATACATATTGAACTAGATTCCATATAATACATTTGAAAAGTCCTCAATAGATTGCTTATGAATGAAAATGAAATTGAGAGAATAAATATAACTCAGACGCATCACCTAGTTTTTTTGTTTCTTCAGACTTTTTTACTTGTGACTTTGATGTGTGTTTATGCTTGGCTTAGGGAGGAAAAGATCCCATTTGGGCAACATTGATGAAGATAATGCCTTTGATGGAGTTCAACATCCTTCTGTACATTCCCTGAAACTTCTAGGTTAATATCCTTTGCCGTTCAAGAGAAGTTCCATCTTAATACGGTTATATATTGTTTTGCAATTAGAGGGGTACTATTTTGATAACCTAGATGTACATTAAGTGTTGCGATTTTATTCATTATCTCCCTCAATACCCCATGGAAGTTTCAGCCTAATAACCTGAGCTGCTACTAACATATTGCAATTTTGTCAAATTAACAGCGTAGAAGCAGAAAGTGTCTTTTTTATTTAGCTCAACGTTCCCTAATTTAGCTCATTTGGTGACACACCTTAGAAGTATTCTGATTTTCTTCTTATCTTTTCGGAATTGAATGCAGTGTTTGTTTTTCTTATTTGAGCTAACTTGGGTAGCGCTGATTTGGATTATACTTTAAATTGTGATTGTTTAGCAAAAATCATCAACAATTTTTGCTAACTACGCTAATTTAAGGTTCATTTCTGCATATTTGTGTCGGCTTTTATTCTTAAAAAACAATGAAATGAATATAAAGATGACAAACGTACGGCCAGTAAATGGAAACAAAGAGAAAGAAAAAAAAAATCAAATGAATATTTCCTCCGTATACAACAAGGCGTCTGCAGCATAGAATAAGAAAAGAAAGAAAAAACTTAAAACTGAAACTAAAAATATATTCTTTTAATTCTTCTTTTAATTTAGTTTTTTTCCTCTTAGGGATTCCGCCCCGCCCCTGCCCCCAAAGCGCCGAAAGGCATTTGATTCTTATGGACCGTCATTGGCAAGTCAACAGGGGTTGATCAATCTGGATTTGCGTCGTTCCGTGTCACCCACCTCATTGAGAAACAGTCGAGGAAGCTCTTCACCCCTTGACAGTGGAAGTTCGCTCAGCATTGATTCATGCCTAAATCCTAGTCTAGACAGTAGTATGTCCAATCGTTCTGACGATCTTGATTTATGTCGAATTAAGTTAGAACGATCTAATAGGCTTGAAGACTCCTCAACAAGAACCTTCCATCGGCGAATTGGCAGTGATGGATACGAAGCAATTTTCAATGACAGAACCTTGAGAAATATTAGGCAAAGTGGAGCCATTTTTACACCTGAAGAGAGAAGGGAGTTTATGGATATTGAAAATGGTTTAGCTGCTGAAAGGGTAGAAACAGAAAGTGGAATATTTACTTCGCTTCCATGTGAAATATCCAGTGGCGTAAAATCTTCAAAATATGAAAGCCAAAGGTCTTATTCAACAATTACTCGAGTGACTGGTTTTTGTGTATCTGAGGTATGGTTTCAATAATATTAATATGTCAATATTAGAATATTTTAAAGAATATTTCGCTGAAAAACTTTTTTTTTTTCATTTTTTGGGGGGCAATGCAAATAGTCCGTTTTTCGTTTGGTCTTTAGTTTGAATTATTTTTTGACAAATAGTCCGCTAATTTTTGCCTTACTAATTAATTAGTAAGGTATTAATAAGTACTATTAATAAGTGCTATTAATTAGTAAATTAATTAGTAATTTTGTTAACAAAAAGTCGCGGGATTATTGTTTTTCTCTCTTGAATTCTTTTTCATTTTATATTTCATCTGATTTTCCCCGCCTTCAAAGTCTGTACGGCATATTAAAAAAAAAAAAAAAAATATCTTTCTGAAAATAAACTAAAAAGTAGAATTCTTTTTTCTTGAGGATTTATGAATGAGAGCCACATGAGAAATAGGAGAGACAAAAACATATTAGGCTTTACAGATATGGCACCAAGGCGCGTCATTTTTGGTGCTATATAGCACTTTATGATGCTTTTGTTGGGGAGAATCTATAGAAATACATATAAAGACTGCCTTATAAATGAGACCTTAAACCTCTCTATGATGAGAAACCCCTCTTTGCTGTTGCAGTTGCCTCCTTATTCTGTTTCGTCGGTAGACGATCTATGAAAGTATTAAGGGTGCTGCGAGGGGGGAATAGGGAGAATATTATATGGGGATAAGTCCATTTATTAGACAGTGGAAAACAGATACTTGAGCTTTATGTTAAGGATTTAGGTATCTGTTAACAGATACCTTTTTCATTGTTCCCATCCTTCCATTTTGGAAATGGCACCAAGAATGCATTTTGGGTGCCATTCGACACTTCTATAATGGCAATATCCATTTGAATTTACAAAAAAACCGATTAGACATAAAAATTAGCCCTTAAATGAGCCCTTAAACATATACTTGACGTTTCATAAACATATATTTATGTTCCAAAAACATATATATGAAACATCTATATGATGTTTCAGTGCCCCGCCTAGCCTTTCCAATGCAGAAATAACACCCAAATTGCAATTTTCGGGCGCCATATGGTATTTTATGATGTTGTTGTCAAGTTAAATTTATAAATAGCGATTAGATGTAAAAATTAGCGTTTAAATCTGCTCTTAAACAGCTCTATAATGTTTTCCCATTCAGTGGCCCCTACCCAGACTTTCCAATGCAGAAATGACACCCAAATTGCAATTTTTGGCCGTTAAACCACCCCTTAATTAGCTCTATGATATTTCAGTTGGTAGCAATGAAGAAAAACAAAATAATAGGACGGATCAATGCTAAAAGAGTCTTTCCAGGGTTAGCAGGTGTAACCTGTTCGACAACTGATCGGAATGCTCCAACGCACTGTTGGTTCGAGAAAAGGTGTTTAGAGTCAATCCTAAAGGCTTAAAAAAATTAAGACATAATGTTGAGGGATTTAAGGCGTTATGGGGAGAGGTTTTTGGAATATGGTGGTTTAGTAATTCGAGACGAATCATAGAAGACGATGGATATGATTTTTGACAAAGGGGAGACATTAAAGATCCTAGAAAAAACTTTAGTTAAGCCAATTATGAAAAAAAGTGAATAAAGTGTGTTAGGCAATCATAAAGACTTTATCCTTGTTTCTATTGGGGTCAAATAGGAAAAAGCCTTCGGTCTCTCGGTTGCTTGCGGTTGCAGTTTTAGCTACTAAAATAGTACCTAAAAGATGTCTACTAAAAAAGTGACATTATTGTTTCCCATGCAAAATAAGTTGTTTTGCTTGTTACTCAAAATGAAGGATTTCAATTCTTCTATATGGGAGTTTCCGCTATGGTTATTTTAAGGCTAACGTTTTTATTTGCTATTTTTTAAAAATCCCCTAAATTTATTTCGCAGCGTACTTCTATCATTGAGATAAGTCGAAATTTTAATTACCAGCCTCAACTGACACATATTCTAATGGCATTATTCTTCACTTGACATTTTTTTATGGAACCTTTTTTTTACGGTAGGTTGCCGCGAACGTTGCAACCGTGTTGATCAAAATTGGGCCCACAATGAAAAGGTAAAACAAAAAGGTTATTTTATTCTGGTTGACTTTTTTTTCTTTTTAAACCATTAAGTTTTTTTCCCACTAGTCAACAATAAGTGAAGAATCATTTCGACTCGCCAAGAATCAGCAGATAGGACAGGAAGAAATGTCGAGCCTGTTAAAATTACAAGCTGAAGCAGTCGCATTCAACCAAATGACGTCAGCTTTTGAAAAGGTTGAACTAGAACCAAACCGGCCTCCCTTACCTGCAAAACTTCGATTGAAGCGTGGATCTGTGTACGACAACGTCTCTTGCTCACCGTTTAATGCTAGTCACTTTCCTGATATTTCGAACACTGTAAGTTTTGTCAAAGGCTGTTTTTAAGTTTTAAGGAAGTTCTATTGCAAGCCAAATGCTGTTAGAATATTCAAGGATTTCACAAAACTCACCTTTACACACTTCTCGACCTTGTTACTGGACCTTGAGAGCCTCCCTACTGAAAGATCAGTCACTAGACTCCGACAAATAAAAAAGAATTACCCACAATTAATGACTTACCCTGCCTCTAGTTCCAAGATATATCGCAGATCATTTGTCCCTTATTTTACCTGACATTTTAATTTACTTTTAATTTAATTTAAATATTAGTTTAAATTTAAATATTTAAATAACAAAATTAAATATTTAAAACCTTGACAAATATTTAACGTTTGATATATTTTATTCTTGGTATTTGCCTGTGAATGTTTTTGAATGCACCAACCATTAACATTTTTTTATTGTTATAATCTCTATAAACGGTCACTTCTATAATCATGAACCGTGCAAACTGACTCTTGAAATGTATAAATTTTTTATGACTAATATTAATCCCTTGACCCTACAGAAGCACTTGGTATTTCCAATTTTTGTGTTGCTGTTCATTTGTTTTTGATCCTTGTCTTGTGTCTTCTTTTTTTTAACATTGACATGTTCATGTTAGATCCAGCTATTGTAGTAAATAAGTAAATAATTTCTGAGACCACACTGGCTAATCATGATAAAACAAAAAATCGCGAAGAAATGAAGAAAACGAGGACAATTAACAGCCAGTGAAAAAATTGAAAAATTATGCAAATATTTCGGTCAAGACCTCCGCTTGACCGTCCTCAGAGCAGAATAAACTGATAAAAATAAAAAAACCAAACCTTAAAATAAAAACACAAAACTAATATTGGACGACCCTTGCTTAGTAATGGTGAAAGGGTAACTGTTCACCGTTACTAAGAAAGGGTCGTCCAACTTTATTTTGGTGTTTTCTTCCTTTCTTCGCGATTTTTTGTTTTATGTAGTGAATAATTCCATTCTATTCTTATTTTTCTGATATTTTGAACATTTTATGTTTCTCTGTGTTGTCGGAATGTTCTAGCTGTATTCAAGTGCTGTGGTAACGTTCAGACATTTAACAAATCCCGCTTTTCCTACTAGTCACCTTTATTATATTTGAACCTTGTATGTTTTGTAAAATCCTTTTATATGTCTCTTCATTGGTATCATATGCAGCGCTAAAAGTAAAGAGTGAACTGATTTTCATGCATTGTTTTCTTTTCTCTGGCCACTTCATTATGCTGATTTTCAACCCAATGATTGGAAGAATGTGCCTTCTACTGATTTATGTAAAGCTCCATAGTACAACTATTATTAAAATTTTTATCGAAATTTTTGTCTGTAATACAATAAGCAGGTCAAAATCGTAATTCTCGTTTAGCAAAATGGAAAAAAATATGATAAACATATTTAATTCATCATAAACATATTTAAATATATCTTAATTCATGTTCAAATAGCGAAATAATTCATAAACAATAAAATTTATAAAAATATTTAGACATCTCAATCCATGATCTAATAGCGAATAAAAATGACCATGTCAGTAAAAAATTAACAGAAATTAATTTATAAAATCTATTTACAAAAAAGGAATTTTTCAAATAAAATTAAACAGCCATGTTTATCTAAAGATGACCATAACTAAAATGACCTTAAATAAAATATCAAATACTTATCAATGAATAGATAAAACCCAAAACCAACAAAACTTAAAATATACACTCGAAGCTGACTTCAAACGAATAGAAATTCCCACAAACAAGATTTGGGCCTTTGAAAAGGCCCCGTTACACTCTTAAAAGCTAAAAAATCATGTGTGCTTTACTTGAAAAAATGTATTTAATTTTCTTTAACGTTAAATTATCCAAAATTGCTGAGTTTTTCAGGAATTAATGCCAGTATATATTAAACAGTCCGTCTTAGTTTCATTAATTCTCTTCAGATGTCATGATTGATGTTATGTTTTTTTATTTATTTATTCTCTTTTGATATCATGACACATAAAAACATTGGTAAATATAAAAATTGTTTTTAGTGACAGTAAGATCTGCTGATCTCAAGTTTGAATTATGATTTGGCTTTATTTTTGATCATTTTGGGGTATATGTAGATTTTTACTTTTAATTGAAAAACTACTTTTTAGGAAAAGTTTTTAATCCTTTTGAGGGTCATTATTGAAAATGAGTTTTCTAATGGGAAGTAGTGACGTGTCTTCTCTTTTTCTTTCTTCTTTTTTCTTTTTCACCGCTAGTGAAGAATTGAAAGATCATAGAGAGATGGCTAGGGGGATGTTAGACCAAATCAAAACACGCTATGTCCATCAAGATTGTCGAAAGGTTGTATTTACAGTATCTTAGAAACATCTAAGGGTATTAAGTTGAAACTTTCAGGGCTAGTTTATGGGTGTGTAGCAATAAATCCAAAAACACCACATAAATGCATGCTGTCAAGTGGATATGTATGCAAAATCTCTGGCACGTTTTCAGATATTAAGTTGAAACTTCTCGGGTATGTAATAGGGGACGTTGAACTAAATCAAAAGATTTTGTGTGCATCACGGTTGTCAAAGGCCAAGTCTGCAGTATCTCTGGAATGGTTATAGGTATTAAATTCAAACTTTTAGGAAAGCTTTAGGGCGATGGTGAACTTGATTAAAAGACCAAAAGGGCATCCACATTTTCAAAATAGTTTATCTTCGATATATCAGGAACAGATTAGTTCTTTTAGTTGAAACGTTCATGGAAAGTTTAGGGGACGTTCGATTTGTTAAACAACAAAAACAAGAAGAACAATAGGGAAATCTTTTCATAAGACAGTGAAGATAATTTGAATTAATATTTCGGCCCTATTTCCAAGGGCCATCCTCAGATAAATAAAAATATATAAAAGAAGAAAGACTCACTACAACATGCGACCAATAAATTTAAAATGTATTTTTTTTTTCAAAACATTTTCCCCTATTGTTCTTCTTGTTTTTGCTGTTTGTGATGGAAAGGCAGTGTGGTCTTTGTCGTTATTTTCAATTTATTGATCCATGTAATTTATATATATATATATATATATATATATAACATTTCAATTTATTTCAATTTATTGATCCATGTATTTATATATATATATATATATATATATATATATATATATATATATATATATATATATATATATATATATATATATATATATAATATATATATACTATATTATATATATATATATATATACATATATATATATATATATATATATATATATATATATATATATATATATATATATATATATATATATATATATATATATATATATATATACTGAATTTGGTGGGTAACTGTGGTTTTATCTTTATCAGAGTTTAGCAAATCCATGAATTTAAAAATATTAGGAAATGCTACTTACAGATTATTTCGCGTGCAAAATTTTAAAAATTCGTAGTGATTTTTTGGATAATGGAAGATAGATTATATTTGAGGGTTTTATCAGGAGCCTCACATTAGTAGAGTAGAATATTTTTATTTACCTCACATGATGAAAAACCTTCGATTTTACGAGAGTGTCTTTCTAGCATACGGCTAATTGTATTATTGATAAGGAGAATGGGATAACCGTGTCCAAAAAGAATATCTCGGATAATATTTATTTCTGATGTGATGTGAGAATCAAGCAAATATTCAGGTCACGATCAATGAGAGAAGTTACAACAGCTCTTTTAACTTGTGGTGGGTGATTTGATTTAAAGTGTAGATATCTGTTGTTTTGTGTTGGTTTTCCAGTTTATCAATGCTACGAATAATTAACACATCTAGAAACGGTATTTTATTTGCATTTTCAATTTCTGGAGTACTTTTGTACACTACTACAATTTATATATATACTTTTTGGAAATTCGTATTAATACATTTTAAAGTAACAGAAAGGTCCAAATAAGCCAACTTATGATATTTCGCTATGTTTGTAGGATTATAGAAATCTAGCGCTTTACTGAAAACATAAAAGCCAAGTAAAAAAAAGAATATTGATTTAACATTCAAAAGTGAGCACAAAGACACGCTTTAGTATTCCTCAAAATGAAGAACAAATAAACCGTAATATGAACTCTGGAAATCCGGTTATTCTCTCTATACAATGGAGAATTTCCAGTTATGATACAAATTCTAAAGTTAGTCTGTAGTTCTAATACTGTCAAGATTTCTTCACTTTGAACTTGTCTACAAAATAATCATGACATGTCCCTAAAATACTTTATTTATATACTGTAAAAAGTGTCCTTAAATGGCTTACTTTTACTTTACCAAAAATCCTATATCGTTTGTGTTTTCAATAAAGTGTTTTACCAATCAACAGTTTTTGTAAGAATTTGTTGTAGAGACTTCGGAGAGGGTTCATACGATCGGGTGTTCAAAGCTCTAGTGCTCTTTGGAGGGTATTGAAGGAACATTGGAGGACAACCAAAACTCCAACCCCTCCTTCATTTCCCTTTTTGGTACCTTTCCCCTAGAGACATCCGATCAAATTTTGGAATGAATTTTTTTCAGCTTATTTGAAAGGTCTAATAATTCTACTTCTGGGTATGACATGACTCCCGTGTTCCTTGGGGCAAGGATTGTCATTTATGCAATTTGCCAATTTCTTACGTGTACACATTCACGCAATCGAGGTTAAAGCAGCTCTTACAATGCATGAAGTAAGAATTTTGGTGATACAATATTTATTATATTATATTATAATATTTATTATATTGGTTTAGAAGAAACCATCCACAAGACTATTACCAAAATTAGAATCAAAGAAAGTATTTTGAAGCATATCTTACATTATATTTTGAATTTAATTTGACAATTTCCACTTCATTTTTTTTAATAATCTGCCGAGTGAGCACCAGACGTAGGTGTATCGGATTGCTTTGAATCACGTCAACAGGAGTCACATGGATCAGGAATCACATGAAACGATCATGAGTCACATGAGATACCACATGAAACAATTATGAATCACATGAATCATGAATCACATGAAGCATGAATCACATGAAGCATGAATCAAGTCAACCTGTCTGGAAAATATACTTGATTCTGTTATTATTTTGACGTTCTTGTAGATTAAATCATGTAAGCTAACACTGAATATAGTTTTATTATAGGTATGTGTTCAAAATGATATAGGTGAGACAATTGTCCGAAGCCAAGTAGATTTTCGATTGGATTTGAAACCCCTCCTCTTCCTCCAAAGAAGAAAGCAAGTAAGTTGTTTACCTTTGCTCAAGTGCTTAGTTTAATTTTTGTTGCCCCCTCCTCTTCCGCCTCCTCTTCCACCCCTCCTTTTGAAACCCCCTCTTCCGCCAAAGAAGAAAGCAAGTAAGTTGTTTACCTTTGCTCAAGTTCTTAGTTTACTTTTGTTGCCCCCTCCTCTTCCAATTCCCTCCTTTGAAACCCCCTCCTCTTCCGCCAAATAAGAAAGCAAGTAAGTTGTTTACCTTTGCTCAAGTGCTTAGTTTACTTTTTATTGCCTCGGACACTCTGGCGGGTTGCAGCGGTAGCTAGCAACCTAGTAAGAGGCGATCACGTTCAATGTTAAGAAATATAATAACCCATAACTAAAAAAAAGAGTCATATCAAAACAAAAAGTACACCATTAGAACCGCCTTGTCCGAAACCCCTATATAGGAAACTTTGTCCCTTGGCTGGAACAACAAGGGAAATATATTGGCTTAAAGATCAGAAAGTGGCAGCTACTACAGAATTCTGCCAGAACGGCATCATTTTTCTTTTTTTTTTCTTTTCCACAGATAGTTTGGCAATGGAACATCATAGAGAGTTGTTCAATGGCTCATTTAAAGAAAATTAATTGGGTTAAAAACCTTTTGTAATTAAAAATAAATATTTTAAAAATAGAATCAAATTTTTTACGAGAAACTGCATATTTCATATTAAAGATTGATCAATGACGTCATAATCGTTGGTTGTAGCCAGGTCGTCTCTTACTATTCCAATTAAGAAAAAGCCATGGGATTTTTCCTGTTTGTAATTTCTGTTAACTCATGGGCCATCTTATGACCATGTACTATATTGGTTATAACTAGACAGTTTTACCTGCAAAATTGTAGCAGTCTATAACTGCTTTTTTTTTTATTACACTATAAATCCCTCGCCTTAAATCCCTCAAAAACGGCCTTGTGTCTTGAAAAAAACTGTACCATTAAAATTCTCATTATCTAAAATCTTAATCAGAAGACTTACAACCCCCATACCTTGCACAACAAGGAAAACCGGTTTTTGGCAGGGAAAGCAGTTATGTGTTCTCTTTTTTGCTGTTATCGCAGCACGTGAATACCATAGAGAGATACGTTGAAAAACTAATTTTTGTATCTAATTGTTTTTTATAAATTTGACTTGATTGACTTGCTAAATTTGACTTGATATCAATGCCATATGGCACACAAAAAGTATACTTTGGTTTCCATTTCTGGAATGGAAAGACTAGGAAGAATGAAAAGGGTCCTATCATGATATCAATTATTGGAAACCCGGATGCTTTGGTTTACTCCCCCCCCCCCCTCAATATTCCTCCCTCTCAACTCCCTTATCATTACTCGTAAATCGTATAATGACTAACATAAATAGAAGGCTGTTGTAGTATGTAGTATGTAGTATGTAGGCTGTTGTAGTATGATAGAGAGCTGTTTGAAAGCTAATTTTAATATTCAAGTCAGCTTGAAAAACCATCATAAAGTGCCATAAGGGACGCAAAAAGGCCATTTTCATTAAAAAAAAAATAGAAAAATACCTTTTCCAAAATCCAGGCAGGGGCCGAAACTAGGTGGGGGGGGTATGAATATCCCTCCCCACACCCTCAGTTGCTGCCAATTGAACCAACACAGAAAAAGCTTTTTACAGAGATTGCTATTTCAGCGTGTTTTTTAGTAGGTTTATAGTTGAAAAGACTGTTCAAAACCTACATTGAGCGGTGATAGAAATTTGAGGCCTAGGTTACCTCATTGTCTTAAATTTCTAACTTGTAATATTAAACTTATTTAAGAGAAAAGGCCTTAATTTCTTAGAAATCAAATACCTTCATCATAGTTGTTGATATCACTGATTGTCTTAGACTCAGATCCTCGGAAATCTGGGTTGCAGCGGTGGCTATCTAGTAAGAGATGATAAAGTCTCATAATAAAAATAAAATAGCCCATTACTCCTAAAGTAAAGTCAGATCAAAATACAAAGCACACTATTAGAATCGCCTTGTCCGAAACCCCTTTATAGGAACTAACATCTCCTTGGCTTGAGCAACTAGGAAAATCCTTAGGCTTGAAAAACAAGAAAAGTGGCTGAAGCTACGATATTCTGCATGAACTGCATCTTTTTTTCTTTCCGTTTCTTTCCGCAGCTAGAGGAGCACTGGACCATCATAGAGACCTGTATAAGGTCTGATTTTAAAGGAAATTGCTACATATAGTGCCTTTTGTAATTAACCAAAATAATATTTAAAATAGAATAAATTTTTTTACAAAAAATGCATTTTTGTTTAGGACTGGAGTAGCAAATGCTATTAATATCTTCTTGCATACGAAGATAAAAATAGGATTTTATTTTTAACATTATTATTATAATAAAGTTATATAAAGAATCGATATAGTTAACTATAAATGAGGATTATGTAAGTTTCATGGGTATCAAGGTTGTAGAGATAGCTGAAACCTTACCACTGCAACCATGATTTAGAGTTTCTCTTCACTATAATTTAGAGCCCTCTCTTTACTGTAAATTTTGTCTTTACTATAACTTACATAGTCCCATTTATAATGAAATATATTGATCCTTTATGTAATTAATAAAAAAAAAAAATTCGAAAAATAAGTTATTCAAAGAAAAGTAAAGGCCATTTTAAACTTAAGCTCAGCAGATACAAAATACCTTTTAAAATTCAAACTCAAAACGAACAAAATTAAATAAAAAATCATAGCAAAAACATACAACAAGTAATAATATAAATGAATAATAGATCTTAAAGCGAGTAATGCTTAGATTGAATATGAAAATCAAGCTAAAGACGAAAAAAATATTTTCCTATTGACGTACAAATGAAACTTAAAACGAACAGAAATTAAATAAACAATCAATGCAAACAAACATACAATAGATATTAATGTAAATTAATAAATAAATCTTAAAACGAGTAAAACTTAAATTGAATAAGCAAATCAAGCTTGAAACGAACAAAAATCACCACCAACAAGAGTTTGGGTATGACCTCCTTCTCTCACTGTAAAAGTCTAAAACCTACTGCGTCACTGGCGATTTACTGAAACCAATTTTATGACAAATATTTTTCTTTGTACTTAATATTGAATATAAACATTAAAATTATAGTAACATTTTGAACTGATGAGCTTTCAGCAATTAATATCATTATACATCAAATATTCAGTTTAATTTATTAGCTCTTTTTATAGTTGTTAAAGACGAAAAAAGTTTCACTACAAACAAGTGTTTGGATACTGCCTCCTTTCCTAACTGTAAATAAAAACCTACTCCGTCATTGGCGCTTAACTGAGAACGGATTATGTACAAATATTTTCTTTTCCAGTTCTTACAGCATTGAAAATAAAAATACAATTACAGTGAAATAAATTCTTGAACTGATGGATCTTTCAACAATTAATATCATTATACATCAAATATTCAATTTGATGTTGTTTATACTTTCCAAGACTGTTCAAGACGCATATAGTTTTCAGTAAAGTGCCAATGACGCAGTAGGTTTTAGACTTTTACAGTGAGAGAAGGAGGTCATACCCAAACTATTGTTTGTGGTGATTTTTGTTCGTTTTAAGCTTGATTTGCATATTCAATTTAAGCTTCACTCGTTTTAAGATTTATTTATTAATTTACATTAATATCTTTTGTATGTTGGTTTGCATTGATTGTTTATTTAATTTCTGCTCGTTTTAAGTTTCATTTGTACTTCAACAGGAAAATATTTTTTTTGGTCTTAAGCTTGATATTCATATTCAATCTAAGCATTACTCGCTTTAAGATCTATTTATTCATTTATATTATTACTTGTTGTATGTTTTTGCTATGATTGTTTATTTAATTTTTGTTCCGTTTTGAGTTTGAATTTTAAAAGGTATTTGTATCTGCTGAGCTTTAGTTTAAAATGGCCTTTACTTTTCTTTGAAAAACTTATTTTTCGGAAAGTTTTTTTTTAATTAATTTTTGTTCGTTTTTTATTGCAAAAATTTCAAGTTTAAAAAATTCCTTATTTCAAAATCAAACTTAAAAAAAAAAAAAATATTCATCAAAGTATCAAAACTGATATCAAAGTAACAATATCAAAGTGAAAAAATGGGTTTGTGTCAACCTCGGAGTTTTTATTATCTGATGTTTGAACTATTTTTAACAAAATTGCTCTCTCAAAATTTTTATCGGATGGGTTTGGGGAAAAAGGGCGTGGGGGACTAGATTAAGCTTCGGTCTCTTTTGACTCTTTAAAAGTGAACTAGAGCTTTCTATTTTCAATCAAATGAGCCCTCTCTGAAGTTTATACGAGTATCTGCGTCCTGGGGGGGGGAGCTGTGTCGACACAGGAGTTTTTCTTATCTGACCTTTGAACTATTTTTAACGAAATGACCATACGTAAAGAAGTTTTTGTTATATGATCTTTGAACTATTTTTAACAAAATGGCTACCTCAAATTTTTTATCAGATGTATTTGGGGAAAAAGGGCTTAGGGGGGCCAGTTGCCCTCTGATCACTTTTGACTCTTAAAAAGGGCACTAGAACTCTCGATTTCCAATCGAATGAGCCCCCTTTGAAGTTTATACGAAGACCCCTTCTATATGAAGTGCCTCTGGGAAAAGAAATAAATGGAGTGTGGGGGGAGGCCAGCTGCCCTCCAATCACTTTTGACTCTTAAAAAGTGAATTACAACTTTCAATTTCCAATCAAATGAGCCCTCTAGGAAGTTTATATTCCATAACAACCATATATGCTTCGAGGGCATAACTTAAAACGCCTACCCCCGGGCCCTGGGGGGCTGTGTCGACACCAGAGTTTTTTTGTTATCAGAACTTCGAATTATTTTCAACGAAATGTCTACCTCAAAATTTTTATCTGATGCAATTAGGGCGTGGAGGACGGGGGGGGGGGCTAGTTGTCCTCCGATCTCTTTTGACTCTTAAAAAGTGAACAAGAACTTTCAATGTACAATCAAATGAGCCCTCTCCGAAGTTTATACGAGCTTCCCTTCTATAAGAACTATATATGCCCCCAGAGCATTACTCATAACGCCTGCCTCCGGGCCCTGGCGGGTTACGTCGACACAGAAATTTTTCTTATCTAACCTTTGAACTATTTTTAATGAAATGGCTATTATAAAATTTTTATCGGATGAGCTTTGGGAAAAAAGGGTGAGAGTTGGGGGGGGGCTAGTTGCCCTCGGATATCTTTTTACTCTTAAAAATTGAACTAGAACCTTCAATTTCCAATCAAATGAGCACCCTCTGAAGTTTTTACGAGCATCCCTTTCGTAAGAACCTTATACGCCTCCAGGACAACACTTACAACGCCTATCTCCCGAGCTCTGGGGGGAGTTTTGTTATCTAATTTTTGAACAATCCCAAAAACTGGCTATCTCAAAATTTGCAGCGGACGGGTTTGGGAAAAAAGAGCGTGGGGGGGGGGCTAGTTTAACTCTCTTGACTCTTAAAAAGTGAACTAGAACTTTCAATTTCCAATGAAATGAGCCCTCTATGAAGTTCATACGAGAATCTCTTTCATAAGAACCATACATGCCCTTAGGGCATAACTTAGAACGCCTTCCCCTGTGCCCTGGGGGGTTATATTGACACCGAATTTTTTCTTATACGACCTTTGAACTATTTTTAACAAAATGTCTATCTCAAAATTTTCATCAGATGGGTTTTGAAAAAGAAGGCCTGGGGGGGGGGGCTAGCTACCCTCGGATCTCTTTTGACTATTAAAAATTGAGCTCGAACCTTCAATATCCGATCAAATGAGCCCTCTCTGAAGTTTATGCGAGCATCCCTTTCATACGAACAATATATGCCCCAGGGCATAACTTACAGCGCCTACCCCCGGGCCCTGGGGGGTTGTGTCGACACCTGAGTTTTTGTTATCTGACTTTGGAGCAATTTTTAACTTAATGGCTATCTCAAAAATTTTTATTGGATGCATTTGGGGAAAAGGGGCGTGAGGGGAGGGGGGGCTAGTGAAAGATCTTAAGCCGAACTGGCCAATTTGTCAATGAACTTAATTGGATAACTATTACAAAACAAAATATCCCTCAAGTATAACAATTCCGAATCCAGAAATTCCTGGGAACAAATTCTAAAGGCTCTATCTACTAGTGAAATTACAGCCCCCCATTTCACCGACACAGGGTGGCAAGAATGAAAATTTAAATACCTATCATTGTGCGTTGGTTTTCTGTAAATCGAGAAAAGTAAATGGAGATCCCTTTTAATTAATAAAAATATCCAGAAAAGGTAATTTATTATTATCCTCAAACTCAACTGTAAATTAATATTATTATCAAAACTATTTAAATGCTTACAAAATAGGTCTAAGGAGTCCAATCCATGTTTCCAAACGCACAGCACATCACCCATGAACCTACCCCAGAAGCAAGGGGAGATTCTAAAACTGTTTATAGCGGAGGTTTCAATGGCATCTAAGAATAGATTTGCCAATAAAAGAGAAAGAGAAGCCCCCATAGGTAACCCAAAAATTTGTCTATAAAACTCCCCTCGAAAACCAAAATAAAAAGAAAATTCATTTACTAGAATAATTAGTCTCATAATGACTTCAATATCCAAACTGGCTAAAGTCACATCGTCACGTTTTAAGTAGCATCTTTTCCCTACGTGGATCAGTTTGCGCCAATTGTACATTTTTTTTTTTTTTTTTTTTTTTTTTTTTGGTGGTGGTTTTATTGGTTTTTAGTTTTATCTTGTTTTTTTATCCTGTTCTTCTTGTGTTTCTTTCGTGCTGAAGACGCCTTTTTTGGATACAGGCGAAATATCCGCGTTGTTTTGCATTTGTGTTTTCTTTTCTCTCCACACTGACTGTGACTCTTTTCTCACTGGCCACATTCTCGTTGTTTTTGTTTTTTTTTTTGAGATTTTTCTCTTTGTTGGTTTTTTTTTTTTTTGGGGGGGGGGGCTAGTGCCCTCCAATCTCTTTTGACTCTAAAAAACTAAACTAGAAATTTCAATTTCCAATCAAATGAGCCATCTCTGAATTTTTTACGAGTATCCCTTCAATAAGAACCATATATTCCCCCTGGGCATAACTTACAACACCCGTCCTCAGGCCCTGGGGGTTGTGTCGACACCGGAATTTTTGTTATATGATCTTTGAACTATTTTAAACCAATAGCTATCTTAAAATTTTTATTGGATGCATTTGGGGAAAAAAGGTTGGGGGGGGAGCTGGTTACCCTCCAATTTCTTTTGACGCTTAAAAAGTGGACTAGAACTTTCAATTTCCAATGAAATGAGCCCTCTCTGAAGTTAATACGAGCATTCCTTCCATAAGAACCATATATGCCCCCAGGGCATAACATATAACCCTTGCCCCTGAAGACTGCGGGAGGAGTGTCCTGCTCAAACATATAATTTCCAGAGCTTTCAACTACGTTGAACAAAATTGCTATATCAAAATTTTGATTGGATGTGTTTGGGGAAATGGTGGGCGTGGAAGGGGTGTCAGTTGCCTTAGAATTACTTTCGACTATTAAAAAAGGAACTAGCCATTTAAATTTCAAATAGAATGAGCCCTTTCTGAAGTTTCTACGACAACGTTGTCTATACAAAACCTTAAACCTTTTATGCCCCCAGGGCATAACTTACAACCCTTGCCCTGAGGGCTGTGGGGGAGTTGTCATCCTCAAAGACGTAATTTCCAGAACTTAAAACTACGTTTAATAAAAAGGCTATCTAAAAATGTTGATTGGATGTGTTTGGGGAAAAGGTGGGCGTGAGAGGGGGTTAGTTGCCCTCCAATCACTTTCGACAATTAAAAAGGGCACTAGCCCTTTGAATTTCCAATCGAATGAGCCTTTTTTGAAGTTTCTACGGCAACGCTTTCTATAAAAACCTTATATGCCCCCAGGGCATAACTTAAAACCCTTGCCCTGAAGGTTTTGGGGGAATGGCCTTCTAAAAACATATTTTCTTTCTGAAAATCAACTACGATGAACAAAATGGCTATCTCAAAATTTTGATTGGATGTAATTGGGGGAATGATGGGCATAGGGGGGGGGGCTGGTTGCCCTCCAATCACTTTCGACTATTAAAAAGGGGACTAGCCCTTAGAATTTCCAATCGAATGAGCCTTTTTTGAAGTTTTCTACGACAACGCCTTCTATAAAAGCCTTATATGCCCCCAGGGCATAACTTAAAACCCTTGCCCTGAGGGTTGTGGGGGAGTTTCCCCTCAAAACATATTTTCTATCTGGAAATCAACTACGCTGAACAAAAAGGCTATCTCAAAATTTTGATTGGATGTGTTTGGGGGAATGACGGGCCAGGAGGGGGGGGGGATAGTTGCCCTCCAATCACTTTCGACTATTAAAAAGGGCACTAGCCCTTTGAATTTCCATTCGAATGAGCATTTTTTGAAGTTTCTACGACAACGCCTTCTATGAAAACCTTATATGCCCCCAGGGCATAACTTAAAACCCTCCTCAAAACATATTTTCTATGTGGAAATCAACTACGCTGAACAAAATGACTATCTCAAAATTTTGATTGGATGTGTTTGGGGGAATGATGGGCGTGGGGGGAAGGCTAGTTGGCCTCCAATCACTTTTGACTATGAAAAGGGCACTAGCCCTTTGAATTTCCAGTCGAATGAGCCTTTTTTGAAGTTTCTACGACAGCGCCTTCTATAAAAAATCTTATGTGTCCCCAGGGCATAACGTAAAACCCTTGCCCTAAGGGTTGTGGGGGAGTGTTCTCCTCAGAAACATATTTTCTATCTGGAAATCAACTACGCTGAACAAAATGGCTATCTCAAAATTTCGATTGGATGTGTTTGGGGGAATGATGGGCGTGGGGGGGTTGGTTGCCCTCCAATCACTTTCGACTATTAAAAAGGGCACTAGAACTCTCGATTTCCAATCGAATGAGCCCCCTTTGAAGTTTCTACGATGACCCCTTCCATATAAAGTTCCTCTGGGAAAAAAAAATAATAAAACATTGGAGCCGTATGACCTTTACTATAGGCAACGCTATAGCGTTGCCTCTGATTACTATTTCTAAATGCTTTTCATAATGTTAAAAATCCTATTTTGATTTTCGTATGCAAGAAGATGTTAATAACATTTGCTTCTACAGTGTAATAGAAAAATGCAGTTTTTTGTACAAATAGAACAAATAAAGGTACATTCATATATATACAAGGTGCATAGTTCCAGTACTAAAAGATGCCCGACAAGTTGCTCCTACATCAGGGCCTGCGTTTAATAACAGTATCATTTCAGCCCAAGAAAATTATATGACTGCGTGTGTCCAGAGCGGCATTGATCTCTCTATGATTTGTTTTGCGGATGACCTATTGAACTTTGATCGACAGCTGAGTGAGATTCAGGAAAATTTTTAGCACGTTTCAAGCTCAGTATGCACAGATCGGTCCGAAATTCAATGCTTCTAAGTTGGAAGTCCTACTATTCAATTTGCTAGAAGGACGTTTGCCCCAGTCGATTCAACTCGGAAGCACAGCATTAACACCAGCTGAACACATAACTTATCTAGGGCTCCCGATTGGTCGGACTATAAAACACCCAAGAACCCTGCTCACACAGCATTTTGAAAGACGAGTATGCTTCGCTTATAGTCGACTCGTTGCTAAAAAGCTTAGCCTTAACCGTTTCATCCTTGCGGGACTGTATAATGCACTTGTTCTTCCCCATTTCCTTTACCTTAGTCCATTTTGGTGAATATTTTCTCAAACCCCTAGGCGAAAACTCATGTCAACTTTTTTCAAATATGCAAAATGCTTATTAAGACTCCCTCCATGGACACGTAACACGCACCTCATCGACAAGTATAAACTAACAGACCCTTCATTAGCAATTGAAAAACAAATAACACGTTCTAATAATAAAATAAATAACCTTCCATGGAAGAAGATTTTGCTACAATAGTAAATGCATTTACCGTAATATTGTTTTCTGTTTTATTGCTTTTTTTTTTTTTTTTTTTTTGCTACAATAGTAAATGTATTTACCGTAATATTGTTTTCTGTTTTATTGCTTTATTTATTTTTTTTTTTGCTACAATAGTAAATGTATTTACCGTAATATTGTTTTCTGTTCTATTGTTTTACCGTACATAGTTTTCTTGAAGCTTGTGTAAATAGTAATGTGTAGATAATTTCGGAGACCCCATGACGATAAATAAAAATTCAAATAGAGATAAAATCCTTTTAATAGACAGTGATGATGATAACAGTGATAGAAATTCACAAAAAATACCAGATATTTCGGTCACCTATGCAGTGACCGTCATCAGTAGTAAAACTAAACTAAAACAATTTAAAACAAAAGTTTATATACAAAATCAAATAAAACTATATATTGTTTAATTCTCTAATTCTTTTCAAAGCAAAGGCGGAAGCTAGCCTCTTTGACCTTCTTGGATTCGGTTTATTAGCGTTCAATGATTTAACACTTGGACAGAGGTCAACTACATTTGGTGAATTGAACTTTACTTTGTCAGATATCCTTTGTAAGAAGAATGTAAGAAGATGAGAATTGTGCCATCTTCACTAAAATCTAATTCACATTTGGGCACTTTCAAGGAAGAAATTTTGAACGAAGCTTACATTTCAAGACTTTAAATCATATTATTAAGGATAAATGTCGAAAAAAGCTTTAATAGTGAGAGATAAACTTTCCATGGAAAATCTCACATTAAAAAAGGTTAGTGTAAGTGACTTCTGTTTTACTGAACAAACAGGAAAAAATCACTTCAATCATGACTTTCGCCTTTCCAGAGAAAGATTGCTAAAAAAGTTTTCGAAATTATCAATAAATAATGCGGTAGTACCTTCGTCAATTCTTGGACCAGGTGTGGTTAGTTTTTCATCCAGAACTTTAACGATACAAAATCAAACAGTGCTTGAAAAGGGTCAGTAATTTTGTTTTAAACCAGATAAAGTTCCCGTAGAAGATATTATCTCTTCAATAGAAACATCTTTGCATAAAAACGCAAACCTAATAAAAGATGTCAGCTTAGTAAGAACTTCTACCGTGAAAACCCTTTCTAATTTTGTATTGAAACCGGAATTTCCTAGTACGACCATTAAAGACATAAGAATTCTAAAAAACTTGAAAAAGGATGGTTCAATTACCATTACAAAAGCAGATAAGAGTAACACTTAAGTTGTCATGAATACTGAGGACTACGAATCAAAATTAAGAAGTTTATTAAATTATGAAAAAACTTACAAGAAGGTATCGTAAAATCTAACAGACTCTTTTACAAATAAGTTTAAGAACAAATTAAAGTGTTTAAAGGATGAAGGAAAAATTACACCTCAACTTTATTACAAATGCCTGCCACGCAGTTCCTTGTGCCCTAAATTGTATGGAGTTCCCAAAATTCATAAGCCTAACCTACCATTACGACCAATTGCGTCAAGTACAAGGTCACCAACAGGTGTTTTGAGCAAGTGGTTAGTGTCAATCTGTAAACCACTTTTGTCTACACAAATTTCATAAATTAAGAATTCTTCGAATTTGGTTGAAAAACTGAAAAAAGTAAAAATTTCTTCAAGTTCTTGGCTTCCAAGCTTCGACATTGTATCAATGTACACAAATATTGATGTAGAAGCAGCCAAAACTCTTCTAGAAAGGAAGCTGTTAAGAAATTTGAACTTGATTAGTGGCAAAACAGATTTAGAAGTTTCTGTAATTATGTATTTAGTAAGGTTGTGCAATAAGTTCTCTTATTTTTTTCATTTTAGAGGGGAGTTTTTCGAACATCTAAATGGTTTGCCTATGGGGGCTCCCTTATCTCCTTTAATAGCTAATATTTTTGTGAAGAACATTGAAACAATTGCGTTAGATTCATATTTTTTAAAACATATTTTCTGGGGCCGGTATATGGATGACATTATTTCAGTATGGGATTATGGAGAGGAGGAATTAAAAGAATTTTTGGAACATCTTAATTGTTTGGGGGGGGGGATTTAAAGTTTACTTTTGAATTAGAGGAGGATGGGAAACTTGCTTTTCTTGATGTTCTTCTTTTAAAAAATGAAAATAGTGTTGTAAAAATGGATTTTAAAATTCACAGAAAACCGACAAATAACAAAAGATTTTTGTCTTATAGTTCCAGTCACGCTCGCAAGTAAAAATTGGCTTGATCATTTCTTTAACTTACCGGATCTTTAGTATTTTCTCTCCAAAATTTTTTGAGGAGTTGTCTTTTCTAAGAAAAATACTAATAAGCAACATGTATCCAGAATAGTTAATTAACCAGACTTTTTCAAAGGAAAGAAAAAGGTTACTATAGATTTCTAAGGAAGTCTTGGAAACAACTCGGGAGAAGGATGTTTTTTGTTCCTTACCATATGTACCCGGGCTAAGCGAACAACTCGAAAGAATTTTACTGAGTAATGGTCTAAAGGTAGCTTTAAAGAGTAATAATACATTGGATAGTTTTCTAAATTCTGGGAAGGATCTAACTTCATTGGGGGAACAAAGTTGGGTTTATCAGATCCCATGGGCTTGCGGAAGCTCATATGTGGGACGTACTAACCAGAATTTGGAAATGAGATTGTTACAGCCTAAAGATTCTATTACTTCGGCGTTAAAGAAAGATTCTAAGTCTGAAGATTTTACTTCAGTCCTTTCAGAACATATTTTCAATTTTCCAGACCATTTTATTTTATTCGATAATGTCTCTGATTTCTAGGGATCGGGGTTTAAAGCAAAATTTTCGTGAAACTCTTAAAATAAAGAAAATCTTATTCAAGAACATTGCTTTGATTCGGGACACATGTGATTTTGGGCTAAATTCTATCTACGATAGTTTATTAAAGTCTCACAAAGTAAAGTTCAATTCACCCAATGTAGTTGACCTCTGTCCAAGTGTTATATCATTGAACGCTAATAAACCGAATCCAAGAAGGTCAAAGAGGCTAGCTTCCGCCTTTGCTTTGAAAAGAATTAGAGAATTAAACAATATGTAGTTTTATTTGATTTTGTATATGAACTTTTGTTTTAAATTGTTTTAGTTTAGTTTTCCTAGTGATGACGGTCACTGCATATGTAACCGAAATTTCTGGTATTTTTGTGAATTTCTATCACTGTCATCATCATCACTGTCTATTAAAAGGATTTTATCCCTATTTGAACTTTTATTTATCGTAGTGTGTAGAAGTTTGTACCTCAGTTCTATTTTCAGAGAAGTTTAATTTTCTTTCTTTTTCTTTGTCGCTTTTGTTTGTATTAACGGGTGAAAAATAAAATGAATAAAGCAATGAGAGGACTCGGTGAGTTGCCCCAGTTGCAAATACTACTGCTTGTTAAAAAAAGCGTGCTGTTCTGACTGTTGGACAATAGCGTAACTACCAGGAATCAGGTTTTGTGTTTCAGTGTTAAAATAAGTTGTCCCTTAGTACTCCTGGAATTCGATTTCCCGGAATTCTGCTTACCTTGAATATGGCACGAGAAACGTTGGTCATCTGGTTTACGAAATCCAACACTCAACGAGGTCGGATTTCGCTATTTGAAACAATACTTCATCAGTGTGGAATGATCTTTTGGATAGTTATTTAGCGGCCAGTAACTTCATTTTGTTTAAAAGAAAGTCAACGATTTTTTTTTTATTGAAAGGGGGTTGATATTTCTAGGTATTTGGGAGGGGGTGGCAGCGAGTTGGGGTGGGGGGAGGTTGGTAGGTTGTAACGAGAAAAAAAAATTAAACTATTTTTTTAATTATTTGTTTCTTTTTCAGTTTTTGTGAAAAAATAATAAATTAGTTTTTGTGTTATTAACTATTGAATATTTTTTAAGTTAAAAGAGTATTTTTAAGTTAATAAACTCTTGAGCTCATATATAGTGTATTGGGTTGTATTTTTTTTTCTGAAGTAATAATAAAAAATATCAATTTAGAAAAATATCTATCATTACATGTACACGTCCACGCACTCAGCAGACCGCTAACTTGGTTTTACTAGGTCAAAATGAAGTAGCTATAATCTAGAGGAAAAAACAACAACTGAATGATAAAAAAAAATCACTAAATTTAAAATTTGACTGCTTTATTCTTGAAATCGCTAAAAAGATACAATTTTTCAAGAAAGTTTAAGCCAGTTTTTATTAGGATAAAGGAGGTACTTCAAATAAAAAACAAAAGAACAGGTGCTTGTTGATGACAGTGATGTCGTTATAGGCAAAGAGCACAACCGACAAGAGTTCAAAGCAAAGTATAGATATCACTATCACAATAGTTACTGCGCTGGTGACAAACCTGCTCTACACAGGATGTCACTTGCGAAAATACTCAGGGTTGGAGGTAGTACGTTTCACTAACTTTCTGGTTCTTTTTACTATTTTGTTTTACTTAAAACCGACCGGTTTTAGTTTAGTTAATTCTGCTTTTTGTTTGTTAATTGTAGCTCGACCTGACGCAGTTTTTAGAAGTTATTGGCAGTTTTATTTCTTAGTATGAGACGTGATCGTCTCTTACTAAGTTGCTAGCTCTCGCTGCAACCTGGATTGAACTTGAAAGACCCGTTTTCATATAATTTTATAAAATTATCATCGGAATGTTCAATTACCTTGTAAAACTCATTACGGTGTTCACTTGGCGTTTCTTGTGTCCGTATCTTTTCAATTCTAGGGTCCAAAAGATTGGCACATTATTTTGGCACAAGTCTTTGGTAAGTTTCATCGAAAGGGCAAAACAAACGCATATACGCTACAAAGCTAAACAAGATTTAAATTCAACTATACTACAAATAATCTAGCGACTAATCAAGACTACGACACAAAATAATATAAATTGCAAATTTAGATGGTAAATGAATATGGAATTAACATGTCATTGTATGAAATCAATGTATAAAATTCATAAAGCCAAAAATTATTAGAAACAAATACAAATAAAACAAATTGTAATAATGTGTTTATATTTTCCCAGTGCTTAGGCTACTAAACAAATTCAAATGAATTTACTGAAAAAATGTGCATTGTCAGTTTAATATACATATGCGGATATTCATTCCTTAAAATCTTAATTAATTTCTCATTTCTTATAGTTATAAAAGTGAAAATATTTAAAAGAATTTTTTTCAGTAAAGTAAAAATTATATTCTACCTTTTAGAAAACATAGAGTTTAGAACCCTACTCAGATTAATTTCTGTTCGTTTTGAGTTTGACTTATTTTAATTTCTGTTTGTTTTGGGTTTCATTTATTTATTGATACTGATTTGTGGTATTTGTATGCCTGGTAGATTATTTGATTCGATTTTTTTTTTAATTTTTGGTTTAATAGAGCTCTTTACTTTTTTTGGAAAACTTATTTTGCGCAAAAAGTTTTTTTGATTAATTTCTGTTCGTTTTATATATGACACAGTCTTTCTCAGGGAGAAAGACTGAGCCTCTTCTGAAGTTAAGCAACCGTCCCTTCCATAAAAACCTTAAATACCCCCTGGGCATAACTTACAACCATTGCCCCTAATCTCTGCGGTTTGTCTCAACACCAAAAGCCTTGTTATATGATATTTAGATTATTTTGAATAGAGTGGCTAACTCAAAATTTCTGCTAGACAGATTTCGGGACAATACGACGTGTATGTAGGGTGGAGGGGGTAGCTGCCCTCTGATCACTTTGACTCTTAAAAAGAGCACTAGAGCGTCTGACTACCAATTCAATAAGCCCCCTTTGAAGTTTATATGACCACACTTTCTATAGAAAGCCTACATGTCCCCAGGGCATAACTTACAACCCTTGCCCCTAGGGCTGGGGGGATTTGTGATCCTCAAAGACATAATTTCCAGACCTTTCTGATGGGCTGAACGAAATGGCTATATCAAAATTTGCCCTCCGATCACGTTCGACTAATAAAAAAGGCACTTGTCTCTCAAGTTCCAATCGAATGAGCCCTTTTTGAAGCAGCTACGACAAACCTTTCCATAAAAATCTTATATGCCCCAAGGGCATAACTTACGACCCTTGTCCTAAGGGCTATGGGGGAGGGTTGTCATCCTCAAAGACATAATTTCCAGACCTTTCAACTACGTTGAACAAAATGGCCATATCAAAATGCTGATCGGAAATATTTGGGGAAATGATGGGCGTGGGGGCCATTCTCCCCCCGATCACTTTTAACTGTTAATAAGGGCACCATCCCTCTCAATTCACAATTGAATGAGTGCTTTTTGAAGTGTCTATGACAAAGCTGGCAAAGACCTAATTTCCAGAACTTTCAACTACGTTGAACAAAATGTCTATCTCAAAATTTTGATTGGATGTGTTTGGGGAAATGGTGGGAGTGAGAGGGGTGTTAGTTCCCTTCCAATCACGTTCGACTATTAAAAAGGTTCGAACACTGGAATGTTTTATTTTAGTTATGCTGACTGTACCGTGTTTTATGTAAATTATATTAAAAAATAAACATGCCCAAAATAACTGTGAGAGGGGGGTTGGTTGCCCTCGAATCACTTTTGACTATTAAAAAGGGCACTAGCCCTTTGAATTTCCATTCGAATGAGCCTGAGCCATTTTTCAAGTTTTTACGACAAAGATTTCAATAAAAACCTTATATGCCCTTAGTGCATAACCTACAACCTTAGCCCTGAGGGCTCTGGGGGGAGTGTCATTCTCAAAACCGAATTTTTAGAACTTTCAACTATGTTGAACAAAATGGCTATCTGAAAATTTGGATTGGATGTGTTTGGGGAAATGGTGGGCGTGAGAGGGGAGTTAATTACCCTCCAATCTTTTTTGACTTTTAAAAACGGCACTAGTCCTCTCAATTCTAATCAAATGAGCCCCTTTTTAAATTTATACGTCAATGCTATCTATAAAAACCTTATATGCCTCCAGGGCATAAGTTATAACCTTTACCTTGGGGGCTCTAGGGGGCTTGTCATCCTCAAATACATAATGTCCAGAACTTTCAACTACGTTGAACAAAATGGCTATCTCCAAACTTTGATTGAATGTGTTTGGGGAAATAGTGAGCGTGAGAGGGGGGTTAGTTGCTCTCCATTCAGTTTCGACTATTAAAATATCTAAAGAATATCACAAAATGAATATCTTAAAATTTTGATTGGATGTGTTTGGGGAAATGGTGTGCGGGAGAGGAGGGTTAGTTGCCCTTTAATCACTTTCGACTATTAAAAAGGGAACTATTCCTTTCAATTTCCAATCGAATGAGCCCTTTTTGAAGTTTATACGACAACTCTTTCTATAAAAACCTTATATATCCCCAGGGCTTAACTCACAACTCTTGCCCTGAGGGCTGTGGGGGAAGGGTTGTCATACTCAAAGACTTAATTTCCAGAACTCTCGACTACATTGAAAAAATGGTTATCTCAAAATTTTGATTGTATGTGTTTGGGAAAATGGCAGGCGTGAGAGGGGTGTTAGCTGCCCTCCAATTACTTTCGACTATTAAAAAGATCACTTGCCATTTCAATTTCCAATTGAATGAGCCCTTTTTGAAGTTTCTACGACAACGCTGTCTCGAAAAACCTTATATGCCTCCAGACCATAACTTATAACCCTTGCCCTGAGGATTGGGGGGGGGGGGTCATCCTCAAAGACCTAATTTCCAAAACATTTTGTTCAATTTTGTTCAACTACGCAATTTTGTTCAACTACGTTGAACAAAATTGCTATCTACAAATTTTGATTGGATGTGTCTGCGGAAAAGGTGGGCGTGAGAGGCGGGTTAGTTCCCTCAAATCAATTTCGATTATTAAAAAAGGCACTAGCCCTTTGAATTTCCAATCGAATGAGCCGTTTTTCAAGTTTCTACGACAAAGCTTTATATAAAATCCTTATATGCCCCCAGGGTGTAACTTATAACCCTTGCATTGAGGGTTCTGAGGGGGTTACCATCCTCAAACACCTAATTTCCAGAACTTTCAACTACGCTGAACAAAATGGCTATCTCAAAATTTTGATTGGATGTATTTGGATAAATGGTGGGCGTGAGAGGGGGATTGGTTCCCGTCCAACCACTCTCGACTATTAAAAAGGGCTCTAGCCATTTCATTTTCCAATTGACCGAGCCCTTTTTTAAGTTTCTACGACAACGCTTTCTATGAAAACCATATATGCCCCCAGGGCATAATTTACAACCCTTGCCCTGAGGGCTGTGGATGGGTTGTCATCCTCAAAGAACCAATTTCCAGAACTTTCAACTACCTTGAACAAAATTGCTATCTCAAAATTTTGATTGGATGTGTTTGGGGAAAAGGTGGGCGTGAGAGGGGGGTTAATTGCCCTCCAATCTCTTTCGATTATTAAAAAGGCCACTAGCCTTTTGAATTTCCAATCGAATGAGCCTTTTTTGAAGTTTTTACGACAAAGTTTTCTATAAAAACCTTATATGCCCCCAGGGCATGACTTACAACTCTGCCCTGAAGACTGTATGTGTAGTTTTCTCCTCAAAAACATAATTTCTATGTGGAAATCAACTACGTTGAACAAAATGGCTATCTAAAATGTTTTATTGGATATGTGGAGAAATCGTGGGCGTGTAAGGGGTTTTAGTTGCCTTCCAATCACTTCCGACTATTAAAATATTCCGACCATTCCAATTTCCAATCGAATGAACCTTTTTCGAAGATTCTACGACAACTCCTTCGATACGAAGTGCCCTGGTCTAGAAAAAGAAAAATACATTGTGCCAACATCGTTCTTTACTTAGGCAGTGCTACTGCGCTTCCTATGATATTCTCGTTTATTTGATTGAAATTGTTTAATAATAGTAAAAAAATAACATAATGAGCTTCCGAGATCTAGGTTTATGTAGATTCCAGTTTAATGTTTTCTTTTTCTTTGAATATTAACTCTTAACTAAAACTTTATATTAAAACGCTAAACTAAAACTAAATTAAACTAAAAATCTAAACTAAAACTCTAAACTAAAACACTAAACTAATGCTCTATGCTAAAACTCTAAAAATCTGAACTAATACTCCAAACTAAAAAATCAAAACTAAAACTCTAAATTAAAACTCTAAATTAAAACTCTAAACTAAGACTATAAACTGAAACTAAACTAAAAATCTAACTAAAACTCTAAACTAAACTAAACTAAAACTCTAAACTAAAACTCTAGTCTACAACTCTAAACTAAAATTCTAAACTAAAACTCTAAACTAAAATCCTAAACTAAAACCCTAAAATAATGCTCTAAATTAAAACTCTAAACTATAACTAAACTAAACTCTAACTAAAACTCTAAACTGAAACAAAACTCTAAAGGAATTAAAAAGTCAAATTAGAAAAGCTGCCCGAGCCTATTATAAAAATAAAATTAAATACTTGTGCCATGATAAACCAAAGAACTGGTACTCTGAAATAAAAAAACTTACCGGCAAGAGTCAAAAACAACTAAATTTTAATATAAATGAACCTCCAAAGACCACAGCTAATAACCTCAATAAGTTTCTGGCTTCTATTGTCCAGAGTCTCCCACCACTATCTTACGCATTTCCAGATATTCCTGATCCTTTTTCACTCCCACATATTTCTCCACTTGATGTTGTAAAAAAAAATTGAAAAACTAAAACGATCAAGCATTTGCCCTTTAGATATTCCTGTTCCTCTGATTAAAGCTTTCAGTGATTACCTCTCAAAACCCCTATCCACCCTGTTTAATGAAATTACCGAATCTGGACAGTTCCCTCAATATTGGAAACAAGGCTTTATTGCCCCAATCAAAAAGAAAAATGGGAAGTCTGGCTTTGATGGCATTCGTCCTATTACCCTCACCTCGATTTTTTCAAAATTGTATGAAAGTTTTCTCGCAGACTGGCTTAAGATGAAAGTCCTCCCCCTCATTGATCTTAGACAGTTTGGTAATCTCAAATCCACGTCAACCTCTCATTACCTGATCCATCTTGTTGATACCATGGGTAAATTACTTGAAAAACCTAACACTTGGCTTAATCTAATTTCTATTGATCTTCAAAAAGCTTTTGATTTGATTAACCACAATTTACTCATAGATAAACTTATAAATGAATTCCACATTGAAACTTTCCTTGTTAAGCTCGTTGCCTCTTTTCTTTCTAACAGATCTCAAGCAGTTAAATATCTAAATTGTTTCTCAGATCATCTCCCCATATTTAATGGCATCCCTCAGGGGACTATTCTAGGCCCTCTCCTTTTTTCTCTTATGATTAACAACCTTTCAACCCTTTATGACAATAGATGGAAATTTGTCGATGACTTGACAGTTTTTAGAGATATGTCATAAAAACATCTTTAGCAACCCAATGGGCATACTCCAAGATATTGCCTGTGAGGCGTCTTCCCTTGACATGACAGTTAACCCTTCTAAATCCGCAATAGTCTCAGTAAGTTTCCTTAAATCCCATCCCCTTTTTCTGCTCCTATTCCTCCTGAAACCTCTGTCACATCTCTTAAACTCTTTGGTGTTACAATTTCTTCCAATTTGAAATGGGATGCCCATATAAATAATATCCTACGACAAGCAAACTCCTCACTTTCCCTCCTTAAACTTTTAAATAAATTCAGTTGCCCCCAATCACATTTACTACAAGTATACATTTCTTTTGTGCGTCCCATATTAGAGTACGCTTGTCCTGTGTAGCACCCTGGCCTCTCTAATTAAGCAACACAAAAATTGAAAATGTCCAAAAGAGAGCTCTAAGAATTATTTTTAAAGAGGGCATGATACCATATTTGCATTTGTTAAATATTTCAAACCTAGAGACCCTCGAGAGACGAAGAAATAATTTGTGCCTCCGTTTTGGTAAGTTGGCACTTTTGAACCCCCGTACTGCGTCCCTTTTCCCTGATTACCATGTACCTGATAGAAATCGTCCTCCACGAACTGTGTCCCAGCCTATCCCCACCTTATCTCCCATTCTTTGTACTACCTTGCGGTATAAGAAATCTTTTATCCCTTTTTTTACTGACATAATAAATAGTGGTTAATTTGTACATAAATTTTGTCTTTCTCTTATATAATAAAATAAACAGCTCGTTTTTCTTTATACTCTTTTTTTTCCCTATCCCCTTTTTATGTTGTTTTTTAAACATTTGCTAATGTGTATATTATTTATTTTTTCAGTTTTTATCTTTTTAACTAGTTGCCATTTTGCAGTTTTTAATATAAGTGACAAAGGAATCATATAGCATTCCGATGCCTTTATGTCTCGCTCTTTTTTTTGTGTGTATTCGCTTATTCCCCCCCCCTCCCCCTTCCTTTTTTTTATGTCCGTTCTAATTCTTTTTCCGATTCGTATTTGTGTAAGTTTAGTTTGACCAGTTTTTATCTTTTTAACTTTTTAATTGACTTTTTACAGTTTTAATTATTGACTGTTAAATGATTGTTCATAATGATTTTTCTATTTCGTTGTTGTTTTGTGCATTTTGCCAGTTTTAGTGCAACCATTTATAATGTCGACTCCGAAGTCCGAATTCGGCCCTTTGTGGGCTTGTGATAGTGATCTTTTTGAAATAAATATCTTATCTTATCTATTAAAACGCTAAAGTAAAATTAATCTAAATTAAAAATATAAACTAAAACTCTAACCTAAAACTCTAAACTAATACTCCAAACTAAAAATCTACACTAAAACTCTAAATTAAAACTCTAAACTAAAATTCTAAACTAAAACTCTAAACTATAATCCTAAACTAAAACTCTAAACTAAAATCCTAAACTAAAACTCTAAATTAAAACTCTAAACTAAAACTCTAACTAAACTAAACTCTAAACTGAAACTAAATTTAACTAAAACTAAACTAAAGATGTAGACTAAAATTCTAAGCTAAAACTGTAAACTAAAACTCTAATCTAAAACTTTAAACTAATGCTCTAAACTAAAAATCTAACCTAAAACTCTAAACTAAAACTCTAAACTGAACTAAACTAAAACTAAATTAAAACTTTAAACTAAAACTGTAGACTAAAATTCTAAACTAAAACTCTAAACTAAACCTCTAAACTAATACTCTAATCTAATGCTCTAAACTAAAAATCTAACCTAAAACTCTAAACTAATACTCTAAACTGAACTAAACTAAAACTAAATTAAAACTTTAAACTAAAACTGTAGACTAAAATTCTAAGCTAAAACTGTAAACTAAAACTCTAATCTAAAACTTTAAACTAATACTCTAAACTAAAAGTGTAAACTATAAATCAAAACTAAACTAAAACTTAACTAAAACTCTAAACTAAAATTAAATTAAAACGCTATACTAAATCCAAACTAAACTAAAAAGTTTAAACTAAATCTCCAAACTAAAACTCTAAACTATTACTCTAAGCTAAAACTCTAAACTAAAACTCTAAATTAATACTCTAAACTAAAACTCTTAAGTAAAACTAAGCTAAAACTCTAACAAAAAATCTTAACTAAAACTAAACCCAAAGCTGTAACTAAAACTAAACTAAAAATAAACTAAAACTCTAAATTAAAACGGTAATCTAAAACTAAACTAAAACTCTAAAGTAAAACGCTTAACTATAGCTAAACTAAACTAAAACTCTAACTAAAACTCTAAACTAAAACTCTAAACTAAAACTAAACTAAAACTCTAAACTATAACTAAACTAAAACTCTAAGCTAAAACTCTAAACTAAAACTAAGCTAAGACTCTAAACTAATACACTAAATTGAAACACTAAGCTAAAACTCAAAACTAAAACTAAAGTAAACTAAAACTAAATTAATTAAAACTCTAAACTAAATCTCTTAAGGAGGGTTTTGACAGTTGAGAACCCCCATCTTTGAGGCGCTGCTGCTTGTGGTGCACCACTATAACCTCCTCCAGTTGCTCTACCTTGTTTTGCATAACCACCTGCACCATTTGGCTGAGTAGGATAGGTGGCCTCTGCTGACTACCATTGCCTCTGCTGACTACCCCATTGCTGTTGTGGAGTGGCACCGTAACTTTCCTGTGGGGCAGGTGCTCTTCTGCCATATCCACCACCCCAGCCGCCAGAAGAACCCTGATAGCCACCACCTCCAGCACTATTCCATGCTGGCTTCTCATTTGCCCTCGGGCCGTCCCAGCCACCACCCCAGCCGCCAGAAGAACCCTCATAGCCACCACCTCTAGCACTATTCCATGCTGGCTGCTCGTTTGCCCTCGGGCCGTCCCAGCCACCACGACCACTAGTGGTAGTAGGCTCTAGCTTTTGTTTATTCTTGGCGGTTTCTTGCTTTCTCAAGGCTTTTTTTTTACATCGACTAAACAATTGTTCAGGTAGTGATTACCTTCCCGAACAATTTTTTGAACTGGATGATAGTCGTCGAATTCTACGAACCCGAAGCCTCTTTTTTTTGGTGAATTTGTCAACCATAACACAAGAGTCAGTAATTTTACCATACTTTTGAAAATAATGTAGAAGGTCCTCGACTTCAATCTCGTCTTTTAATCCTCCTATGAAAATCCTTTTCACAGTGTCACCTTCTTCAGGTTCGCCAATGAGCTCTCTAGAATCTTCGTCAAGGTCCTCAAATCCTATGCGCTTGACACACTCATCACAAATAGTCTGTCTGAGCCTTCTGATTTCTTCTATGAAGTGTTTTTTTTCTTTTAGAGCGATTTCAAGTTGCTTTTGGAGGTATTCGATGAAGTCTGACTCTTCACTCCGTGTCCTGAACTGCCATCTTTCTCGGCTTCTGCGTCTCTTTGTCACTGACTTCAGGAGGAAATCCTTCTGGAGCTGCTTCTAAATCTTGTTTTTCGTTGGTACTTTTTTGTTGGTGGAATAGGCACAAGTGGAATATGCACAAAACTGGGCTCTATTAATTCTTTCTTTAGACCTGGCTCCTCTTCAAGTTTCTCTTCAAGTCCTGGCTCATTTTCTCTCGATTCATATTTTGTTTTTCTATAGTTTTTAACCGTCCACCAAACTGATATGCCAGAACCTCCCACTATGGTTGCAATGATGAGATTTTTAAAATTATACATATTGTTTGAAAATAATTAATTATGTACTGGGAATCGCAAGTTATATATAAAAATTGACGTCATAATTGTTGCCAGACTATGATGTTTATAGGAGAAATGATGCTACTACTTTATAATTAAAATGACGTCACACTGATACAACAGCCATGATGTATACAAAAGAAGAATACAGAGTGACGCCCTGTTAGATTAGATGAATCACATTAGATCTAATTTTAGACTCTAAACTTGAATCCGAACTTAATGAAGTTCTGTCTGTTTACCCTGAATCTCATTACGTTGTTACAATGCAATATATAATAACATCCGTTACCAAAAAAGGGCTCAGAAAGGGGGGGGGGCTCTAGATCCCCTGAAATCAATTTTTACGCTTAAAAGGGACACTAAAACTTTAATTTACAATCGAATATGACCGCTCCAAAGTTTTTACGATAAATTTGCGTGTATCCACACTTCATCTGATACATCAAATCTAGACCGTGTGGTTACTTAGACTAATTACCAAATTTATCTGGCTTCTGTAATATCTAATTACCAATATTCTTGTTTTTTATTGTGGTGAAATTTATTATGCTCTACAATATTCTACAATGCTCTACAATAATGCTCTACAATTTACTATGCTCTACAATAAATTTACTATGCTCTACAATATTCTGAAAAAGCAGCAGTTCCAGTTGAAAAAATCTGCATTGATACTGAAGTCCGTAATTAGTCAAAAACTCAAAAGTCTCTAAGGCGTACTCACATTAGAATCTTTGGCTTTCTATATGTAAAAATAAAGGTTGTCATTGTTTGGGTGTTTTGAATGATAATTGGCTTTCAACAAAATGTTTTTCGCAAGGGAAGCAGCTATTCACCGTCCAAGTATCGAGTGGTTTCTTTTTCCTTTAAACCCTCTTTCATTGTCTCTTCCCAATCCATTCTAGGAAAATCTGATTTTCAGTAGACCCTGGAGTGACTACTAAAAAAACATAACTTTCGGCAACCAAGTATAGTTTTAACCCACCCTCATCATTTTTGGGAACATTAGATAAATCTTTTATTGCAAAATGTAAACTATCTATTTTAGCCTTTCAAAGTGAGATTTAATCGAATTGATTACACTTGATTGACTAACGTTCATTCAAAAAATTGTCTCTAACTGTTCTTCTTCGAAAATCTTCTAGCATAAATTATAAAACGTTTTAAAATGTACACATTTTAGAGCCCCACTTGACTGCTGTCATTACTGTTGGCTCCTTTTTGAAGATTTTTAAACATAGTTAGCAGAATCCTACAAAAAACGAGGATTTTGAGTTTTTTAACACATAAAATTAAACATAGTATTGGTAAAATAAATAACACTTTTTTTGTAAAATAGTAAAATATCAATGAAAACAAAATGGACTCTTGAAAGTAATGACAAAAAAGAAGTTTTTAGAGCTCAAATTTAACCTTTTTTTTATAAATTCATAGAATGAATGAAATAAATGAATATTAGCTAAACACCATGTTTCGAATAATAATTTTTTTTTTTTAGACTGCTAGACGGGGTTCTTGTCCCCTCAAGTCCTTCCCTTGGTCTTGCCTATAAGCGAATTACATTTTCTTATATTTGTAAAAACAGGGTGTTTGTTAGTATTCTATTTAATTTCTATACCTAACTAATATTGCTTTGTAGTCGATTGCTACATGAATGTAATGCCTGGAGATTACTCTATTTCATCGAATGCCGAGTTTGTGCGACATTCTGTTTATAATCTGAGTAAGCAGTCAGCCAAAACCAGATTGTACAGCCAGCGATCTGTTGCAACGTTTAGTTCTGCTTTGTTATCAAGTGATATTGGAACTTTTACCAGTGACTACTTGGAAAGGTATTGACATTCATATTTTCTTACTTATTTTAACACTTATATCTAAATCGTTGATCTTCTCTAGAAAAATACACAGCCATTTTCGGTAGTTTTACGAGTAGTTAAGCAAAATAGGATTAACTATAAGATTCACTATTGAACAGTCCAACTCTCGGTTGTCATTCAATGTCTAACCTTTCGAAAATAGCAATTCCCTTGCCCAATTCAAAATCTGACATTTCCTGATAGATTTGCAACGTTTCGATTTTATACATTTCCAGGACCTAATCAAAGCCGTTTTTGCTATTCCCCCAGCTTTTTGGCCCTAATTCAATTTCTAGTGTTTTCGGGACACATTTTACTCGTTTCCTGGTCTTAATGCTAATATACTACCCTTCTAAGACGAAAGTTTCCTGTCCTTTTCCTGGCCCTAATTCAATATCTGAACTTTCCAAAGAATGTTCCACTTTTCTGGCTCCATCCTTAAATGCATGTTTTATTCCCAGTGATACAACATGCTAACTTATTCCTCCTAGGAATTTTTCTCTTTGCCCGGAAAAGACATTCTGAAACATTCTGTTTCAGAGGAAACACATTTATAAAGTAGCATTCTATAGCTGTGACGGAAGAACACCGGAGATGTTATATTGTACTATATTTAATCAAAGATGGGGGTCTTGAATACAAATTGTAGAATGTATCGTTGCGCTGACTTGGACTGACAATAGATATGTTACTGCAAACTTATGTCTCTGACTTGAAGTCTAAGAACTACTACTACTACTAACAACTCACCGCAGCACCAAGCCACCTGAGGCCAACACAGCTACGCACGCTCCTCCTCCACCCCAATCTATTCAAAGCCTCCCTTTTTACACCCACCCACGAAGTTCCAATTTCCTTTAAATCTTTCTTTATGACGTCCTCCCACCCCAGACGGGGACGACCTGCTTTCCGTTTATCCCTAGACGGTTGGCCGAAAAGAACAATCTTCGGCAATCTGTCATCCTTCATCCGCACAACGTGCCCTAGCCACCTCAACCTTTCTTTCATTATAGCCCTAGAGAGCGGTATTGAACCACATTTTTCGTATAGCCTATTGTTTGAAATACGGTCAGTCAGCCGGGTACCACTGTAGCTTCTAATATTCTAATCTTGTTTTGCAGACTTATCTATCTGTTCTTCCAAACTTTTTTTACTGTGAAAAAATACCCTGAGCCTTGGCTATTCTACTTTTAACATCTTCACTGCTCCCACCATCTTTTCTAATAATACTACCAAGGAAAGTGAAGCTGCCCACCTGATCAATCTTTTCATTACCGATCGTATCCTTTTCATCTTCACTTATTCCTAGCCTTAGTGACTTAGTCTTCTTAACATTAATTTTCAAACCTATTCTAGCACCCTGAACTCGCAAAACCTCTAAAACTTCATTCATTTTGCTCACACTTTCATCTAGGATGCTTAAATCATCAGCATAATCTAAGTTCAGGAGACTTTTTCCTCCCCATTTGATTCCGTGGTCTCCTATTGCCTTTCCTGTGCTCCTTAAAACAAAGTCCATCAAAATAATCCATATAAAGGGGGATAGAACACAACTCTGCTTAACTCCTGATCATAGGCAGCGCGCCAGCGCTGCCTAAGTAAAGAACGATGTGGGCACAATGTGTTGTTGTTTTTTGTTGTTTTTTTTTCTCCATACCCGGGCACTTCGTATCGAAAGAGTTGTCGTAGAAAGTTCAAAAAGGGCTCATTCGATTGCAAATTTGAGTGGCTAGTGCCTTTTTTAATAGTCGAAAGTGATTGGAGGGCAACTAGCCCCCCCCCCCACGCCCATCATCCCCCAAACACATCCAATCAAAATTTTGAGATAGTCATTTTGTTCCGCGTAGTTGATTTCTAGATAGAAAATATGTTTTTTGAGGAGGACACTCCCCTACAACCCTCGGGGCAAGGGTTTTAAGTTATGCCCTGGGGGCATATAAGGTTTTATAGAAGGAGTTGTCGTAGAAACTTCAAGAAAGGCTCATTCGATTGGAAATTCAAAGGGCTAGTGCCCTTTTTAATAGTTGAAAGTGATAGGAGGGCAACTAGCCCCCCCCACGCCCATCATTCCCCCAAACACATCCAATCAAAATTTTGAGATAGCCATTTTGTTCAGCGTAGTTGATTTCTGGATAGAAAATATCTTTTTGAGGAGGACACTCCCCCACAACCCTCGGGGCAAGGGTTTTAAGTTATGCCCTGGGGGCATATAAGGTTTTTATAGAAGGCGTTGTCGTAGAAACTTCAAAAAAAGGCTCATTCGATTGGAAACTCAAAGGGCTAGTGCCCTTTTTAATAGTCGAAAGTGATTGGAGGGCAACTAGCCCCCCCCCCACGCCCATCATTCCCCCAAACACATCCAATCAAAATTTTGAGATAGCCATTTTGTTCAGCGTAGTTGATTTCTAGATAGAAAATATGTTTTTGAGGAGGACACTCCCCTACAACCCTCGGGGCAAGGGTTTTAAGTTATGCCCTGGGGGCATATAAGGTTTTTATAGAGAGTTGTCGTAGAAACTTCAAGAAAGGCTCATTCGATTGGAAATTCAAAGGGCTAGTGCCCTTTTTAATATTTGAAAGTGATAGGAGGGCAACTAGCCCCCCCCCCACGCCCATCATTCCCCCAAACACATCCAATCAAATTTTTGAGATAGCAATTTTGTTCAGCGTAGTTGATTTCCAGATAGAAAATATATTTTTGAGGAGGACACTCCCCCTCAACCCTCGGGGCGAGGGTTGTAAGCTATGCCCTGGGTGCATATAAGATTTTTATTGAAGGCGTTGTCATAGAAACTTCAAAAAAGACTCATTCGATTGGAAATTCAAAGGGCTAGTGCCTTTTTTAATAGTTGAAAGTGATTGGACGGTAACTAACCCCTCTCTCACTACAAATTCATTTGAAAAAAAAATACAAATGAATGTGCATTTTCAGTTTAATATACATATACTGATATTTAGTAATCAAAATCTTAATGTTATTTAATTTATTAAAGTTATAAAAGTAAAACATTTATATTTTTTTCAGTAAAGTGCAAATTATGATCTGGCCTTGGGAAGGCATAGGGGTTTTGAGCCCAACTTATGTTAATTTCTGCTCGTTTTGAGTTTGACTTGGTTATTTATTTTAGTTTCTGTGCGTTTTGGGTTACATTTATTTATCGATGCTGATTTGTGGTAGTTTCACGATTGGTAGATTATTTTATTTTATTTTTGCTCATTTTTGTTTAATGGAATTCTTTACTTTTCTTTGAAAAACTTATTTTGTGGAAAAAGTTTTTTTTAATTAATTTAATACAAAACCAGCTGCTAACCTCATTTACTACCTTAATCGCAGCAGTGTTATTCTCGTACATTGCACTAATCACTTTAATGTATTTGTCTGGATAAAAGGATAAAAACCTTTACTAAACCTTTACTTTTATCATACAAGGATAAAACCTTTACTAAAGCTCTTCTATCTTGAGATCTAAGTTTTTGTAATTTTGCTTGTGAAACTCTTTTGACGTCTATGAATCTAAACCTCAGAAGTAAAAATAATGGTAATTTATAGCATAACAAAATATAGCATAACAAAAAAGAAGTGACATTTTTTAGACTTACAAACAGAATGGAAATCTTTTCCTATATTCTATGGGTAACCGAACAAATGGACCCACGCATGTTATAGTTCTGAAATTCCTGATGCTAAATAAATTTTTGGGAAACCTAGCCTGTCAAAATTATAAACTGAAGCTCAACCCTCAACTCCTTCAGTTCTTTTGAAATAGCCTAGAGGTGGACAAGTTCATCCGAACATTGTGCATGCACAGATTCCTTCACTATAACGAATCCCTTCTAGGAATTTTGTTTGTTTCCCTAATTAAATGGAAGTTAGCTCTTAATATCATACGTTCTCTTCATCCCTGAATCACAATTCCCTGAATCTTAATATCCTGAATTTCAATTTCCAATCGGTTTTCGTTGTTCTAAGACTCTACGTCTCAATTTCCTGAATTTCAATATCCTCTGTAAAGGAAATTTCTTGAATTTCAAACTCTTTAAATTTAAAGAAATTCATGATTTATCACAGTTTCAGAGCTCTGAGATTTAATTTCTGGCTTTCGACAACAGAACCCTTTAGATTTCAGGATATTCAGCTTCTTTCACTACGTTTGAGGTCCAAGGCTTTAAGTTTTCTGAGCTCGACACCTAAATCCATCACATTTGAAGAAAGTCAATTTATTTTTACAATTTGTGGGTTGTAAGAATTTTTTTTCAGATTTTGACAACTAAATCCCTCATTTTCCAAGAAATTAATTTTTTTTATATTTTCCAAGTTCTAAGACTTTTTATTTTTAGATTTTCACAACTAATCCTTGAAATTTCAAGAAATTCAAGTTTTTCAAAATATCAGAAATCTAAGAATTTTTCCGATTGTGATCACTTAACCTTTCTTATTTCACGAAAATCTAGTTTGTTCACAATTCCAGAGTTTTTAGACTTTCAATCTTCAAATTTTTACATTTAAACCTCTCACATTTCGAGGGAAATATTTTTTTTTTTTTTAGCGACAACTGAAACTTTCACATTTAAAGAAATGCTGCCATCTTTTTAGGAAACTCCATAGCTCTACCAATTTTGTATTTGGATTTTGAAAGAGCAAACCTTTTACATCTCAAGAAATTTTAGTTTTGTCACAATTTGATAGTTCTAGTACTTTCAATTTTCAGGGTTCAATAATTAAACGTTTAATATTTAAAACAATCAATCTTTTCACATTTTGAGAGTTTTTAGAGTTAATTCTCATATTTTGGCAACTAAATCCCCTCGATTTTCAGGAAATTCAAGTTTTTTTTCACAGTATTAGTGTCACAGAACTTTTAATTTTCAAACTTTGACAGATAAAGCTTTCAAATTGCAAAACATTCATCATTTTTTCGAAATCTCAGAATTCTAATCGATGTTCATGTCTCGACAACTAAGTCCTTCACTTTTCAAGAATTTCAATATTTTACAGTTTCAGGGTTCTAGGGCTTTCAATTTTCTGATTTCAATAACTAAAGGCTTCATATTTCAAGGATTTCAGTTATTTTTATACAATTTCTGAATTCCAAGAGTTTTAATTGTCAGATTTCGACAACAAAACCTTTCATTAAAAAAAGAAAATCAAGCTTTTTTTTACGCTTTTTGGCTTTTAAGACGTAATTTAAAGGTTTCGACAATCGTTACTGCTACTACTACAAAACTTATTTCAGAACCAAGCCACCTGATGCCAAAATAGTTACGCACGCTCCTCTCTGTCCCAATCTATTCAAAACCTCCCTTTTTTCACCCTTACAAGAAGTTCCAGTTCCCCTTAAACCTCTCCTTACGACATCCTCCCAACCCATTGGGGTGCGACCTGCTTTTAATTGGGCCATAGACGATTGGCCAACAAGAAAAATTTGAGAATATGTCATCCTTCTTCTATAGAACGTGTCCTAGCCACCTCATTCTTTTTCTCATTATAAGTCTAGAAAGCGGGATTGAACCACATTTTTCGCTAAGCCTTTTGTTTGAGACACCGTCAGTCAGTCGGGTTTCATACCTAAAAAGCGCTATTTTTTACGGGTTGCCCAGGGACTCGGCCAAGGTATTAATAATTTAAGAAAAGAAAGGAAATTGCCAGTTCCTTAAAGATGTGCGATTATGGGGTACCTCTAAACGAGACTTGTATTTGGTCCCCTTTACTGTCTCCAAAGTGGTAAATGTTTTTTTTTTTTTTTTTTTTTTTTTTTTTTTTTTTTTTTTAAGGATAGATTGGGAGCTCAGAACCTCAAGTTGTTCCTGAACAAAAAGATTAAATTTTTCAGGTGTTTTTGAAAGTGCTTGTGATAAGGGGTCTAGTGTAATAGGAAATGAAGAAAAAAGAGTGGTTCCCGGCCAATGGGCCAAAAAAGTGCATTCAAAGAAAATGCTTTGTCATTAACTTCAAACTGTACGTCCTTAAGTCAAGAGAAGAAATGGAAAAAAAACAGAAAATAATTTGAACTTATAGGCATGGGGTATCCTGAAGGCATGCTCTCAGTTGGCCATTCTTAATTCCAATTGCCTTCTATCCTCAGCTCTCTTGACGATGACTATCTCATTGTCTTGGTCTAGTTTAATTTCCCACAGCAATTTTGTTCAAAGTAGTTGAAAGGTCCGGAAATTGTATCTTTGAGGACGACACTCCCCCGCAGCCCTCAGGGTAACGGTTGTAAGTTATGCCCTGGGGGCATATAAGGTTTTTATTGAAAGCGTTGTCGTAGAAACTTCAAAAAGGGCTCATTCGGTTGGAAATTGAAAGGGCTAGTGCCCTTTTTAATAGTCGGAAGTGATTGGAGGGCAACTAGCCCCCCTCTCACGCCCACCATTTCCCCAAACACATCCAATCAAAATTTTGAGATAGCAATTTTGTTCAACATAGTTGAAAGTTCAGGAAATTAGGTCTTTGAGGATGAGAACCCCCCCCCCCCAACCGTCAGGGCAAGGGTTGTAAGTTATGCCCTGGGGGCATATAAGGTTTTTATTGAAAGCGTTGTCGTAGAAACTTCAAAAAGGGCTCATTCGGTTGGAAATTGAAAGGGCTAGTGCCCTTTTTAATAGTCGGAAGCGATTGGAGGGCAACTAGCCCCCCTCTCACGCCCACAATTTTCAATCAAAATTTTGAGATACCAATTTTGTTCAACATAGTTGAAAGTTCAGGAAATTAGGTCTTTGAGGATGAGAACCCCCCCCCCCAGCCGTCAGGGCAAGGGTTTTAAGTTATGCCCTGGGGGCATATAAGGTTTTTATTGAAAGCGTTGTCGTAGAAACTTCAAAAGGGCTGATTCGATTGGAAATTGAAAGGGCTAGTTCCTTTTTAATAGTTGAAAGTGATTGGAGAGCAACTAACGCCCCTCTCACGCCCATCATTTCCCCAAACACATCCAATCAAAATTTTAGGATAGCCATTTTGTTTAACGTAGTTGAAAGTTCTGGAAATTAGGTTTTTGAGGATGACAACCCCCCTCACAGGCGTCAGGGCAAGGGTTTAATTTCTCAAGAATCCTTGTCTTGGCAAAGAGAATATTTCCTCAAAGTGTAAAGTTAACATGTTGCATCGTTGTGGATAATATATTTGCGTAAACGCAAGGATGGAGCTGAGAAAGTGGAAGCTTTGAAATTGAATTTGGGAAGCTGAGAAAGGACCAGGAAACCGGAGGAACAGCTTTGAACTCCTTTGAAATAGGACCAGGAAATTTGAAAATTTGGAAGGTAGTGGACCCGTCAGGAAAGGTCAGGTATTGACATAGAACTAGAAAATTGAAGTGTTTCTTGGAAAGGTTAAACATTAAATCAGGACCATGAAATAGGGAATTTTCCAATACCGATGGATCTTATCGTTCTCAACTGCAATCATATACAAGTAGACCTGGCTTTTGGTTGATGAGTGAGAGGCAAATGCAGTCTTGAATTTGAAGTTCTAGAACTTGAAGTTTCATTTGAAGTTCTGGAACTCATGGAGTATTGAAGTGCAATATTGCAATTTGAAGTTCTAGAACTCATGGAGTATTGAAGCGCAATATTGATTTTAAACTTGAAGTTGCATTTGAAGTTCTGGAGCTCATGCAATTTTGAAGTTCTAAATAAGATTTATGAATAAAAAGAATAAAATAAATTATTTAGAAAAAATAACAAAACTCTTGTGTACCCAAGTGTACTCAATTGTTGACTTATTTTCGTTTATTACGTATTTTATTACAGCTCGACTGTCCACTAATATTGAACTTTCATAACTGTCCGTTTCATTGTCCAACGAAGATATTGAGTATGTTGTTTGTATTTTTTTAATTAATCAGAAAAGCTATGTGCTTTATTTGTAAAGCGAGCTATTTCTTGCTTGGAGTAACTCCTTAAATATAGGAATAAAGTTTAGAAAAGAGAAGAACAGTAAGAAAGAGAAGAAAAATCTACACTTCCGCGGCTCAACAACTCTTCTTTACAACAACTCATTCCACCACCCAACACATCCAAAAACCGCTTCCATCCAACAAAAATGTTTATTTGTTTTTTGTTTTTTTTTACTTTAGAGCGAAATAAATCCAATTTCACTATGCTTCAAAATCATACAACTGGTGACAAATTATTGTAAGATCTCTACAGAATCACACAAATTAACGCTTTTATTTGATTTCGTCTGTTCAGAGGTATGTTCTAGTTTTTTGAATGGAATGGATGTGTAATTTTGTCATTAAGTCTTACAATCGAAGTTTGTGATTTTTAACTGCTAGTTAAAATTTTAAGAATTGGATTTTCTGTCCTAGATTATTGCCAAAAAGCTAAAAAGATTAAAATAAAGTACGTGTCAAAACTTTAAAAAGTCAAAATATAATTGTTTCTCCAAATGTGCTTAAATAAACAATTTTTTTTTTGTTGTCATGACTTCTACTTTTTAAAGTTTATTTTTAAGTTTGCTCTTTTCAAGATTAACTAAGCTTCGAAAAATCGTAACCCCTTCAGGGGTAACAGGGGTGCCCATAAGCTGAATTTTAGGGGGGGGGCTACCTGGTCTAATTGGTACTTCCAATGCTATATATTAGAAATCTCAATATTAAAATATAAAATATAAGGCAACTTCATTCATCCAGGCAGGGGAGGCTGGAGCCCCCGTCTCCCCCCCCCCCCTTATGGGTGCCCATGAGCGTTAAGACATTTCTCATATATACAATTGGCTATGAAAGTTGGTAGTTTGAAGGTAATCTAGGCATGGTTTGAAATATAATTTCGATTGATTACGGTTTTGAGTTATAATTTTGAGCAAATAGAAAAATTTTTCAGGGGAGGTCCATGAAATTATGGTTTCTACTATAATAATATTAAATAAATAAATAGTCACTTTGATATCAGTATATCCATAAAATACATATAATTCAGTAAATCTCTACATAAATCTTAATGTTATTCAAATAAATCTTGGTCAAATTTTAGTCGAATGGGAAATGATAAAATAGTTGACTTTAAAATACTTTAACAACAACGTTTCAAAACAACGTTTCAAATATTTACCATCAACGTCTTGAAGCAAATTCTCCTCAGCTTTAGTAGCATTTGAATTGATCCTTGTGACTAATATTTAATTATAAATATTGAGGAATAAAAATTAACGTAAACTATATCTGAGTGTTATTATTAAAAATTAATCAATAACAAATACAATAAATATTAAGTAGTGATAAGTATTACTACTAGTTTAAACTAGTAGATGCTTAAATTTTTTTTTTATAAAATTAATTGATGTTAAATCAGTTCTTTTTTTAAGGTTAAGCAAAGATTATTTGACTGAAGAAGGATTGGTGAATTTAGTCCCCCCTGCTTTGCCACCTAAGAAGCGCCTTTCATGTCCTTCGCCTGGCTCTAATATTTCTGTAGAGGAAAATACTGACGAACTGAAAGCGAACACGCCGTTGCCAGCTTGTGAGAAAGCAGAGTTTGAAGTGCCATCAAATGTACCGATTATAGTCAGCACCGAAGACACAAATAGGTATTTCTGTCGCATTGTGTGTGTATTCCTTCTTAGTTTTATCTTTCTATTTGTAAGCATTGTTGTTTGTTGCTTTTGCTATTAACTTATGGGTGCATCATTTCTATTTTTAACTTGTGTCTTCTTCTTTGTAATTTTTTTGTTTTATGTCTTATTGCATTTTTTTCACCGTTATATTCATCCAGTATTTGTATATTGTAGTATATGTCCAGTATTGATACACTTGTCCTCTAGTTGGACCTATGGATCTTAGTTTGATCATAATATGAATCAGTCTGATAGTATGGCTTACAGTCATAGGAAGGTGATTCTGCAAACCGACACTTTAACTACAATAGACTGTTTTTATAAACAATCTCGATACAATGATCGTTACCAACACAATACTTGTACTACGATAATTTGTGCTTGATCAAATCTGGAAGCTGTGGAAACCATCCAACCTGGATGCTGGAAGTACAGCCAATTTCCTGTAATATCAGGAACAGTGTCTAGTCAGTCTAAACACTGTCTAATCAGAACACTATGCTTTTAATATTTTCGAAGTTCTTGAGGTCATGCATCTGGTGGGTAAGTGAGTGATTGTGGCTGCTAAGGTCGGGGTGGGCAGGGAGAGACCTTTTATCCAACCCGACATAAATACTCTACTACTGTCCATGACTTAAATGTCAAGAACAAGTTTTTATGCACCTTTTCTATGCTCAAATTGTTGTTTGTAATTAGGAAAGTGCTGAAAACACACAATGGCATGCTGCCAATAGCGCTGCCTAAGTAAAGAGCGATGCGGGCTCAATGTATTATTAATTTTTTTTATTTATTTATTATTGTTTTTTTTACCAAGGCACTTTTTATAGAAGGAGTTGTATAGGAAAGTTTTATTGCCCTTCATGAGAGTCAAAATTGATTAGAGGGCCACCAGCCCCCCTCCCACGCCCATCAATTCCCCAAACACATCCAATAAAAATATAGAAATATCCATTTTGAAATATTTAATCAAATTAGCCATTTTTTTCAACATAGTTCAAATCTCCAGAAACTATTTCACCGGGGTGTCAACCCCTCCCCCACACAGCACTCGGGCAGGCGCTGTAAGCTATTAAATTCATTCGTTGTTTACATATAATATTTGTTATTGAGAAAGGTGGGCATGTTTGACTTTTAGTGTTCAAAAAGACGAAGGGCATTCAGGTCAACCTCTCAAAGAGTGTTGAGGGGGGTGTTGAACGAATCAAAACATGTTATGTGTGTATGGGTTGTCAAAAGGGTGTAACTCCGGAATGACTAAGCATAGTACATTGGAACTTCCAGAAAATGATGAGGAAACCATCACCATTTTACCAAAAAGGCAACACTTGCACGCTAGTACTACTATTATTACTACTCCAACTGCTACTTTTATTGCTTGACGTAAATACATTCTAAGAACACACTGGCTATACATGACATATGAAGCCAAGAGAGGAAAGGAAATAATGAATGAAAAATAAAATAAAAAAAAGGGTGAGAAAATCTCCTTTTAATGGATAAAATACTTACAAAGAAATAAAAAGTGATCCCAAAGACAAATACACACAGCAGTTGAGAAAAGAAATAGGAATTTCAAAAGACGGTAGACTAATTACCCCTCAAATGTTCAGCCCCAAAGTTTTATGGTGTGCCTAAAATCCATAAGAAAGATATTCCGTTACGTCCTATTGTAGCATGTTATAGTTCTCCAGCCACAGGTGTAGGAAAGTTCTTGGCCACCATTTTTAAGGCTCTTATAAGCACACAAAAATCTTACATAAAAAATTCCTTAGGTTTTGTTGAGAAGTTAAAATTTCAAAGTACAACAGAAAAAACTATTTTATCTAGTTTTGATGCAGTTTCTATGTATACTTCATGCGATGTCCATAAATATGAGCAGGCCTTACAAAGAAAATTAAAGGAAAGTTCTGCTTGGTCACGTTACAAAACTTTGGAAATTGACACAATAATGACGCTTGTTCGTGTTTGCAACAAGTTCTCTTCATATTTTAAGTTCCGAGACAAATTTTTCCTTCAAATCCTGAGCCTATCCATGGGCACTGTTTTATCTCCTTATTTGGCAAATTTTTACATGGATTTCATAGAACAATCTGCTTTGAATAGTTTCCACTTAAAATAATCTCTCTGGTTTCGTTTCGTTGATGATATCCTTTCTGTTTGGGAACATAGACGGAACTCTCTTAGGGATTTTTTGGCACATTTAAACTCTTTTGATTCGAATCTCCAGTTCACAATGGAACTAGAAGATTCAGGAAAGCTGCCATTCTTGGATGTTTTGATTATAAAAAATACTCCTAGTCTTGAATTTTCTAAATACAGAAGCCGACCCATAATGATCGGTATCTACATTTCTCGTCAAATCACCCCCCCCTTCTGTGAAAAGAGGGGTAATAATATCTCTAGTTGACAGAGTTTTAAAAATCTGTTCACTTAATCATGTAAAATCTGAATTTAATTATATCAAAAATATTCTATTCTGCGATGGCTACCCAGTAAACCTTATTGAAAATATCATGCACAGACGATTAAAAAAGATAAAACAAGAAAATAGGGAGCCCGTCCCCCTTGGTTCAGTTATTCCGGCAATTCAGAAAAAACTTTCACCACTTTACCATACATTTCAAAACTTAGCGATAAACTTGGAAATATTTTATATAAACACAATCTCTCTGTTTCTTTCAAAAGTGAACAAAAAGTTGAACATTTTTTCAACTCAGGAAAAGATAAAACTGACCATGTACTGGGTAGTGGTGTCTACTGAGTCCCGTGTTCATGTGGAAAATTTTACATTGGTAGGACCCATCAACAACTTGGTCAAAGTTTGCATGAACACAAAATTTCAATAAATAAGTCCCTGAGAATGGAAAATAAAAATGACAAATTTGATTCCGCCTTGGCCCTGCATATATTTGAAAATATATATTGAAGCATATATTTTTAGAAAATATATATATTTTTTAGAAAATATATAGAAAATATATATTTTTAGAAAATATATAGAAAATTTATAGAAAATATGTATTTGAAGCATATATATTGAAAAAATCCTACACACCTTGTTCTTTTTTAGAAGGCAACTTTAATATCTACTGTAAATGGCCTACCGCAATCTTTTAAAGAGGTAATTGAGATAAAAAAAAACATAAACAGAAATTCGGCTATAAATAGAAACACCGAAGACATTTCATTAAGCCTAATTTATAACAATTTAATACTAAAAGACTCAATTAATATTTGCACCCAGTCAAATTTAAGAGAATCTATTTGCATATCTAATGAAAACCGAAATTGCAGACGAGCAAAAATTATTGCAAGGCAAAACATTCTTGCTCAATCTCTTTGGAAAATCCCTTTTCATTGATTTCGGCTTGGTCTTTCATTCAGTGTCTGTTCGCATCTTGTCGAGTGAACTCCAAAAGGTTGGATTTTTTTTTTTTTTTTTTTTTTTTTTTGTTTAGCACTGAGGATGACTTGGCCGAGGTCCTTGTCGGAATATTTGCTTGTTCTTCGTCTTCATGTTTTGCCACTGGCTGACAAAATCCTCGTTTTCTCACCCTTATATAAGACAGTGGAACGCAACTTTAAATGAATATTTCGACCCTGTATCCAAGGGCCGTCTTCAGCAAAACCAATGAAGAAAAAACAAATATAAAAGAACTCACATTAAAATTGAATCTTTAAAACTAAAATATTTTCAAAACAGCCTTAGCATCATTGCTTCAAGGAAGTTCAACCAGGACTGGTACATCAAGCGAAGTGAAGAAAGACAATTCATTCAAATTAAAAAAAAAACACATTTACAAACAAGCTCTTAAAGCTAATCTTACCTTTTTGGCAGCCAGCCTAGAAGGTCTGTTCGTAACAGGTTGAGTGGAATCGTTTACTGGTTTTCTAGTATATTTAGTTAAATCATTTTTAATTAAATTTGTATATAAGCCATTAAGTGAATATTCTCCCAAATCCCCATTCAAAGAAGGATTACTATTTATTTTGATTTAAATTTCAGTTGCTTCTCGAACAACCTGTTTTATGCCTAAATCATTGCTAGTAAGGGAAGTTTCTTCAAAAAGTATTTTATGGCTGGGATTATCATAGATATGACTGATTAAAGAAGAATTAAATGAAATATTTTAACTATTAAAATTTAAAGCTTTTGTTATGTCATCTTTGTGCTGTTGTAGGCGTTTTTCTAAATTTTAATGGGTTCTACCAATATAGAAGTTGCAACAATCACATGGTATTTGATAAACCCCTCTTTGGCGAGTAACCGGGGTTATATCTACCAGAGTTTAGGAAGTTCATAATTTTAAAATTATTGATAAATACTACATAAAAATTATTTTGCGTGCAAACTTTTTTTTAAATTTGTAGTGACTTTTGGAATATATGGTAGGTAAATTTTATTTGAGGGCTTGGCGGGAGTTTCGCATGATAAAAGACCCTTTATTTTGCGGGAGTTTCTTGCCAGTCTTCGGCTAATTGTATTGTTAATAAAGACAATAGGATATCCGTTTCCAAAAAGTATGTCTCTGATAAAGTTTAGTTCATCTGTGATGTGAGATTCAGAGCAAATGTTTTAGGACATGATTGACAAGAGAGGTAATAACAGCTCTTTTAACTTGTGGGGGATGATTGGATTTAAAATGTTGATATCTTTTGTTTTGTGTGGGTTTTCCGTAAATTGTAAAATTCAGTTTATCAGTGCTGCGAATAATCAAAACATCCAGGAACCGTAGTTTATTTGCAATTTCAATTTCTAAGGTTAACTGTAGATTTCGGTCATATGTATTAAGGTGATATAGAAAACCCCTGAGTTCGTTTCCCCCATAATTCCAGAGCGATATTACATCATCCATGTAACGCCCCCAATAGACATGTTTTAAAAAACATGAATTCAAGGCCCAATTTTCAAGGTGTTCTACATAAATATTTGCTAACAACCCGAATAAAGGTGCCCCCATGGGGAGGCCCTTTATTTGTTGATAAAAATAATTACAGAACTGAAAATACATTGAATACTTGTTACAAATTTTGACTAGGAACATTAAAACCTCGCAATCTATTCGTGTTGTTAAATCTCCGATTAAGTGATAATTTTCTTCTATTTTGTTTAATAGGGCACAATGTTTTTTTTTTTTTTTTTTTTTTTTCTCCATACCCGGGCACATCGTATCGAAGGAGTTGTCGTAGAAACTTTGAAAAGGGCTCATTCGATTGGAAATTGGAGTGGCCAGTCCATTGTAAATTTTGTTCAGACGATTTTAGGAAAAAAGGGGTGGGGGAGGGGCCTAGTTCCCCATCAATTTTTTGGTCACTTTACAAGTGCACTATAACTTTTAATTTAATTAACTTTTAATTTGCATTTAAAATATTGTTCTATTTGGTTTTTAATAAGTAGTCCGATATTGCTACATCAATATTAGTAAACATGGACACTATGTCAAAACTACTTACTATTGTATTTTCTTAAATGCTTGCATTTTTAAGTTTTTCCACTAAATCTAACGAATTACTTATGTACGATTTTTGGAATAGAGTTTTAATGTGAGTTCTTTTATATTCGTTTTTTCTTCATTGGTTTTGATGAGGACGGCCCTTGGATATAGGGTCGAACTATTCATTTATAGTTACGTTCCACTGTCTTATATAAAAAAAAATCCCTTTTGTTCTATTGTTGTTTATGATGGAAAGGCAGTGTATTCTTCGTCTCTATCTACAGTTGAGGGTAAATTGAACTAAAATAAGTTGAAGGGCAAGTTAGAATAAACACAGTGCTAAGATGAAAATTTCAAGGAAGGTTGGGGGTAAGTTGAAGTAAATTAAAACACACTGTGAACATACAGGTTATCAAAAGGGCACGTTGGCAATATCATAGCAGTGGCTAATTGTTTTCAACAGGGCAGTTTGTCAAAAAGGCATATGAGTAATATCTTAGGAATGGTTTGGTATATGAAGTTGAAACTTACAGGGCTTAATGCGGGGTATGTTGAACTAACCAAAAGGCAATGTTTGCATCCTGCTAATACTTCTACTACTAATAATTCTGCTGCTGCTCTTATTACTGCTACTGTTACTAAAGCTAAGACCTCTACTACTAATTCAACTGCTACTAGTATCACTACTGGTACTACTACTGCTACTAATGAAGCTAATAGTATTGAAGCGGAAATTTTGGGGAATGTTGAAACAGTGTTGAATTAACTCAAAACACACCGTGCGCATACAGGCTGTGAAGGAGACATATCAGCGATGTCTCTGGAAACGGCTTACAGTATTAAGTTGAAGCTCTCAGCGTGTTTTAAGCGGGGTGTTGAATAAAACCAAAGGTGCTATGTGCATTCTGGTACTAGTGCTACTGCTACAACTACAACTATTGCTATTACTGAAGCATTGACGTGAGTAGAGGCTCTAAATTAGGGTCAACAGACAGAGGCTAAGAGATTTTGATTGAAAAATTAGCATAGATTAGTAAGAATTGTGGATGAAAGATCGTCATCCCTGGAGTCAATAAGCATTCGTAGGAAATATTGGCTGCAAAGTAGAAATGAATTCTTGTCAGCACACGTGGTCTTCTGGAGTCGCTAATGCCGGACGTGAAGGGCTCATTATCAGATTTAAAAGGGGATTGACCCTGTCGATAGAGGTTGCCACTCTCTTCCAAGAGTAAAAGAGCTTAAACCATTGTCAAACTCGACTAATAAGAGGGGCTTGAGTGCTAAAAGATTAATCTGAATCACTGCAAGAGTGGTTCCTACAATCTTGGGAGCTGTCGGTAAATACGCAGACGTTTACAGCGATGGTACGGGAGCTATGAGCCATCGGAGGAGGGATCACGAGGAAAGTCAACGGAACGGGGCTCAGTGTTGATAATGTGGTGGATACCTTTTTCTGGTGTGTGTCTATACCAAGATATTAGGACTTCCGTCATTCCCAGACCATTAGATAATGCATTTCAAAATTGATTTATTCCAACGGTAAAGAAAGGTGTTAGGAGATTAAGAAAAGTAAATTGCCAGAATTTTAATCAAGCGTTGGTAAAAGAACTTGCAAATCGGCCTCTCGATTTAGGAGAAATCAAAAAGGATCTGGATGTGGAGGCAGTGGCTTCGCAGAAAGTAAGAAAATTTGCCTTTAATTCTGGCAGTATCTCAAATACCTGGCAAACAAGAAACAAGCAAATAACTGGTATACTGGAACAACAATTGAACTAGAGGCAGTTAAAATTGCTATCCGAACGAATGATACAGATGGCTGGGGTGTATACTTGGAAGGTTTGAAACTCTTAGAAAAAGAAATACGGACAGCAAAGGTTACCTCATGGAAGTTTTTTAGCGAAAGTGTAGAATCAATTGAAGCCGAAAGTAGGCTCCTCAAACCTCTTAAAAAGAAGCACTGGGCACACTTGGGAAATATAACAAGAGTGCATGATACTCTCAAAGCTGACCAGGAAGAAACCCTTAATCGCATGCTTGAAGTGTGTATAAATGGCCCAGGAAAAATTAGTCCTGTCCCGGTTTATTGCATGAACCCCAGGTAAGAGGAGAGGTATGCGTTCCAAGGAAGGACTGTTCCTTCCTCATTCCCACGAGGCCTCATAGTCCTACACACTTTGGAAGATGCTCATTCGATCAAAAATTGAGTGTTTTAGTCCTTTTTTATGAGTGGAAAGTGATTGGAGACCAAGTACCCCCTGTCCTAGAACCGTTTCTTTTATATCTGGTCCTTTTGATACCCCTTAGGACATCTGGTTGACATTTTGAGGTACCTGGACAGTGTGTGGGTGAACTGTCCATGGTTGGAATTGTCGGAGAGGGGGGGGGGGGGGTAAACAATGGCTCGCATTTGTTTCTCCGTTACATGTTTGAGGAAAAATATGCGCTATTTGAATAGACCATGTTTGGATTATACATTTGGATTATTTTACATTTTTGAGAAACTAGATGCAAATTTGTTCCAAAAGTAATGTAATTATGGTAAATTCAGAAATTGCCACTCTTAAGATAAGAGTAAGATTGATTTATTTCAAATTTACCATTTTTGGACATCATTTAGCTATTTATTAATAGTAGGCATACAGTAGGCGAGAAAATTCCCCCCCCGGAGATTACCCCCCCCCCTGAAATTCCCCCCCCCCCCCGTAGGATATTTCCCCCCTAGGAGATGTCCCCCCCGGTAAAAATTCTCCACTCTCCCCTCTCGGAAATAATCGCCACCGGAGACTACCCTTGCCTCAGACTTATTTGTATCGGATGTAACCCAAGGTTCGAAAATTGTTGCAAAATTCTTCTCTTTCCTGGCGGCCTAAAATATAAGAACGAGTAGATTACACTTTTTAATTGTCAAGTAAATAGTTGTTTATACACGGTAATACATACACGGTTAAAACACTACACTTTAAAACTAATATTTCTTGCAATAAGCCTCAGGTACTCCAGCGTCTCGACGTTCTCGTAGTTTCCCATCTGTCGTAGGATTCTGGCATTTAAATCCACATACTTTTTCTTAATTGGTTCACTGGATTGTCCCGCATTTGCTTGAATCCCAACCGCCCTGTTAAGTGCCTGTTCGCGCTTGAGGATGTCCAAGAACTTCCAAAGGCTAGGGTGATGAGCCGAAACTGAAGACTGCAATCTTCTATGATAACCCTCAACATTGTTGTTTGTCCTGTGGAGTTCATCTTTTGCTCTGTCGAACATATTCCAGACATGGGCAACGAAAGTTGTAAGGTACTCACCTACTTCCACGCATTCTACCGATGTAGTTATCTTCAAAGTAGGTGACATGCAGAAATAGTTGGAAGAAATCGTAAGACGCTTACCTTCAGATATGTTGACCAAAGACTAGGTTAGAATCTGCTGCGGGGTTTCAAGCGTCTCGGTTGCTTTCCTCTTCATCTGGTTGCGGAGCTTCTGTACTTGAAAGTTAGACTGGTTGGGAGCATGTGATTGTTCGTTCAAACGCCCAACCAAAGCACCATCCTTCACCTTGATCTTTGCCTTACACTCGCTTTGCCTTTCCTTCGTCTGTCGTCTAAACTCGCATTCGAAACTGACCACTCCAGCCGCTAAGTCTATCTGTTTCGTGTAAACGAACCCTTCGAAGGCAATCTTGTCCACTCCACGCGTTGATTTGAAATGTTCCGGTATTTTACTAAACTTTACGTACTTCTGATGTGATACGAAAAAAATGAACTGACCCAGTATGGCACAGCTCGGAAGCCTAAATAGCTTTCGAATAGAATAATCCGGGGTGGTTAACTCTTTATGACATATTAATTATGGTATTTAATTAAGAAGATTAATAGATTAAATTTAGAGATTTCAATTTCAGTCTCAAGGTCTCACAGACCTTGTGGAGCTAGGAGGGTCGGAATCTCCTACGGGGGGAAATTTCCGGGGGGGGGATCTCCTACGGCGGGAAATCTTCCGGGGGGGGGGGAATTTTCTCAGAGTGAAATTTCCTAGACCCTTATATATATATATATATATATATATATATATATATATATATATATATATATATATATATATATATATATATATATATATATATATATATATATATATATATATATATATATATATATATATATATATATATATATATATATATATATATATATATATATTTATATATATATATATATATATATATATATATATATATATATATATATATATATTATATATATATATATATATATATATATATATATATATATATATATATATATATATATATATAACGTATTTTTATATTGTATTACTGATTTCGTTTACAAACGTTTTAGTGATGAGCATGAAGGTTCGACTGCTGAAGAATATGCACACATTGATGAAATTGATGTAACTGACAGTTTGATCTTTGATCGCCATGATGATGACACTCCAGAATTGCGAGGAGGTCCTGTTGACGCTCTCATTGTCTTTGCTGCATCTACCACAAAAAATGGTACTCTTTAACCCTTTTACAAACTTTTTTATAGTTTTTTATTGTTTTAAAAAACAAAGTTGTATGACAGAGTCAAACTTTAGCGTAAAGAGCGAGGCGTTGAGGAGGGGACAGCCCCTTTCATATACGGAATAATTTTTGTTCGTTTCAAGTTTTAATGTCGCTCCTAACTTTCACTTAAAAAAAACTTGTTTTTTTATTTAATTTCTGAACGGTTTTGAATTAATGCAACTTTGATTTTGGCTCACCGTAAATGAATATTTAGAATGAAATTTGCAGATTAATTTCACTTGTTTTGGCTAAATGGCTTTCTTGAAATTTTGTTCTGACGTAACTTACGAATTAACTTACGTAACGAACTTCTATATTTGTATGTTTTTATTACGTAGATTAGGGAGTTTACCCCTAGTCAAAACCTCGCTCTTTAGGGTAAAGTTCGAATTTTGTTTGTATCACAAACCCCTGAATCACAAAGGCCGGTTAATTAGAATAGATAGCTCTGTTGAAAGTACTAAAAAAAATTTAGCGTAAAAGGCGAGGTATTGACTAGGGGGGCGAACCCCCTTATATGCGTACTAATTTCTGTTTGTTTTAAGCTTTATTGTTGCTCCTTACTTTCAGTTGAAAAAACTTGTTTTTTACTTAATTTCTGATCGTTTTTTAAATAATGCTTTGAAATCCGGCGCCCCCTTAACAGAAATGTCCCTTCCCCCAAGGAAACATCCTCAATGGATAGATCCTACCCCTTAACTCTCTCCTCCGACCCTTCCCCCACCAAAAAAAATTCTTCCTGAAACGTCTGTATGCTTCCCAATAACCAATACTGTATGTAAAGAATGGGCAAAGTTCAAAACTTATAGCAAAAAAAAAAAAAAAAAAAAAAAAAAAAAAAAAAAAAAAAAAAAAAAAAAAAAAAAAAAAAAAAAAAAAAAAAACACGCATCCGTGATCTTTCTTCTGGCAATAAATACAAAATTCTACATTTTTGCAGATAGGAGCTTGAAACTTCTGTGGGAGGGTTCTCTGATACGCTGAATCTGATGGTGTGATTTTCATTAAAGTTCTATGACTTTTAGGGGTTGTTTCTCCCTTTTTTTGAAAATAAGGCAAATTTTCTCAGGCGCTTAACTTTTGGTGGGTAAGATTAAACTTAGTAAAACTTATATATTTCAAATCAGCATAAAAATTTGTTTCTACTGATGTATCTATTGGTATCAAAACTCCGGTTTTTAGAGTTTTGGTTACTATTGAGCCGGGTCGCTCCTTACTTACTGTTCGTTACCACAAACTGTTTGATAATAGCTTTGAAGCTTCAATTTATGATCAAATGAGCCTTGAGCCAACTTTTTATGGTGCATTTAATTTATATGTTGAAGTCAGACAAAAATCTAATATAAAAGGGGCACTGTCATCAGACACACTTAACTAGAACACTCACTGCAATGCTTTACTGAGTAGTGTCTGACTTAATCTAAGGGACGTTGATTCCTAGCAATTAGACAAAATATTTATATGATATTAAGACAAACATTTATGCATCTAGTTCTCGTTCTATTGGGGATGAATTTGGGGTGAAGAATGGAGATTTTTTTCTGAGACTAGGTACAGCTAGGAATGATTTTTAAACTTAAGCGATTGTAATTTTTGATAACAATTTTTTAATTTTTAATTCATTTTGAGTAATGACGAAGAACACATTGCTTTTCCATCATACAAAAGAAAAGAGACGATAATGTGTAATTTGTGAAGACAGTGAATAACCAGGTTGCACAATTCGAATTTTTCGGCTCTATGTTCTACAGCCGTCATCAGCAAAATACAATATAAAGCAAATAAAAAGAAAAAAAAAAACTTACTAAAAGAATTGCAACGACAAAACAATTTTTTAACCAAAATTCTAAAATTAATTTCTTTAAAAGAATCTAGGCTTCCTCACCTTACATAGATTCAGCCAAGACTGAAAAATCAAAAGAGTTATTTATTTAAGCTACCTGGAGTGATTAAAAAATTAGAACAATTATTTATTACAATATTTACTCTTTGTGCTGTTAATCTTTTCCTTTTTTTTTAATTGTGTGTTAAATTATTTTACATAATTAATTTTTTTTACATAGGGCTCAGTGTGTATTCACCAAAGTATCTACTTAGATATTTATTATTATTAATTAAAAAAAACTTTTTCCACAAAATAAGTTTTTCAAAGAAAAGTAAAGAACTCCATTAAACAAAAAATGAGCAAAAATAAAATCAAATAATCTACCAAGCGTGAAACTACCACAAATCAGCATTGATAAATAAATGAAACCCAGAACGAGCAGAAATTACAATAAATAACCGAGTCAAACTCAAAACGAGGAGAAATTAACATAAGTTGGGCTCAAAACCCCTATGCCTTCCCAAGGCCAGAACATAATTTGCACTTTACTGAAAAAATATAAATGTTTTTACTTTTATAACTTTAATAAATCAAATAATATTAAGATTTTGATTACTAAATATCAGTAAATGTATATTAAACTGACAATGCACATTCATTTGTATTTTTTTCAGTAAAGTGCAAATTATGTTCTGGCCTTGGGAAGCATAGGGGTTTTGAGCCCAACTTATGTTAATTTCTGCTCGTTTTGAGTTTGACTCGGTTATTTATTGTAATTTCTGCTCGTTTTGGGTTTTCTTTTATTTATCGATGCTGATTTGAAGTAGTTTCACGCTTGGTAGATTATTTGATTTTATTTTTGCTCATTTTTTGTTTAATGGAGTTCTTTACTTTTCTTTGAAAAACTTATTTTGTGGAAAAAGTTTTTTTTAATTAATAATAATAAATATCTAAGTAGATACTTTGGTGAGTACACACTGAGCCCTATGTACAAAAAATTAATTATGTAAAATAATTTAGCACACAATTATTTTTTATTTTTGCTCATTTTTTGTTTAATGGAGTTCTTTACTTTTCTTTGAAAAGCTTATTTTGTGGAAAAAGTTCTTTTAATTAATTTCTGTTCGTTTTATATTGACATAGTCTTTTCAGAGAAAAAGAAAATAATACTTTAAATCTTTTCGTTTTTTTTAAGAATTTATAGTTTGGCCTGCTATTTGTATGCTGGAAAAAAAATTTCAGCAATTTTTAACAACATACACCCTCATAAAAATCTGGACACAAAATAGTAGAGTTTAATTTAGTTTCATACCTCCTCTAGTTGACCTGTAATGGAAAACTTGATACCATTCGCAAAAAAATCTGTTTACTTTCTTTGATAGCTTGGATACACTTACGCTACTTTGATTTGGTTAAATTTTAAGAGCAGAAGCAGCCCCAAAAGTTTACACAGAATACCCTCAGTCGTTCTTGGGATACTGCTGAGATGCCTTATTGGGAATTAGCATTAACACAGTGCATTTTGATTTAATCTTATGGCAACATTTAGTTTTTAATTATAAAGTCAAATGGGAGGGTGGGCGTGGGAGGGGGATTAGTTTCCCTCCAATCACTTTCGACTATGAAAAAGGGCATCAGCCCTTTCTATTTTCAATCGAATGAGCCCTTTTTGAAGTTCCTACGACAACTCCTTTGATACAAAGTGCCCTGGTCTAAACAACAACAACAACAAAAAAATTAATACATTATATCCACATCGATCTTTACTATAAAAATGTCAAGCCTTTTATTTACTTTCGACTATTAAAAAGGGCACCAGGCCTTTCGAATTCCAATCGAATGAGCCTTTTTCGAGTTTTTACGACAACACTTCCTATAAATACCTTATATGGCCCCAGGGCATAAATTACAACTCTTACCCTAAGGGCTGTGAAGGCGGTTGTCATCCTCTAAGACCTAATTTCCAGAACTTTCAACTACGTTACACAAAATGGCTATCTCAAAATTTTGATTGGATGTGTCTGGGAAAATGGTGGGCGTGAGAGGGGCGTTAGTCTATCTCCAATCACTTTCAACTATTAAAAAAGGCACTAGCCCTTTCAATTTCCAATAAAACGAGCCTTTTGAAGTTTCTACGGCAACGCTTTCAATAAAAACCTTGTATGCCCCCAGGGGATAACTTACAACCCTCGCCCTGAGGGCTGGGTGGGGGGGGGGTGGTTGTCATCCTCACAGACCTAATTTCCAGAACTTTCTACTACGTTGAACAAAATGGCTATCTGAAAGTTTTGATTGGATGTGTTTGGGGGAATGGTGGGCGTGAGAGAGGGGTTAGTTACCGTCCAATCACTTTCAACTATTAAAAAGGGCACTATCTCTCTCAATTTCCAATTGAATAAGCCCCTTTTGAAGTTTTTACGACATCTCTATCATTAAAAACCTTATATGGCCGCTGGGCATAACTTACAACCTTTGCCCTGGGGACTCTCGGGGGTTTGTCATCCTTAAATACATTATTTCCAGAACTTTCAACTACTTTGAACAAAATTTCTATCTCTAAGCTTTGATTGAATGTGTTTGGGGAAATGGAGGGCGTGAGAGGGGGGTTAATCACTCTCCACTCACTTTCGACTATTAAAAAGGGCAATTTCAATTTCCAATCAATATATGTCTTCTCCAGGACAATGTCTTCTATAAAAACCTTATATGCCCCCAGGCATAACTTAAAACCCTTGCCCTGAGGGTTGTGGGGGAGTGTCCTCCTCAAAAACATATTTTCTATCTGGGAATCAACTACGCTGAACAAACTGGCTATCTCAAATTTTGATTGGATGTGTTTGGGGGAGTGATGGACGGGGGGGGGGGCTAGTTGCCCTCCAATCACTTTCGACTATTAAAAATGGTACTAGCCCTTTGAATTTCCAATCGAATGAGCCTGTTTTTAAGTTTCTACGACAACGCCTTCTATAAAAACCTTATATGCCCCCAGGGCATAACTTAAAACCCTTGTCCTGAGGGTTGTGGGGGAGTTTCCTCCTCAAAAACATATTTTCTATCTGGAAATCAACTACGCTGAACAAAATGGCTATCTCAAAATTTTGAGTGGATGTATTTGGGGGAATGATGGGCTTGGGGGGGGGGGGGGGCTAGTTGCCCTCCAATCACTTTCGACTATTAAATAGGGTACTAGCCCTTTGAATTTCCAATCGAATGAGACTGTTTTGAAGTTTCTACGACAACGCCTTCTATAAAAACCTTATATGCCCCCAGTGCATAACTTAAAACCCTTGCCCTGAGGGCTGTGGGGGATAGTCCTCCTCAAAAATATATTTTCTATCTGGAAATCAACTACGCTGAACAAAATGGCTATCTCAAAATTTTGATTAGATGTGTTTGGGGGAATGGGGGGGGGCTAGTTGCCCTACAATCACTTTCGACTATTAAAAAGGGTACTAGTCACTCCCATTTCCAATCGAATGAGCTCTTTCGAAGTTTCTACGACAACTCCTTCGATACGAAGTGCCCGGGTGGAGAAAAAACACATTTCGCCCACATCGTTCTTTACTTAGGCAGCGCTAGCGCGCTGCCTATGATATAAGTTTAATTTGATTTCAACTGCTTCACGAACGGTTTGTTTCACTCCTAGGTCATTGCTAATTATAATTGTTTCCTCGAATAACACAAAACGGTTCGGATTATCGAAAATATGGTTGCTTAAAGGTGAATCAAAATATGCTGATCTAATATTATGTTTTAATGCTTTTTCTATACTCTCTTTGTGTATAGAAAAAGTTTCAAAGAAAAAACGGTTTCTTTGTAACCATGTTCCTAGGTTTTGGTGAGACAAACCTACTTAATAATTTCCACAACTACACGGTATTTGATATAGCCCTCTTTGATGACTAACTGGGGTTTTATCCCTACCAGAATCGATAGGTCTATTACACTGAAATTACTTTTGAAAACAACAGCTATATTATTTTTTAAACAGACTTTTTTCAGTTTTTAAGTAGTTTTTGGAATTAAAGGTAGGTAAATCGTTATTTTGGGATTATTCAAATCATCTACAGCAGTGTTTCCCAAAGTTGACTTGGCTCTTACCCATCTAACAAAAATTTCCAATCTTGGGATATATATATATATATATATATATATATATATATATATATATATATTATATATATATATATATATATATATATATATATATGTGTGTGTGTGTGTGTGTATTTATGTTTTTCTTTTTCAGTTTTCTTTTTCAGTGTATTTTTGTTTTTCATTTATGTTTTTCTTATATACATATATGTATATGTGTGTATTTATGTTTTTCTTTTACAGGATTCTTGTATCAAGAGGCTTTTTTGACTACATATAGGACATTTTGCGCTCCAGAAGATTTGATAACCAAATTGATATACCGATACAATAGGTTCATTCATAAAATAGACCAGAGACAAAAAGCAGCCCGTAGTGCCTTTTCTCTTCTAGTACGAGTTATTGATGACCTGGCGTAAGTCTAGTTTATTTTTGCCCCCTTTATTGAGTCCATAATATTAATTCACCTTTGCATTGTTTGATGAGTGTTAATTTATCATCAATACCAAGGAATCATCAATTTCCAAGGGTTCTTCACCTACTGAACTCCGCTGTCCTGCTAGATGTGTCTTTGTAAGTACTTTGCCTCCAATATGGAGTTCTCCTGTTCAGTAGAGAAATCTGAACTACTAAGCAAGATGACGAATTTTTTTTGCTGCTGAAAGGGGCTATTTTGCTCGCCAGACAAATTTGAATACTTCAGTAATATGTGTTTGTGTGTCCTACGTAAAAGTGATCACAAAATTTTAAAAGGTGGATTTAATTTTTGTGTATCCAACAAACAATTATCTAAATACAACGTCGGCCTAATCAATTTACCCTGTCAAAGGTTGCATCAAATCTTTAGCAATTATTTATAAAAATATTAAAAAAAAGTTTTGAGTTTGGCCAAAAGAACAAGGTTTTTGGTTTTTTGATCTTTGTTTTTGGCATTAAATACAATCCTATAAATTATGTAAGTTTTTTGTTTATAAATAATTTTTTCTGTATAAATTTTAAAGTAGAAATATGTCAAGCATTTTTTTCCAAATTTTCCCTTCCATAGCTCCATTTTATAATGAATACTTTCACATTTTCTTTTTGAGCACAAAGATGCGCATTTTTGACCCTTACATTGTTTTATTCAAAAAGCTTAAAATTCCTAAAATATCGACCAAGCACGTCAATTTAATAATTAAATTACCATCCCTAAAAATATATACGTCCTCATTCTGATTTCCTTCGATAAAAATTGCAATTTCCACATCGAGTTAATGTTTCCTCTGAATAACTTGGCCCACAAGATAGCCTTTTGTAAAACGTCTTAAGTTTCTCACTCATATTTTTTTCATGTGAGAGCTGCTCTATGGAGCATTCACTGGCGCCCAGAGAACATAAGGGGTGCTGTCACTTTAATTAGTGTTAGAAGGCCATGTCCTGGGATTGACTTTGCGCCATCTCTATAATGCCAAACGCAATTTTTCAACAATATGCGTTTCGTCTTGAAAAAATCTGCAGTTTTATTAAAATTTCACAGGATGTGGCATTGCCAGGCATGAGTGAAAAAAGATATTTTCAGTTATAGGCTACTTTTTTATTCAACAGATCGAAAATGTTCAATTAAATCATCAGCTCCTTTTTCTACATCAGCTCCTTTTAGCTCCTTCTACATCAATCAGCTCCTTTTAGCTCCTTCCATCAGCTCCTTTCTACATCAGTAACATCAGCTCCTTTTTCTACTACCTACGAGAAACTAATCGATCACAAAGATCGTTCAATTTATTATTTCTGAACGGATTGTTCAGGAGTAACTATAAAATCTCGATAGTTTTACCTTGTGATAGCAAACCTAGCTTTTGAATATTATCACTTCCTCTTAGACTAGTTTTTGCCTCCCTGGTGGGAGGGGGGGGGGGGTACGCCACCCAGTGTGCAAATCGATGGTCTAGAATTTTTATTGTTTTTTTTTTTAACTTGTTGGTTTAAAGATTTTTTATGTTCTTTACTTTTTTTGGCTCGTATTAGGAAACAATTTATAATTTTTAATTTTATACTTTAGACAAATTTTAAACTAAACTAAACATACCTACTCTCTTTAAGCGAGCAAGTTTGTTTTTATATATGTATGTATGTATACATTTTTGTTGAAAACGGCTCCTTTATATATATATATATATATATATATATATATATATATATATATATATATATATAATTGGTAGGCAACCCTGGGATTTTCTAAATCTCAGGGTAGATCTAAATAGGTCACGAGTTTGAGATTCGTCTAGGGCACGCAATTAAACGAAATTAAAGCAAAAATATAACAACTTGAGAAAAGCTGGAATAGAAGTTCATTTGGTTATCTATGACGTTACGCGAAATTACACATCAATTTGAATGAATCTGGACATCTAAAGACAAAGACATGGAAAAATGTCTGAGGTAAATATGCAAGAAAATGAAGCGCAAATAGATCTTTGGCCAAAAGACATGCGACAACTAGCCTTACAGCGAGTCCCGAATGAAAATAATACACAAAAAAACTGCTGTTAAAAGAAAAGCGACAGGGATTATAACATCGAATCGTAAACGAAATCTGTAGTAAGAAGAGAAGCAACACTGAGAATCACAATCGAGAAAGTAAATCCTATAAAGCGGGTGATTATTTGATGCATTAACAGGAAGGAGGAATTGAATTCACGCGAGAAATTTTTAATACAATTGAAGTTACTAATTTGACACATCATGGCGTAATACTAAAGAATAACGCAGTGATTATGCTAATTCAAAATTAGAGAATCAAATGTATACAAGCCTGCTACGTTCCGATTGAAGGGCCAAGGGGAAGCCCTGGCTATATATTGCTAGACTTCATATTAATGTTTTTTTTTCAATTCAATCGGGTTTTATTAAAACAAATAGAAATAAATAAACATAAATAAACTTCTCTATGCAAAAAACGCACGTTGAGTCCCTTAAACGCACGTTGAGTTCGGTTGATTTCTTTAGTCCTGACGTTTTCTATACGTTATAATGCTGCTGTCATAGATCCTTAGGAGAATTTTACTTTTCAGTATTATTGACTTAAATGTGGGGGTTTTGAAGATTCTGACAGAGTTCGTGCAGGAGCTGATTAGCTCTGGTTGTTTGATCCATGCCAAAGCATTAAGAACTAAACTGCTTGAAAAATATGTGCAAAAGCAGCGAGTATTGAACGACCATTTTGTCTATCCGGCCATGTCCTTGAAGGGAATGTAAGTTGTTTTTCTTGCTATCTTAATTGCTTTTGTCTTCTTTTTTTATAGCAATTATTGTAATTAAATACAAGTAAGCTGTTTTCCTTGCTATCTTAATTGCTTCTTTTTTTCTTGCAATTTCTATAATTAAATAAAATATAATTTGAGTATATCAGAGGCAACGCTGTAGCGTTACCTATAGTAAAGGCCATACGGCCCCAATGTTTTAATAAATTTTTTTTTCAGAGGAACTTCATATGGAGGGGACCGTCGTATAAACTTCAAAGGGGGCTCATTCGATTGGAAATTGAGATTTCTACTGTCCTTTTTAAGAGTCAAAAGTAATTGGAGGGCAAATAGCCGCCCTCCCCCCCTCCCCCCCAGGCCCTTGTTTCCCCAAATACATTCGATAAAAATTTTGAGGTAGTCATTTTGTTAATTATAGCTCAAAGATCATATAACAAAATCTCCGGGGCCGACACAAGCCCCCAGGGTACGGAGGCAGGCGTTGTAAATTATGCCATGGGGGGCAAGTATGGTTCTTATGGAAGTTATTTTTTTTAATTAAAACCCACATTGAAGTTGAAACTTGGACTTGACAAGAAATTTCATCCTCATTTTCAGCCTTTATAGAAATCTGTGCTAGTTCTAAAGCCTAGACTTCTAAAAATATAGACAAAGTAGACCAAAAATGCCATTATTAAGTACTGGATGATCGATTGAAAATGCAAGATAAAAAGGAATGAAAATTTGATTAAGAAAATATAGTTAAAATGCTTAACCCGTTGTAATAATTTGTATAAAAAGGGGAAAGGTGAGTATGATCAGTACAAAGGAAAATGGAACAGAAGAAAAATGTTGTGAAGCACGACCGGTTTTTGGATGCCTTATGCTCCAAGTGAAGCATCCAGTTAAGCCTTATAATCCCAGTGAAGCATCCCTTATGCTACATATCAGCTTAATATTAACTTCCCGGATGTAATCCGTAAAAGATAACAACAAACACTTATCCGGCAACTAGTCAACTGAAACGCTATAGACAACTAAGGGAATAACAACATTAATAACGTGTGCTCCACTGCAAACATAGCTTATTAAGAAATTCCTGGGGCTGTGCTACATTTCATAATTATTGTCTCTTAAAAAATTTTGCTATCTTAATTGCTCCTTTTTCTTCTTTTTTTTATAGCAATTATTGTAATTAAATACAAGTAAGTTGTTTTCCTTGCTATTTTAATTGCTTCTTTTTTTCTTGCAATTACTATAATTAAATAAAATATAATTTAAGTATATCAGAGGCAACGCTATAGCGTTGCCTATAGTAAAGGCCATACGGCCCCAATGTTTTAATATTTTTTTTCCCAGAGGCACTTCATATGGAGGGGATCGTCGTATAAACTTCAAAGGGGGCTCATTCGATTGGAAATTGAGAGTTCTACTGCCCTTATTAAGAGTCAAAAGTGATAGGAGGGCAACTAGCCCTCCTCCCCGCCCCAGGCCCTTGTTTCCCCAAATACATTCGATAAAAATTTTGAGGTAGTCATTTTGTTAATTATAGCTCAAAGATCATATAACAAAATCTCCGGGGCCGACACAAGCCCCCAGGGTCCGGAGGCAGGCGTTGTAAATTATGCCATGGGGGGCAAGTATGGTTCTTATGGAAGTTATGCTTGTAAAAACTTCAGAGAGGGCTTATTTGATTGGAAATTGAAAGTTATAGTTCACTTTTTAAGAGTCAGAAATGATCGGAGGGCAGCTACCCCCCCCCCCACGCCCTTTTCCCCAAAATGCAGCAGATAAAAAGTTTGATATAACCATTTTGTTTAAAATAATTCAAGGGTCAGATAACAAAATTTTCTGTGTCGACACAATTATCCAGGGCCCGGGGGCAGGCGTTGTAAGTTATGCCCTGGGGGTATCTATGGTTTTTATGGAAGGGATGCTCGCATAAACTTTAGAGAGGGCTCATTTGTTTGGAAAGTAAAAGTTCTAGTTTACTTTCTAAGAGTCAAAAGAGATCGGAAGGCAACTAGTCCCCCCCCCCATGCCCTTTGTTCCTAAATGCATCAGGTAAAAAACTTGAGATAGTCATTTTGCTAGTGAAAAGGTCAGTGGTGGTGTCAACACAATCCCCCAGGGCTCGAGAGCAGTAGTTGTAAGCTACGCCCTGGGAGCATATATGTCTCTTATGGAAGGGATGCTCGCATAAACTTCAGAGAGGGCTCATTTGATTGTTAATTGATAGTTCTAGTTCACTTTTTTAAGAATCAAAAGAGATCCAAGGGCAACTAGCCCCCCCCCCACGCCCCTTCTCCCCAAACCTCTGATAAAATTTTGAGATAGCCATCTTTTAAAAAATTGTTCAAACATCAGATAACAAAACTCTGGTGTTGACACAAACACCCAGGGCTCGGGAGCAGGCCTTGTAAGTTATGCCCTGAGGGCATATGTGGTTGTTATGGAAGGGATACTCGTATAAACTTCAGAGAGGGCTCATTTGATTGGAAAATGAAAGCTGTAGTTCACTTTTAAGAGTCAAAAGTGATCGGAAGGCAGCTAGCCCCCCCCCCCCCCCCAATGCCCTTTTTTCCGAAATGCATCCGATAAAAATTTTGAGATAGAATTTTGTTAAAAATAGTTCAAAGATTATATGAAAAAAACTCTGGTGTCGACACAACCCCCCAGGACTCGGGGACAGACGTTTTAAGTTGCGCCCTGGGGGTATATATGATTCTTATAGAAGGGATGCTCGTATAAACTTCAGAGAGGGCTCATTTGATTGGGAAATGGAAGTTGTAGTTCACTTTTAAGAGTCAAAAGTGATCAGAGGGCAGCTAGCCCCCCCCCCCAACCCCTTTTTCCACCAAAGGCATCGGATAAAAATTTTGAGATAGCCATTTTGTTAAAAATAGTTCAAGGGTCAGATGACAAAACCCCCCAGGGCCCGGGGACAGGTGTTGGAAGTTTTGCCCTGGGGCATATATGTTTCTTACGGCAGGGATGCTCGTATAAACTTCAGAGAGGGCTTATTTGATTGAAAATTGAAAGTTGTAGTTAATTTTTAAGAGTCGGAAGTTATCGGAGGGTAGCTAGCCTTCCCCCCCCCCACGCCCTTTTCTCCCAAATGCAGCAGATAAAAAGTTTGAGATAGTCATTTTGTTAAAAATAATTGAAAGGCAGATAACAAAATTTCCTGTGTTGACACAACTCTTCAGGGCCGGGGGCAGGCGTTGTTAGTTATGCCCTGGGGGTATCCATGGTTTTATGGAAGGGATGCTCGTATAAACTTTAGAGAGGGCTCATTTGTTTGGAAAGTGAAAGTTCTAGTTCACTTTCTAAGAGTCAAAAGAGATGGGAAGGTAGCTAGCCTCCCCCCACGACACAATCCCTGAGGGCAGTCGTTGTAAGTTATGTATTGTGGCCATATATGGTTCTTACAGAAGGGATACTCGTATAAACTTCAGAGAGGGCTCATTTGACTGAAAATAGAAAGTTCTTGTTCACTTTTAAACAGTCAAAAGAGATCGGAGGACAATTAGCCCCCCCCCCCCCACACCCTTTCTCTCCAAACCCGTTCGATAAAAATTTCAGATAGACATTTTGTTAAAAATAGTTCAAACATCAGATAATAAAAACTCCGAGGTTGACACAATCACCCAAAGCCGGGGGCAAGTGTTTTAAGTTATGCCTTAATGTTTATTATAAGTATATTTGCAGCAAAAAGGCAGTAAGTCGTATAAAACTAAAAGTCATAAAGGCAGTAAGGTTTTGATGTTTTGCTGATTTTTGAGTTGCGCACTAAGATTAATGAACTAAGGACACCAGGAGAAGGTTGTACACAGCCATCCCTGCCAACCCTCTAGCATTTAACCCGACCCCCTAATATCCTCCCATTTGCAGCGCAAATGGAAGGAGCTGTATATACTGCTTGGGAATGGTTATCTTTTGTTTAAAGTTATTTTAGTTTTTTTAAATTAATTTGTTTCTCTTATTAAGTTTTGGACAATAGAAAACTAAAGGTCATAAAGGCAATTATGTTTCGATGTTTTATTGTTTTTTTAGTTGTGCACTAAGATTAGTGAAAACAGCCTCACCACGGGAACGTTGTGCACAGCCAGCCCCGCCCACCCTTTGCATTACCCTCCCCCCCCCCATTGTGCCTTTTTCCCCAAATGCATATTATCAAAATTTTGAAATAGCCATTTTTTTCAAAATAGTCCGAAATTCAATTACTATAACTTAGGGGCTGAGAAGTCCTCCTTAGCCCCGCAACAAGAATTGTAACTTCTGTAAGTTGCCTATTATTAGAATATAAGGTTTTTGTGGAAGGGGGCTTCGTATTAACTTCGGAAGGGGCTCATTTGAGCGAAATTGAAACTTCTAGCTCTTGTTTAAGAGTCTAAAGCGATCAATGGACAACTAGCCCACGCCCCAATTTTTCGAAGGGCATCCTTTGAAAAAAAAGTTCAAAGGCCAAATATCTATGCTTCGGGGGTTGAACCCCGCGCCCCGACCCCGGGGAAATGGCTCTGAGTTGCGGAACTTGCTTATTGTTACTTTGATATTTTGTTTACTTCAGTACTTGGATTTAGTGATTTACTTGGCAACTATGGTTTACGGTGTAAGTTACTGTAAGTTATGCAAGTAAGTTATGTAAGACTGCAAGTTATGCAAGTTGCTTATTGTTACTTTGATACTAGTTTTGATACTTTGATGAACATCTGATGTTGGAAAAAAAAGTTTCATTTTGAAATAAAGAATTTTTAAAAACTTGAAACTTTTTTCAATCAAAAAACAACAAAAATTAATGAAAAAAAATTCCCAAAAAGAGGTTTTTCAAAAAAAATAAAGGTCATTTTAAACTTACAATCAGCAGATACAAATAACTGTTAAAATTCAAACTCAAACCGACCAGAAATTACTATTAAAGAATAAATGAAATCCAAAACGAACAGAAATTAAATAAACAATCATAGGAAAAAACATACAACAAGTAATAATATAAATTAATAAATAAATCTTAAAGCGACTAATGCTTAAATTGAATATGCAAATCAAGCTTAAAGCGAAAAAAAATATTTTGCTATTGATATCTAAATGAATCCCAAAACGAACAGAAATTAAATAAACAATCAATGTAAACAAACATACAATAGATGCTAATATAAATGAATAAATAAATCTTAAGTCGAGTGAAATTTAAATTGAATATACAAATCAAGCTTGATAGGAACAAAAATAAATACAAACAAGAGTGTGGGTATCGCCTCCTTCTCTCACTGTAAAAGTCAAAATCCTACTGCGTCATTGGCGCTTTACTGAAAATGAAATATGTTACAAATGTTTTTTTTTGGGCTTAATATTGAAAATAAACATTAAAATTACATGAAAATTTTGAACTGATGAGCTTTCAGGAATTAAAATCATTCTATATAAAATATTCAGTTTAATTTAGTAGTTCTTTCTAAGATTGGTCAAGAAGAATATATTTTCACTACAAACAAGTTTGGATAATACCCCCCTCCTTAACTGTAAAAACCTAAAGCCTAGTGCGTCATTGGCGGTCACTGAAAACGAATTATATTACAAATATTTTCTTTTCCAGTTCTTTACAGCATTGAAAATGAAAATAAAATTACAGCGAAATAAAATCTTGAACTGATGGATCTTCCAATAATTGATATCATTATATATTAAATATTCAATTGATTTTGTGTATACTTTCCAAGACTGTCAAAGACACATATAGTTTTCAATAAAGCGCCAATGGCCCTGTAGGTTTTAGACTTTTATTTTTTTCTGGAAAATTTCCTTTGGAAAGTTTTTTTTTTTATTAATTCATGTCAAAGTAAGTCAAAATGATTAAAATGTCTGTTTCATAATTCGAATTATACATACTTTGTAGTACATATGTATTTCAGAACCCAATTTTCGTTTATTTCTTAGGGAGGGGGCTATATTTTTTTCTTTTTTTAGGGAGGGGGCTGTTTTCTATCATCGTTTAGGTTATTTTACATTTATTTGAATTTGTAGTCATAAATCTACGGTATAATTTCACCTTATATACAGAAAATCCAGTTTAAATACATAATTTCTGAATTTTTGTGCACTGAAAAACAAAGTAAACTCTTCCAACCAGACGCAATATTTTTCCGAATCATCTTTAAATCTTGAGCATAGATATACAAAATCAAAGTCAACTGAAGTGGAGAACTCCGGAACATTTGACATGGGAGGACGCCATTTTCTCATATTTCAAATAGATAGAATGCGGAAAGCGAACCGGGCGATGGAAGGAGATGGTAAACAGACTCTTTTGCGCGAGCCAAATGTTTGACCTGCTCTTAGCGGTCAGACAGAGAAAATCGTGAATTCCGGCTCTTTCCTGAAATCATTTATAAATTTATTTAATTTTTAGACAGTAAAGCAAGAATAATTTCTAAAATAAAGATTGGATTTTGTTGGAGCTTTCTGGTTGATTTGTGTTTTTTTATTTAGCTTTATTTTTCAATATTGAAAAACAATATATTCATTTGTATTCATTATAATATATATTATATATTGTTGAAAGCATATTCAATGTCTATAATAGTTTTATTGTCAATCATACTAAATAACTTGTAAACAAAAGTTGATAGCCAACGATCAATGCCGAATAACGTTGGTGTCCTAAAATAAACGATATTAGCGAATAGCCATGATTGCCATCATTGCCATGAACAGCCAACATTTAACAGCTAAGGGGAACTTATTTTCCAATAATATGTTTGCTCCAGTCATTGCAGTTTTTTGTATGTTTAACCGTTAGGTGTCATTGAAAAGTCCCGAGTAGAAGTTTTAAAATATATATAGTCTTCAATTTTACACATTCAATGTTATACACATTATTTTTGTCACATATTTAACGGTAATCTGGAACAAAAAATATTTGGGGAGGGATGGATGTCAGTATTAAAGTCACAGAGTATCGGTTTCTAGGAGCATTTGAGACTTACGTTTGAAAATTCAGTCTTTCTTCGTTTTTAGTCCTATATAGTGACTTTTGATGCTTTTCAATCATTTAGCTAATATTCTTGCTGGGATGTTTAACAGTCAACCCCTTCGCAGGTAAACTCATAAAGTAGAAACATAGTGTTCCATGATTTTTTTCGTGAATCTAAAATCAATTAGCTTACATTTTTTGCACGACTTTATCTCTAGGTAGATCCATCTTTCCTGGATAGAGGGAATTGCTTTAAACTTCATCCTGGAGGAAGTACATCGCCCTTCAAGGGAAAATTTCTCTCCTTCACTTTGCACTGGATAGAGAGGATCTTTCCTATAATGTTTATGGAGTGAGAGAGAGAGAGAGAGAGAGAGAGAGAGAGAGAGAGAGAGAGAGAGAGAGAGAGAGAGAGAGAGAGAGAGAGAGAGAGAGAGAGAGAGAGAGAGAGAGAGAGAGAGGAGAGAGAGAGAGAGAGAGAGAGAGAGAGAGAGAGAGAGAGGAGAGAGAGAGAGAGAGAGAGAGAGAGAGAGAGAGAGAGAGAGAGAGAGAGAGAGGAGAGAGAGAGAGAGAGAGAGAGAGAGAGAGAGGAGAGAGAGAGAGAGAGAGAGAGAGAGAGAGAGAAGAGAGAGAGAGAGAGAGAGAGGAGAGAGAGAGAGAGAGAGAGAGGAGAGAGAGGAGAGAGAGAGAGAGAAGAGAGAGAGAGAGAGAGAGAGAGAGAGAGAGAGGAGAGAGAGAGAGAGAGAGAGAGAGAGAGAGAGAGAGAGAGAGAGAGAGAGAGAGAGAGAGAGAGAGAGAGAGAGAGAGAGAGTCTTCCTGGGGGGAATTCTTTTTAATTTAACCTACAATATGGTTTCCATAACCCAGTTAAGTTAAGCAGGGCTGTGTTCTATCCCCCTTTATATGGATTATTTTGATGGACTTTGTCTTAAGGAGCACATGAAAGGCAATGGGAGACCACGGAATCAAATGGGGAGGAAAAAGTCTCCTGGGCTTAGATTATGCTGATGATTTAAGCATCCTAGATGAAAGTGTGAGCAAAATGAATGAAGTTTTAGAGGTTTTGCGAGTTCAGGGTGCTAGAATAGTTTTGAACATTAATGTTAAGAAGACCAAGTCACTAAGGCTAGGAATAAGAGAAGATGAAAAGGTGACGGTGGGTAATGAAAAGATTGATCAGGTTGGCAGCTTCACTTACCTTGGTAGGATTATTAGTAATGATGGTGGGAGCAGTGAAGATGTTAAAAGTAGAATAGCCAAGGGTCAGGGTGTTTTTTCACAGTTAAAAAAAGTTTGGAAGAATAGGAAGATAAGTCTGCAAACCAAGATTAGAATATTAGAAGCTACAGTGACGACAGTGGTCAAATATGGCTCTGAAGCATGGACGCTCCGAAAAGCGGATGAAGATTTGCTAGATGTTTTCCAGAGAAATTGCTTAAGGATTGTTCTGGGTACCCAGCTGACTGACCGATTTTCAAACAATAGGCTATACAAAAAATGTGGTTCAATACCGCTCTCTAGGGCTATAATGAAAGAAAGGTTGAGGTGGCTAGGGCACGTTGTGCGGATGAAGTATGACAGATTACCGAAGATTGTTCTTTTCAGCCAACCGTCTAGGGCTTAACGGAAAGCAGGTCGTCCTCCCCTGGGGTGGGAGGACGTCATAAAGTAAGATTTAATGGAAATGGGAACTTCGTGGGTGGGTGTAAAAAAGGGGGCTTTGAATAGATTGGGGTGGAGAAGAAGCGTGTGTAGCTGTGTTGGCCTCAGGTGGCTTGGTGCTGCGGTGAATTGTTAGTAGTAATATGGGTTCCTTGGGTGTTAATGTTTCTATGTAAGACCATAGTTTTGCTACCATTTTATAGCTGCTTCATCTTCATATCGAATTGTATTTTAGAATCTATCTTTTTTTGCTTATCTGTTAGATTTAGAAACACGTTGGTAATAATCGAAAATATATGAAAACGGAAATTTTTTTTCTTTTGAAAAAATTTAGACCAATTTCTAAAATAAATAAAAGGTCATCATGATTCTGTTAGTGTCAATAGACAGATCTACATCTAAAATTTTCAATAACAGAAATCTCTTGTCTGTTCGGTGCAAGTTACGCCAGGTCGCGAAATCACATCTTTCACCTGAGACCTGAACCCTACATTTCTGCATTTTTTTTTTTCTTTCTTATTAGCATCTCTTTGTCAAAGTTGCAACATCGGAGATATCGGGGGCAGATTATTGGTGAAAGCACCTCTGAAATTTTCTTTCGTTGATCATGCGTTTCTTTTTCCATATGACTGCTCTTATTTGTATTTTTTATTTCTTGTCAAATATTCCTTGTTTTGGTTTTGTTTGTATTTGTCAGAATTTATTTGTTTCTTTTCCTTTTCTTTCGTTATTGCTCCATCAGTGCTGTATGTTGCATTTATGGTGGACATTAAATTTATATCATTTTATATTATTATGAAGTAACAATCTTAAAATTTATTCTAGAAATTATCGATTATTGGCTCAGATTTTCAATTGATTTGTTGCTGACTTCCATTGTTTTTCATAGTTGATATTTAGTTGCTCAGCGAAGAGCATAAGCACTTTCTTTGTCAGTTTCATGTTGTTGTTTTTGGATGTTTTCTTTATTCTTGTAGCTTATAAGATTTGTTCTTAGAAACGTTTAGTGGCATTTCATAATGAAATCCTTGTATTCTTTAGAATTGACATCTAATTTATTTTTTTTTTATTGCCGATGAGCGGTAAATGTAAATATCATTTGTAATATAAAATGTACAATAAAATCTAAATGTACATAAAAATGTAAATGTATAATATAATATAAATATAAAAATATAATATAATTATGATATAATATAGAATATAATATATAATTTAATATAAATCTAATTATTATATAAATGTAAATATATTTAAATGTAAATGTAAATGTCATTTGTAATATAAAATGTAATGTAGAATAGAATATAAAATATAATATAAAATGCAATATAGAATAGAATATAAAATGTAATATAAATCTAAATGTGTATATAAATGTAAATATATACAAATTTAAATATCTTTAAAGCCAAAGCTTTTTTAGCCCTCTGGTATTTGGAAAAACGGAGGCCATGAATTAAATTGCTGAAGACCTGAAAAATTCAGCCACACGGCCTAGCAGTAAATATTATATTGGCATGTTAAGAAATTGAGAGGGAGTAGTCAATCCAGAATTTTCCTAGTTAAAGATAGGACTGGAACCACAATTAGTGCTAAGACAATATTTAAAGAGAGATGGGCAGAATAATTTGAGAATGTAATAAACTGTGAAAAAGTTGCAGTCTATAGTATGGAAAAGAATAAAAAAGTTTGTGACACTTTAGAAATAAAAAAGATCAGTTTTGTGAGACAGAATTAGAATTAAAAAAAATAGTAAGACTGAGGTTTACAAATGTGTTGTTTTTTTAAAGCATTAATTAAAAAAAACTTTTTCCACAGAAATAAGTTTTTCAAAGAAAAGTAAAGAATTCCATTAAACCAAAAATGAGCAAAAATAAAATCAAATAATCTACCAAGCGTGAAACTATCACAAATCAGCATCGATAAATAAATGAAACCGAAAACGAACAGAAATTACAATAAATAACTGAGTCAAACTCAAAACGAGCAAAAATTAACATGAGTAGGGCTCAAAAACCCTATGCTTTCCAAAGGCGAGAACATAATTTGCGCTTCACTCACAAAATATAAATGTTTTTACTTTTATAACTTTAATAAATCAAATAATATTAACATTTTGATTAATAAATATCACTATATGTATATTGAACTGACAATGCACATTCATTTGTATTTTTTTTTAAGTAAAGTGTAAATTATGTGCTCGCCTTCAGAAGGCATAGGGGTTTTGATTTATGTTCGTTTTATATTGACATAGTCTTTTCAGGGAAAAAGAAAATATTACTTTAAATCTTTTCGTTTTTTAAGACTTTATAGTTTGGCCTGCTATTTGTATGCTGGAGAAAAAATTTCAGCAATTTTTAGCAATATACACCCTTTTAAAAATCTGGACACAAATAGTAGTGTTTAATTTAGTTTCATAGCTCCTCTAGTTGACCTGAAATAGAAAACTTGATACCGTTCGCAAAAAACCTGTTTACTTTCTTTGATAGCTTGGATACACTTACGCTATTTTGATTTGGCTAAATTTTAAGAGCAGAAGTAGCCCCGACAGTTTGAACATAATACCCTCAATCGTTCTTGGGATACTGCTGAGATGCCTTATTGGGAATTAGCATTAACACAGTGCATTTTGATTTAATCTTAAGGCGACATTTAGTTTTTAAATATAATGGGCGGAAATGGGAGGGTGGACGTGGGAGGGGGATTTTTTACTATTAAAAAGGGCACTAGCCCTTTCAATTTCCAATCGAATGAGCCATTTTTGAGTTTCTAGGACAACGCTTTCTATAAACACCTAATATGCCCCCGGGGCAAAGCTTATAACCCTTGCCCGGAGGGCTGGGGTGGGCTGTCATCCTCTAAGACCTAATTTTCAGAATTTTCAACTACGGTGAAGAAAATTGCTATCTCAAAATTTTTATTGGATGTGTTTGGGGAATTGGTGGGCATGAGAGGGGGGTTAGTTACCCTCCAGTCACTTCCGACTATAAAAAAGGGCACTAGCCCTTTCAATTTCCAATTGAATAAGCCCTTTTTGAAGTTTCTACAACGAAGCTTTCTCTAAAAACCTTATATGTCCCAGGGCAAAACTTACAACCCTTGCCCTGAGGGCTGTGAGGGGGTTGTCATCCTCAAAGACACAATTTCCGGACCCTTCAACTACGTTGAACAAAATGGCTATCTCAAAATTTTGATTGGATGTGTTTGGGGAAATGGTGAGCGCGAGAGGGGGGTTACTTGCCCTCCAATCACTTTCGACTATTAATAAGGACACTAGCTGTTTCAATTTCCAATCGAATGCTTCCTTTTGGAAGTTTTTACGACAAAGCTTTCTACAAAAAAACCTTATATACCCCAAGGGCATAACTTACAACCCTTGGCCTGAGGGCTCTGTCATCCTCAAAAATATAATTTCCGGACTTGTTTACAACGTCGAACAAAATGGCTTTCACAAAATTTTGATTGGATGTCTTAGGGGAAATGGTGGGTGTGAGAGGGGTGTTGTTGTCCTCCAATCACTTTCGACTATTAAAAAGGGCACAAGCCCTTCTAATTTCCAATTGAATAAGTCCTTTTTGAAGTTTCTATAACATCACCATCTATAAAAACCTTGTATGCCCCCAGGGCACAACTTACAACCCTTGCCCTGAGGGCTCTGAGGGGGGTTATCATCCTCAAAGACCTAATTTCTATAACTTTTAACTACGTGGCTATCTAAAACAAAATGGTCATCTAAAAATTTTGATTGGATGTGTTTGGGGAAAATACGGGCGTGAGAGGGGGGCTAGTAGCCCTCAAATCATTTTCGACTATTAAAAAGGTTACTAGCCCTTTGAATTTACAATCGAAAGGGCCCTTTTTCAAGTTTCTATGACAAAGCTTTCAATAAAAACCTTATATACCCCCAGGGCATAACTTACAACCCTTACCCTGAGGGCTGTGAGGGGAGTGTCATCCTCAAATGTATAATTTCCGACCTTTCAACTACTTTGAACAAAACGGCTATCACAAAATTTTGATTGGATGTTTTTGGATAAATCGTGGGCGTGGAAGGAGTGTAAGTTGCCTTCCAATCCCTTTCGACTATTAATAAGGACACTAGCTGTTTCAATTTCCAATCGAATGCTTCCTTTTGGAAGTTTTTACGACAACGCTTTCTACAAAAAAACCTTATATACCCCAAGGGCATAACTTACAACCCTTGTCCTGAGGGCTTTGTCATCCTCAAAAATATAATTTCCGGACTTGTTTACAACGTCGAACAAAATGGCTTTCACAAAATTTTGATTGGATGTCTTAGGGGAAATGGTGGGTGTGAGAGGGGTGTTGTTGTCCTCCAATCACTTTCGACTATTAAAAAGGGCACAAGCCCTTTTATTTTCCAATTGAATAAGTCCTTTTTGAAGTTTCTATAACATCACTATCTATAAAAACCTTGTATGCCCCCAGGGCACAACTTATAACCCTTGCCCTGAGGGCTCTGAGGGGGGTTATCATCCTCAAAGACCTAATTTCTATAACTTTTAACTACGTGGCTATCTAAAACAAAATGGTCATCTAAAAATTTTGATTGGATGTGTTTGGGGAAAACACGGGCGTGAGAGGGGGGTTAGTAGCCCTCAAATCATTTTCGACTATTAAAAAGGTTACTAGCCCTTTGAATTTACAATCGAAAGGGCCCTTTTTCAAGTTTCTATGACAAAGCTTTCAATAAAAACCTTATATACCCCCAGGGCATAACTTACAATCCTTACCCTGAGGGCTGTGGGGGGAGTGTCATCCTCAAATATATAATTTCCGGACCTTTCAACTACTTTGAACAAAATGGCTATCTCAAAATTTTGATTGGATGTGTTTGGATAAATCGTGGGCGTGGAAGGAGTGTAAGTTGCCTTCCAATCCCTTTCGACTATTAAAAAGGGCACTCGAAATTTCAATTTCCAATCAAATGAGCCTTTTTGAAGTTTCCACGACAAAGCTTTCTATAAAAATCTTATATGCCCCCAGGGCATTACTTACAACCCTTGAACTGAGGGCTGTGGGGGAGTTTCCTCCTCAAAAACATAATTTCTATCTGGAAATCAACTACTTTGAACAAAATGGCTATCTCAAAATTTTGATTGGATGTGTTTGGGGAAATGGTGGGCGTGGAAGGGGTGTTAGTTGCCTTCCAATCACTTTTGACTATTAAAAAGGGCACAAACCACTCCAATTTTCAATCCAATGAGCCCTTTTCAAAGTTTCTACGACAATTCCTTCGATACGAAGTGCCCTGGTCTGAAGAAAAAAAAAACAAACAAATAATAATACATTGTGCCAACGTCGTTCTCTACTTAGGCTTTGTGATTGCGCTGCCTATGATGGTGGTCGTGAAGCTAGAGATAAATTATTATTAACATTTAATAAATTATACCTAAATATTTTAATAACGTCTGCGATGATGATTGTTCTACCATATTTAAATAGTAGAAAGATTCAAAATATGAAAACACTAAGTAAAAACTTAAGTTTGTGTTACTCCCTTGGATTTATTAATTTTTCTAATTTATTAATGTATTAATAAATCCAAAAAATTTGGATTTATTAATGAAAGTAATTTTTAGAGGTTTTCAGAATTCTTTTTCAAGAATGGATTTAAAAATGATGTTGAGAAGACTGAATTCGCTTAGACTAGGAGTAAGTGAAGGGGAATAGTTGATATTTTATAACGAGACGATTGATGAAGTGTATAGCTTCTCTTACCCAGGTACTAGTAATAGTAGTAGTACTATAGCAAGGAAAGTTCTGAATTATTTTCGATGGGAATAAGAACAGGTTTTGAAACAAGGATTTTCGTCATATCATTGCGTCTTTTTTTGAACCTTATAAAGCTGTGTTTATTTGTATACCTTAGTACTCGAGAAAAACATCTCTGAAAAGTTTTTCTCAGTGCGTAGTTTTTTGTCAAGAACTATTTTTCAACTTTTGGTTACTTAAAGAAAAAAACAGAGGAAGGAGTCAAAAATCAAAAAGGAATAAAAAGAAAAGAAAACAAACACATAGATGCAATATTAACTCCATGCAAAAGCTACGAAAGCAGAATATGTGTTACAGTAAAAGGAAATACTTGTACAACAACACAGTGTTCCTTTTCTTATTTAGATTCCTACCTTTTTTTAAGTTGCTATGGTTTAGACTATTATTGCTATGGCTAAGTTACTGTGGTATTAGACTCTTTACTGCATAAAGAGACAAAGAGAATAGCTTTAGATCTCGAGTGTGAGACGTCACAAGGTTGTGAAAAAGCATGAGTAAGCTGAAATAGCCATTTATTATATATATTTAAAGATGTTTTTCTATGTCTGAACTTATTTGCTTTTGCTTATTGTTGCATCCAACGTTATGTGGAATTCAACGTCTTAGGGTCATTGAGATGCAGTTTACTGTTTAGAGTAGGTAGTCGAATGTTTAGGCTGAAAGGACATGGGAAAAATATATATGTAAAATCAAAACTCCTCTACATTACATCTACTGCGAAAACACAGGGTATATCAATTCTCTTAAGATTTATATGTCCAAGGATTCTTCAAAGTGCCATAAAAACTGTTCAAATTTTCTTTAATTCTATTTCGGTTAAAAATTTAAAGTAGATTATATCTAGTCTTTGTTGCTAAGTTGGGTGGCGCTATTTCCCATTTGGTAGCGTGTCTAATTTTGGTGGCTAATAGTTCATATACTGCCAATAATCTTTTCCAGTTTTGTAAGTGTTCTACTCTGCTTATCTCTTCTCATAAGTTAAATTTGACATTCTGTTAAGTGTTATTATTGATTTTTCTTACTTGTATGAACTATTAGTGTGTGAAAATCTTCTCAACATCGAGTAATGAGAAGAAGTTGACCCATCTATTTTCAGTACATTGTCAGGTTAAGCCACCCTCCTTTCCTAGTCATTCTAGTAAAGTTTTTGTATATGTCCCTGTTCAGGGGCGGATCCAGGATTATTTTTTTTTGGGGGGGGGGGGGGCAAAATAGGTTGATCCGATAAAAAAAATTAGGGGGGGGGGCAAAATATGTTGATCCGATAAACCTGCGTTAGAAGCAAGTTTAATTAAAGCAAACTTGAGTTAATTAAGTAAATTACACTGCTTTAGAATACGCTAGGGGGGGGGGGGGGCGCCTCCTCGCCTCCCTGGATCCGCCACTGCCCTGGTTTTAATGACATTTCTTCCAATAATAAGGAATATTCTAAAGAAGTAATACCTGATTATTTTTGAATAACTAATACATTTCAATTTCTTAAATTGTCCTATTTTTTGCTTTATCTTCTCTGTTTTTGCTTGCGTTGTTCCATTTTTACTTTTCATTACTCTACTTTCAGGTCTCTGAATCTCTTAGAATTCAAAGCTGAAGCAATGGCAGAGCAAATGACTCTAATTGATGCTGCTTACTTCAACCGATTGGAATTGGCTGAAGTGCTTCTCTGGGCCAAAGAGCAAAACGAAGAAAAATCTCCAAATTTAACGAAATTCACAGAGCATTTCAATAAGGTTTCTTACTGGGCAAGATCTCAAATTCTTGAACGTGAAGACGCGAAAGAAAGGGAAAAATACGTTATGAGATTTCTCAAGATCATGAAACACCTTAGAAAGTTAGTATCTTGTGTTTATATTTCAAGCTCATAGAAGCACGATCAATTATTTACCACATGCCCCCTTTTCTTTCCAGTAAGAACCATTTTTATTTTGAAAAGATTTCAAATTCCTCAATGTGAACACGCTCAAGAAATAGAAATCTTTATCAAATTTCTTAAGATACTAAGCACGTTAGAAAGCAGCATATTCATTCGAAGCTTGTATTTAGAAAGCAAATACTATTTACCTTAATAATTCCCATGAGGACCAGGTGAGAAGTGTTCACCTGCTGAAGTTGAGCTGTATAGTCAGTTTCAGTGAGAACTGGCTGAAGTTACCTCACCAAGCTTTCATTTCTCTGAGGGGTGTTTCTGATATCGAGTAGAAAGTCTATTCCAGCAAGCAGCTTGCAGTTTGAAACTTGTAAGATTCGAATCAAAAAGTATATACAAGGTGTGAACGTTCTCTGGATTCATTTCCAGAAGGTTTTCTACTCGAGAAAGAAAATTCACAGATCCCTAAGCATCAGGCTGCCATCTTCTTTTATCAGCCATCTATGTTTGTAATTATGTTAATTTGTTTCAATTCGTTTTTGGTGTTTGGGACTGAGGTTGAGGAACGATATCAGATGTGTCTCTTAAACTTCAAAAGTTCTCCTATTGCTTGAGAAATTGGCGGTTTCCCTTTCCTTTTTTCCTTGTAGTACTGCGAGTTTGACGTGAACAAAAAAAAGATTTTTTTTTCTTTTTTTTTTTAAGCCAAGAGTGATACTTTTTTTTATGCTGATCGATGCTCGTTGAACAGGTGATATTGCATAGTTTTTTTTTTTTGTACAAAAATCTATTCAGGAGTACAATTTTTTTTTTTTTTTGGGGGGGGGGGTACACACACAAAAATGCACAAAAAAAATTGTACAAAAGAAATTTTTCTGGGGGGGGGGTACATAAACAAAAACGCACAAAACATTTTTTTATTTTTTTTATATTTATTATAAAAAATTGTTTATATCCATCCATTTTTTCTTCCATTTTTACAAGTCAGACAAACATTTTTTTTTGGGGGGGGGTCGAACCTCCTACCTGGATATGGCCATGGACAGTCTAAATTTGGATTGGAATGTGAGGGAGGGGAGAGTCTATCAACTGTGGCAACAGGATTGTTATTCTATTGTGCGGCACTTCCGTACAATACAGAACTCTATTCAGGAGATGCACCATTTTTGATGCTTTGGAGGGCTGACAATTTCATTGGTTGGGTACACAAAGGAAAAGTTTGATAATGACTGCTTAAAAAAGAGCTAATTCCTCATGCGTCAAAAAACAAGTTGGAGGTAAAAGGGGACCTCTTCCCTGCTGTGTCATCCTTTTGCTCATCATTGGCTGCAAAATCATATAGGGATTCGCGGCGTATTGGCATAAAGTGACAGGCATAAAACGAGCCATTAATGCTCATTTTAGCCACTGACCCTTCAATACCAAACTTCCCAGCTGAAAGAATGGTATGTTGTATCTGGTTTCAGCTGGAGTTATTTATAACATTTTATTCGTAGAATCACCAAGAGGACAAGAAAATTCCTAATCCCGTCTCTGTGGCTGTTCTGGCGTATATGTAGAGCTATTGCAGCTGGTTTGAACGGATTTTAAACAAGAAGAATTTTAAACAAGAAGAATGGTGTGTTGTATCTCGTTTCAACTGGAGTTACTTATAACTCTTTTATTCGTAGAATCACCAAGATGACAAGAGAATTCCTAATCCCGTCTCTGTGGCTGTTCTAACGTATATGTAGAGCTGTTGCATTTTGTTTGAACGGATTTACCGTAGAATTTTTAATATATCTGGTTAGATTACAAAAGTGGAGCAATGCCCCCTCTTAAATCACTCCCAAGTCCTTCCATCCAGCTTTGATAAAGTCGTTTTTTTTTTCACCTTTTAGTTTCCTACAAAGATTATAAAACTCAGCATGATGTAGCTCACTGTCCTTAATGCTGAAGCTCACTGTCCTTAATGCTGCATTTTTGGCGAAAAGACGTTAAAAATGCCATGTTACCGTGGAATAGGCCTATGGCTTATCGAATATTTCTTTTTTGCATTGCCTTTCCCATTGACAACTTTTTCGTAAAAAGGTGAGTATATTGTATTTAGTTTGAGCTTGAAATTCACTAAGATTCTCAATCTTAAGATCATAGAACTAAAATGAGTCGTCTGCACCTCCAATAGAGGTGCAGATGTACCTCCAATATCCATCGGCCAACTCTTTGACATAAAAGCCATGTCTATCCAAACCAAGTCCGTCCAAGGTCATTCTTAAACTCAACGTCACTCCTAATCGAACTTTTTAGCGGAATGATTAGTATGTTATGCCTTGTTTAAGTAAAAAAAAATATCCAATATTGTTCAATCTAAATGATTGGAGGTACACATTGGATCCTTGATCTCTCCAACCCCTTCATATTTACCAACTTTTAGTAGAACAGCACACACGCCGTATCTTGTTTGAAGTGGAATCTTCTAAACATTTTCAATCTTCGGGTTTGCTCTTTATTTCCTTTAATAAAAATCCTTCTTCCTTTAAAAAAGAAAAAAAAAAATCTGCGTTGATAGAAGGTGGAGAGCTGGCCCTTGAACTGTCATATCCCCCGATCTTTGAGATACCTACATTTAGCAGAATGCTAGGCATTTTGAACATTAAAAAATACCATAAGCCTTTACAATCTATAGGATTCGAAATCCAAACTGTGACTCAAGTCCCTTTGACATTACATACTTCACCAAATTTTAAAACTTCCTACTTCATCCTACATCAGTACTTTATCTACACTACTTCATCAACTACTTCACCAATTTTTAAGTTAGCGTTATGAAACTTTCATGGACTTCTCCAGACCTCTGATGCAATTGTAGGTTGAGAGAATTGTAACATGGCTAAGGGTAAATGAACTAAGTGTTAACATAGGAAAGTATAATTTTATCATTTTTTCGCGGTCACCGGACTTATACCCATAAATCAACAAATGGCATACGTCTAATGGAGCTATAAAACGGACTGCGTATTCGAAATATTTTTGGATTGTAATTGATGAAACTTAGTCTTTTAAGCAATATGTAACTTGAACTAGTAAAATTCTACCAAGAATTTGAAGTATAATGAAAAAAAATCCAACATTTTTCCCCTAAATCTGTCCTCCGCCATCTTTATTTTTTCTTATACACAAATATTTAATTCTCCCCCTATCCTTAAACCAATAAGTGTTCTACAAAATCATGCAGTAAGGATTTTAGCAGTTATTTTTCCACGTCGGTCTTTTCAGAGAATTTATTCCACTTTGAAACTTTTGCCAGCTGCAGGCTTTCATGAGTTTTGTATATGGTAGTTTATTTTGAGATTGCAACAGGATATTCTGCCTTGTTGTTTCAGTGATTTATTGTGAGTTAGGTCTGCTGTGTATTCTCGCAACACAAGTGGCAATTTTGATTTCCGTGTACCTTGAGGCATTTCTTCCCGTTCGTGTTTCTCTGTGTTTTATAGAGGTACGCGGAAATACAATAGTTTTATTAGTGATGTTAAGATTATTGGAGACCCAATAAATTTAGAAAAAACATTAAGGACATTATTTTTGTAGAATATGTGTTTCGATTTTGTTATTTATTTATTGTATGGATTATAATGAAATGAAGCACTCAGAGGAAAAGTAAAGTAATGTTTTTTTTATTATTTAATGTGATGGTATTAGTGAGGACGGTGGCCAAGTGCTTTTTTATCTTTAAGGATTTTGTTTTCTCTACCTCCCCCTTGCACAAGCTTTGCTTTTCATGGGAGGTAGCAACAATTTTTTGTTTATTATGAGTTTTGTAAACAAATCCTTCTCTCTCTAATACCGTACGCCGTTTGTGGGATATTGCTGTGAAAGAATATGTAAATTTACTTGCTTCTGTTGTTCAGAGTCCATGATTCAGTCTCAAGATTGTTGAAAAGTGTCTACCAACTGTTTCTCTGTCTCATTGCTCAGAATTTTTGTATTGTGGCTTCATCTGGCAGAAAATTTAAATTATTTGACTAGTTCTTTATCGATGAAATTTTCTGAGCGTCAACAATGAGACTATGCATGTCACTAAACTTAGCCTTAGTTTCCTTAACGTAATCAATAAGAGTCTTTTTTTTTGCCGACGTTGTCCGCTGCTTTTCACAGCGATTACTAATGCTTTTTAACATGATCCAACAGAACTGATTTGACGGTTTTCCTTTATCATTTGCATATCCATTCGCGCAGCATCTCTTTTTTTGTAGTATCATGGCGTCTTGAATGGTAGAAAAAAGTCTTATTTCTTAAAAAAAAAAGTCTTAATAAAAAATAAAAAAGTCTTTCTTAAATAAAAAATTCTTTATTTCTTAATTTAAATGAAGAATAATAGTAGCGGTAGGTAAAATGAAGTTGTTACGAAGCATCATTCTGGCACTGAATTCACTGATGGAGATCAAACCAATTACTTTGAAGAGTTGTAAATTTCTAATTAAACTTGAGTAACTGTAAAAGAATAAGATAGTCTAATTTTCAAAGGCCCGAAAAACCTTAGAACCAAGAATTCTTGGTAACAACACAATTTCGACTTCTCAAAATCTGCCATTCCGGGACTAAAATCCCTCATAGAGACAGAAAAAGCACATATTGAAGGCTTTTTAGTTTCAGATTAAACTCTAGCAACTTAGCTCTAGCAGTTAAAAGTGTTTAACAACGATGATGGATTGATTCGTACATTTAGACAACTCTGCCAGTCGAACCTTTCAGTAATCTCTGAACCCCACCTCGCCCAGATTCAAATAGCAAAATGGCATACTAATCAAAAACTAAGTGGTCAATCTAAAAAATACTAAACATGGTATATATCCTTGAGAGCAAGCTTGCCTTTTTTTTCTCTCTCTCTATCTTATAGTCGGGTTACAGCTTTCTAAGCTACGACTGAAAATAACAATTTTACATTAAAAAACACTCTGAATTCTCATCAAGACAAGGAAAAAGAAGGGCTATTTGAACTTTGGTACAAAGTTTGGTTATTTGATGGTAAGTCCTGTTAATTTTTCAGATTTTAGTAGCAACTTTGAATATTTTTTTTTGTGGGTGCCCATATCATCCCCGTGTCCAAACAAACCCTGAATACCCCTATTCAGGACATCAGCAGTATTCATCCTGGTTATATTAATCAGATCTATAGCATTGAAAGTCAGAAAAGGGGTTGAATAATCACGGGTATTTCTAGTCTTTTGTCCATAATTCTAGGACTTTCATAACTTTTATTTTACAGATTGAACAATTTCAAACTCGTACCTCGCTCTTTTGTCTGCATTGGATTCAGCTCCTATTCGACGTTTGGAGTGGCAAAAACGGATAACTGATGGTCTAGATGAGTTTTGTGCTCTCATCGACAGCTCTTGCAGCTTCAGGACATATAGGCAAGCCTTATCCGAAAGTGGAGAGCCTTGCATACCATATATGTAAGGACTAATCCTGCTTCCTTCTATTTGATTCCATTTAGCTCGTATTCGGTGACTTTGTAAGCTCGTATTTAGCGTCTGGAGTAGTAGTTCCCAACCAGGGCTGTATACTGGATTTTTCGGGTGGAAGGGGGGGGGGGGGGGGGGTTGGTACAAAAAAAAACAAAAACGCAGACGAAATTTGCTTATATTCATTTTTGTTACGTTTTAACGAGTCGGGCAAACGTTTCAGGGGGGGGGCTTCAAATCCCTTCCCCCCTTGAATACGCCCTTATTCTTGACCAATTTTGGGCCATGCCCAACTTGGGCATTACTAAAATCCTGATGACCCATCGGTTATCTTTAAAGTTTTGTGTACAAAATTTAACGTGCATTCACCTGAAGGAAGCTTAAAAGGCCATTTACCTTGGTATCTTTTTGCGGGTCGTCCTCTAGACATATTTTATACAAACGGATAATATTGTCTGAATGCAATACCTTTTGTGCAGTGTATTACGTCATTCCAATACTATCATGTTTTTCTTTTTATTTATTTTTTTTGCATTTTTTTTCTTTTTATTTTTCACGTTTTTTTTTATTTTTCATTTTTTTCTTTTTAAATGCATTTGAATGTGGCGTCATTCAGATGTTTTTTTTTAAATTGAGGGTCTTAAGTATAGTCAGTTGAAAGGTGTACGTCCTGCTTATTACCAACCAAATATTGCCATGCCCCACCAGTAAGGCCTGCTTCCCACGTTGGAAATCACGGGTCACTTTGAGAATCACGGATCATGGGTCACATTTGACACTGTCAAACTATTGAAATTCTTACATAAAACTTCAATTTTTGAGAACGAGCACCCACTTGGTGGCTACGTTTTGCTTTTAAACGCAAATGTTTTCTTTTACCCTGTTTTTTTTTTTACATCGTAGAAATCTTCATGTACTAAATTTAAATTTGGCTTCAAGAAGGCAAGGGTGGCAATTTCTCAAAATTTTGGGGAGGGGATATTTTTTCAATTCAAGTAGGGGATAGAGAGGTAATGTGTTATTTTCTTACTTATTTTCGGAAACGACAATTTTAGGAAACGTCTTTTCAATGAGAATACCAAAACGGATAAATCTCTAAATTTTGGATTCGGTTGTCAAAGAGACGGTCTATTTTGCTGTTTTATGATAAAAATTTTGATTTTTGTCAAAAAACAATAAAAATTAAGAGATATTTAATCACTATGAAAGTTTTAGTATGGCTTATATAAAATTCCCAAAGGCCTTCGGGCATACAACCCTTCTGGTGGCACATATCACCTCTATACATATAGTCCAAAAAAGCTGAACATCATCCATGGACTATTAACTTACAGCTTCATTTGAGTCCACCCAACTTCTCTTGAGTGATGAAATTCAAGAATCTTGTTATCCAAGAATATTGTTATGCTATAGCTGCCCCCCTAGGGGGGCAGCTGACCTAGTTACCCCCTCCCCTTTTAAACGGCTCCAAAATCATTTTGAAATAAAAGAGTATCAAGTTTTTTTGGTGGGGGGGGGGTGGTGGTGGTGTCACAATTGACTAAAATTTGTATTTTTACCTCAGACTTTTCAGGTGAAAAATGGTGCATCACAGCCATACATCCAGATGGACTAAGCATATCGTTTTTTTCGGTGAAAATGTACCAAAATTCTAATAAAAAAAAATATTTTAGAAATGCGTTGAGTTTAAAAATTCAATAATTAACAACCGTAAAAAGAGCTTAATGCTATAGACGTGTTCCATCTGGCAACACTGATGGAAAGTTACTTAAAAAATACTCTCTGCTGACTATGTTGCTAGGAAAAACGCCATAGTTTTGTTGTTTCGGCCTCTATTTACGATTTAAATACACTTCATATTTAATTGGAATAAATTCAGTCGAGTTGTAAGAAGGTTATTTGTCTTTTTTTATTTAAAGTAATTTGAATTTTGAAATGCTTACAACTTCTGACACTATTTTCAAACTTATTATCGATAGTATACTTAGAATCAACCTTTTTTTGTATAAATTTCTTTTAAAATTATGTAATGTCACTCTCCACTCTTCGTTCATTATCACAAACCTTCTTGTTGACACATTGGTTGTGAGCTGGATTCCCTAGGACTTTTCTCATTCCGATCTGTAGCAAAATCTGGAGAGAGACAAGTGCCACGGAAACAGTCTTTTCGAACTGTTTTTGTGTCCAAGATGCACTTACATGGCCTTGGGGTAAAACCTATAGTGAAACTCCAAACGAACAGAAATAAATTTCAATAAATAACATAAATCCAAAATGAAATTCCTTTCATAAAAGATGAGCTTTGATTAATTCGTTTACGTCTGTGCCTTTTTTTTTTTTAATCAATTAGGTTATTCCTTTACCCCATACGGGGACCCCCTGCGAAGATTATTTTTGCTGGAAACCTAATGATAAAAGCATACACATTTTAAGTGACAGGTTGAATGTAAAATGTAAATAAATTCAGATTTTTTTTTTTTTAGGATTTCCAGAGGATATACCCTGCTCCCTTCCCTGTGAATTTCTCTGGGCTAGGGGCAAAGGTGTTTTTATTTTGACATCCTTTGTGCTTTAAGCGTATGCCGAACAGAGAGTCCAATAATTTCTTCTTTTTAAATCTTATCGGCCTCTGACTAGTGTTTTAAACTAGTAAAAGACGAGTTTTATATATATATATATATATATATATATATATATATATATATTATATATATATATATATATATATAATATATATATATATATATATATATATCTATATATATATATATATATATAATATATATATAATATATATATATATATATATATATTATATATATATATATATATTATATATATATATATATATATTAAACTGATGTTCATTTTTCTTCATATTCCTTTTTATATAATTCTATTCATTAAAATAAATTAATTATTTAAATTTATTTAGTGGTCTCATTCTCCAAGATCTAACATTTATAAACCTTGGCAATCAAGATTTTTTGGAAGAAGGAGTTGTAAATTTTGGCAAAAGATGGCTTCAGTTCCACATTTTGGAGAATATGAAACGTTTCAAAAAATGGTAAGTTTTATGGTAATTTGTTGTTCTGATGATGACAATAGTGTTACAAAAAATGTATATATTATTTCTGTTATAATTTTATGTGCAATAGTAATAGTGTTTTTGCGGTAAATGTTTTTATGACACATCAAGGAAGGTTCAAAAATGATCAATATATTCTTGATTTAAGGGGTTAGATTAAAGTCAATCGAAATACAGTATCTAATATACTGCTCTTCTTCGCCCATAGAAGTGAAGTTTATTTGGTGTTTGCAACCTCATATTTTAAATACTCTAAAAATCGTCTCCTCTTGACTCTATCTTTGGACATTGGTCGGGAGGTAGAGGCAGTCCTAGTTTTTCTTATTACGAGTCTTCTGTCTTTACCGTTCCTTGAGACTGCATCCAGGTTATCAAAATTGTATATCTGCAATATCTTAGGATTAGCTAAGGGTAGTAACTTTACATTTTCAAGACCACTATTTCAGGACATATCCCTAAATTTACAGGGTACTTCGTATAGAAGGAATTGTCGTAGAAACTTCAAAAAGGGGCTCATTCGAGTGGAAATTGCAAAAGGGGGCAAAAATTTTCGTTTTATTCATTTTTCCGTAATTCTATTCACAAAGACGTCATATCTAAAAATAGAATCTTGAATATGAACGGAAATATGAAAACAAAATTGAAATTTATTTTAATATTTTTTAAAATAAAAATTTAAATAATTAAAATATTTGATAAATAATCTAAAATATTAAAAAAAAATTATTGCTAAATTTTTTCTTAAAATATTAAAAAAATAAAATAAAAATAAAACTGCAGGACAGCCAAATGAATAGTTCTAAGGCAAAAAAATTGGGGTGTCGAGGTGTTCGTAGACCCTGAAATACAAAGGGTCAAGTGAGGAAAATTATCATCTAAAATTACTAAAAACAAAACTTCTGATAGCACTTGCTACAGCCCCCCCCCCCCTTACAAGAGAAAAAACAATCCTGGTCAGGCTCATAGTACCCAGCCTCACCCTTCTCACCTCTGTGCCTTATAAGCATGTGAATATAATATTTTAATCTACATAGAAAAAGATCAACTAGGAAGGGACCCTATTAACACCCTACCTCTAACCCCAATACTAAAGTTGCAGACCCAAAATATCCTCGGGAATCTAAATAGGTTTGTAATGATGGCCCAAACCCTACCTTATATTTTACTGATGGCACAGTGAAACTTAGGTCATCTGAGGCAGTATCATCGTTTTTCGTTGCGGTAAAATTTTCGGGTGGAGGGTTGCAGGCCCAACCGACCCTAGGCCTGGGATCTAATTAGAGCTAGGACTTGCCTAGATAGTGAGAGTCCCTGGGGTGGGCTCCACCCACCTCTTGAGGTTGAGGCTGCCATTAACATGGAGCGTTTGGTTAGGGGAAACCCCATATCCAGAGGCACGTTGTCAGCAGACATAGTCTGCCTCATTCCGGACGAACTGCATCCGCCTCCGCGACGCCCCAGCACGAGTCGCATTTGACTTCGACCCCACCCTACACGGATGGAAGCGACCCAGAGGACGCCCTCCCACTAGGTGGAAAGACAAAGCCGATGAATTCCTCACCCAAGCCCACATCCTGGTGGAAGAAGCTGCGATTCTGGCAAGCGATAGGTCAACCTGGAGGTGCCTAGTCTCATCGTTCTCTACGCCGAACCCTCGGCAGGAGCCTTGAGTCAAGTAAGTCAAGACAGTGAAACTTACAAAATTTGGCTACTGAAACATACTCTTTGAGGCATTTGACTCCACTCTCCCCCGCCTGTATCACCGACAGAATTGCCCATAGCCCACCCCCTCATAATATCTGATGCGTGCATTCATTTAGTCAGTATAGTTAAATGAATCATTAAATAAATGTCAGAAACATATTTCTCTAATAAGAAGGGAGGCACACTTGAGTCGCAGCCAGGTGGAAGCCGGAAGTGAGGGAGACCTCGAATTACATTGAAGCTAACCTACAACGATGACCTATGCCGCCTGAATGCCTCTCTCCAACCAGATTGGGAAGATGTATACGCAGCGGCTCATCTCATACCCGGCTGGCGAATATTCACTGATGCCCTACGCGCCTCTGGTGGCGCAGGAGGATCTAAGGTCTAATGGGCAAGGTAAGAAGGGAGGCATTTCCACAGCACCCATATTCAGCTTTAATCTACGTCAAAGTAGATGACACATTAATTCCTACACCCCCTCCCCCCCCCCCCACACACACACAAACACACCTTTTTCTACATTTATATAACTGTTCATGGAGAGTTAGACAATTTGGGCATTAAGTGCCCTCTTTTAGGTATGATAAACGCCCCCCCCCCCACACACACACAAACAAACAATACAGCGACCCACTGTCTATCCTTCATAATAACTGATGTACAATTACATATCACTAAAAATAATTTCATGAAAAATCAAATGAATCTACCTTGTTAAGTCTCGATCATCCCTAAGGTTCTATCCATCCACCTTAGTTCTGCCCTAAGAGGGATGGTTGGATGATGGACTACCTATCAACAAGGGAAAATGACATAATTTTTATATTCATGAAAAAAAAAATTATGCCAGCTGTGCCTCTCACTCAGACTCATCCCTTTTCGTATCCCTTCCCTTAAAAATAAGTATATTTGGGCCACTTTAATGCAAATGCGGAATCAGAGTGATTTGAACTCATGACCACAGATTAATATCGTCACCTTTGATATTCTAGTTGCCACCTTTTATATCCCACTTCGACATTACCACCTGCCGTACTAGAAGGTTGCCACCTTCCAATTACGCAAGTGTTAAAACTTATTTTTCTGTGATATCTTAACAGCGTATTCCCTGGAAAGTATTCCCCTCTTTGACCCTTGACTGTTTGAGTCTATGGGGGTAAATGAAGTCTGCTTGAGAATCAATACCTTACAGGCCAAAAAAATTAAAGCGGCTTTCTTGGCTTTTTCCCCAATTAGCCATGATTGATGGAACCTTGATTATAATTCAAAATTCATCGGACTTAGACAATAAATGTCTAACGTTCCACCATGCAGCATTACTTTTTCCCCAAATGAGAATCTTAACATATAGTTCTTTGATACTCATAGATATATAGGCTGTCTCAGAAATGTCAATCGATGGCAACTTCGGCTCTCTTTAGGGCAAAACTTTAGTTTAGAGCAACAAAATGGCAGAAAAGACCACTTTCCCGTGGCACAATCTCTGTGGTCACTGAAAAAAGGCACTAGTACTTATAATTTATGCTTGAATGGGTCGTCTCTTGATTTTTAGGACATTTAGTTTGATGCGATCACCCCTGAAAAAAAAAAAAAATCAACACGTATTCTTGGAGTTTATTCTAAAAAACATCCACACTTTTGTATATAACCATAAAAATTAAACAAATTTTTAACAGATTGGTAAACCTTTATTCCTCCCCATTCGTTTCCTCTCCCCAATTTGAGATCTAGTTGCATCCCTTCAGGAAAAAAAAATACTCCCTGACAGTTTCTACTTGATTCCTAAAATTGTTCCCAGTATATTGCACATGCACTGTTTGATCAATAGGCAGCAGATAGTATCTTTCGATTTGCCTTGCTGCTTAGTCTTGAATATATTATAGGTCCCATAGGCGCTTATAGTGCAAAAACGTTTAGATGGATAGAAGAAACAAAAAATCTATAGCACCCTCCCCTCTGCTCTCTAAACCCTGGTAAAAATTTGGGTTTTATTTGGCCCTCCTAATAATCCCTAAAAATTTCAACTTGATACCTCAAGTCATTCCGAAAAATTACTCATACGCTATATTGATCATTTTAATGGTTTAATTTGAGGCTTTTCTCATATACTGAATGTGTTGGTATGATTTCCATTAAGGTCGCTTGACTTTCTGGGAGTATTTCTTCCTTTTTTTTTAAATCAGGCAAGTTTTCCTGGGTTCTGGAGGTTTGAAGTGTAATATCAAACTTGAAGAATTTTACATGTACGGAATTAGCATAAAAATCTAGTTTTGTTGATGTATTAATTGTTATCAAAATTTCTTATTTTAAAGTTTGGTTTGTATTCGGCGGAGTCGCTCCTTATTTTGAGTTTGTTACCACGAACTGTTTGAAATTAGATCTTACAGCCATATAGTTTGGCTAGAACGTCGTTTGTACTTTACTGAAAAGAAAATACATGTTAAAAGTTTTCTCTTTTAGCATGTTAATAAATACAAAATCGCTGAGACTTTCTGGGATTAATATCAGTATATATTAAAGTCTCAATCTGTATTGCATTATATTTTTTCATTAATCTTGATTAGCATTAATGATTTCATTAATGATTTTTATTTCCTTTTTCGTTGATGCTATGATAAATAAAACTTCATTACTTGAAATTAAAAAAAAAATCAGCATAGTTAAAGTGACAGACTGGTTTTTATAAAACATAGGATGGGGTAGTCCCATTCTTTCTTTTTGTAGTTTATGTCCGTTGAAAGTCTTGTTATTTTCCTGTAATTCCGTTTTGGGTTTCAATTATTTATTTATAGTTATTTATGTTCATTTTACACTTGAATTATCGTTTAACTCAATTTCTGCTCGGCTTGGGTCTAGTGTAGCTCTTTACTTTTCTTTGAAATTTTTTTTTGTTTTTAATTTTTTTATTTTCTTATTGGTTAATAAAAGGAAGATTTGTAGAAACTTTTTCAATTTTCTCTCTAAAAATCAGGATTTGGGCTTGCCATTTGCATGTTAGGCAGAATTTCTATGATAGTAGAATAATAGAACTTTGGATGGATTTTTATATAGAACGTTATTCACATTCAGATTCAGAACGTTATTCAGAGAACATGGATTGAAAATATTTATAAGTTTTTGGCTAATATTGGGTTAAAGCTACTCTAACCATCATTACGTTACAACCTTTAGCGTATACTAATGATATTCGACTATCTCACCCAACACACCTTAGACGTTTCAACTTTATTTCTTTAGGCATTGCTGAGATGTTACAAATACAACCTTGTTACAACCTCGAATGCATATAGTTTCTTATATTTAGCTCATCATCCCCTTAGTTTGCTCTGAAATTGTTAGCTTTGTATCCTAACCTGAGGTATAGTAGATTCGTCTTTTTCGCCATATGGATGCAAACAGTGTCTTTTGATTCAGATCAGTATTTCTTGGAACTTAGCTGTTCCTCAGATGATGCAGACCCTTTAATGCCTAGGTTCCTCAGATGACCCTTTAATGCCTAGGATGTATGCAGGCCTATTATCTTTTGATTTAGTTAAGCATGCCCAACAGCATGCCCTGAAATTTCCAAAGTAACACCCTTTAGCAGCTCCTGAGATATTATACAGACGCCCTTTTTTATAATCTAGATACACATAATTTTCCAGATAATTTGCTTTATACCCCCCCCCCCTTAACCCGCCCCAAAAGTTTCAACATAATGTCCTATTCTGTTACCAAGATAACTGCATTTATTTGCCATTTTGACGAATTAGATGCACTCGATGTAATCCCTACCCTCCCTGGGGAGGGGTTGTCATTTATACAATTTTTCTGTTGTTCACAGATGAAATCTTTATTGGGAAAAAAGGGAATGGTCGATCTTGGATATGTTTGAAAAGGCTAAGGATTTTGGGGTGAAACTTCTGGAATTTCTGAGTGTGAATCTTAAACCAATTCGAAAGACAGTAGGCTATGTGCTATCTGGTTGTCAAAGGGGTGTATCAAAAATATCTAAGGAACGACTAAGGTCATTAAGCTAGAACTTTCACTGTATTTTGAGGAGAATGTTGAATAAACCAAAAGAGAAAATCCACATAACATACATACTACTACTCATACTTCTGTCACTAACGTGAAACTTTCAGTGAATACTCGAAGGCAATTTCGAACAAAATCAAGACAATATGTACATGCATGGAATCAAAAGGGCGTATCAGCAATATCTTGGAACAGTTTAAGATATTAAATTGAAAAATTATACGACATGTTGGAAGGGGAAGGGCGTGCAGGGCTTACCAAAAGACAATATCTGTATACTAAAAAGTACAATTTGACCGTTATATGTTTCGTAACCGTTAGACTTTCAGAAATGTTCCCGTATATCAATGTATGTTGAAATTTAATTATGCACATTTAATTTGTTTTTATTTGATTTTTGTAAAAAATCTTATAAACATTTATATTGTTCCAATCAGTAATCTTGGTTGTAATGCCGGTTTTTTGTTTATTTATTTATTTGTTTTTTTTTTCCAGAATATATTGTTTCTGTAATAAAATTGTCCCCTTAAAATTAACGATAATAACAATTACGATTCCTCAGTCAGCTTTAAGTGGCAATTTCGCCTCACTTGTCAGTTTGTTTTAATGAGTTTTAAATTTTCTTCTACTGTTGGATGGAGTTCGTTCTTTCCTAGGATGAATCTGATGCTGCAACCATGATTTGAAGAACCTTGTTTTATTATTGATTTCTGTTCAATTTTTCAAATCATGCTCAGGCCTATTAAAGATATAGTAGAGGTCATGGGCCTCATATACCCCTGCTGGCTGCTGTTTCGATACATTTTAATTGTTTTGTGGCCTCCTAGATTGGTGGCGTAAAAACTGCCTGTGGAATAACACAATTACCCTGATAATTTTTTTTTTTAAATAGTAACAAGTGACTAAAGCGATCGAATATATTGGAAAAAGATACGAATGGCAGAAGATTGGCAAGGATTAATGTGAAAATCATGTTAATCGGCGAACCAAAGAACGTAGATGTGAAAGCGTTTCACCTTGTTTTTTGGTCCAACAAATCGTCTCTGGCTCGCAACTTTTCTTGGCTGACTTCAAACTAAAAATATTTTATATCTTAGAACTTACCATATAACCATTTTACTATATATAAAAGAAGCTGAAAGCAGACGGAAAATTCAACAATTTTTGTAAATGGCAGTTTGAAAAGTTTAAACTAGGGTCTCTGATGTGCTGAATTTACCGGTACAATTGTCATCAACATCTTTTACCTCCTTGTAGGTATTTTTTCCCTTTTTCAAAAATCAAGTAAATTTCATCAGGGTTGTAGCTTTAAATATACGGGTATTGTAGGTTTCATTTTGTTTTGTTTATGCAATATTACAATTTATTCTCGGAAAAATAAGTGAACTTAGTTGATTGTCTTTCTTACAAGGGCACTAAAATATATTCGACAGGGATTTATACAGCCTTTTTTCGTTTTTTTTTAGTTTTCTTGGTTCCTATTTTTTGCAATGCTTTTATATTCTTCCTTTTGTAAACTCACATCTGTGTATTTGTTCCATTTCTTTCTCTGTTTGCAACAAAATTAATCACACCTTTGAGCGTCTGAAAAGTTAATGATGAGTATTAATGCTTGTTAATTCCTTTATAGCAACTATCCATTGAAGCGTGATGAAAAAATAATGTTATTTTTAAATGAATTCAATAACTATTTAAGTGAGGATGCAATGTGGTCTATCTCAGAGTCAATTAAGCCAAGAGGTGGAATCCAGACGTTGAAGAAATACTAGTCAAATAAATATACATACACTCAAAAGTGTGTCGTTTTCTTCTTTTTAGAGTGGCGTAATCAACTGTGATGTTAAGTTTATTTTTAACCTAGTTGTTTGAATTTGTTAATTGTATATACATTGGTTTATCAATTGTAAATAGATAAAGTCAGATTTTCCTTATGGGTGGAGAGTGTGTTGAAAGTATGATGTAGAGTGCAAAGGCTTGCATTTATTAGTTTAAGCCCTTTACTTACTGTCTCTTCGGATCAAGATGATTACTTTGCTTGTGGTAAATAGAACAATGAAACAATTAATTAGACTAATTAAATTGATTTAATTTAAGCAATTTATTAAGTTAATAGTTTAGTTAATTTAATTAATTAATTTAACTATAAACTAATTACATTAATCTTTAGTCAATTAATAGATTAATTAATTTAATTTAAGCGCATTCTTACACGTGCTTGACTAATTAGGTTTTGCAATCATGTGTGGGAGGGAGGGCGTAATAACCTCATACAATGCTAAAACTGTTAAATATACGGTAATCCACAAAGTTAAAATTATGGGAATTGTAAGGGACGAGTCGTAAACCTTTTGAGGGGGCTCTAAAATACTTCTCTGGAGGGGAAAATAAAAATGCGAGATGAAGTGACATATATTCAAGAAAAGAAGAGATTTTTACGATTAGTTTGAAGTATTTAGTTTGGTTTTTTCGGTGAGGAGGAGGGGGTTAACACCGCAAAGCAACAAAAGCGGGGAAACTGTATTGTGAAAACAAAAAGCACTGATTAAATCGTAGTATTCCTGGAACCTTTTTTCAAGTGCTTTACTTATGTTTTTGTGAGCCTTTTTGACCTAACAATGAATTTTAAGGTTTCTGTAATTCTAAATTATTAGCATTTCTGCAAGCAAAAAGATGTGTATTAGTTATTGAAAAATGCAAGTAGGTTTTTACAAAGACAAGAAAAAAAGGAACGGGCTGAACTAATCGACGCCTAAATTGATTGTGTAGTTATTTAAATTTAAGCTTTAATAAAAGTATTGCGTGAGCCTTTTTACCTTAAATTAGGTGCCCTATTTATATATATATATATATATATATATATATATATATATATATATATATATATAATATATATATATATATATATATATATATATATATATATATATAATATATATATATATATATATATATATATATATATATTATATATATATATATATATATATATATATATATATATAGCCTATATGTATAGCCAGAATATAGCCTATTTTTTCGGGTACTTAAGCTAGGACGGGCCTCTGGAAAAATAAGTCCTCAGCGAAAGCTATTTCAATATTACTGGTCCGGCTTTTTTTTCCAAATTGACTACCCCCCCCCCCCCTCTCCTTCCTTTGTTTCAAAACTCTGAATCGCTAGTAAATGTTTTGAGTTTTTTTACCTTTTAAACCCTTTAAAGGAGGAGGTAGGAAGGCACAGAGAAAAAGGTTTGTCTTTTAATCTTGCCATAGCTGGAAATGCCAATTGACTACTTTTTTCATTGAGGCTTACATCTTGTAAATCTGGTATGCCCCCTTCCCAATAAAAAGGAAAAGAAACTATATCGTACTTTTTAAATTAAGTTTGAGCTTAAAAAAAGCTCAAATAGATTGACACCTATCTCGCAACTTTGCTGAGGCACATCCACTTCACAGGAGTTTGATGAAGCTGGCATTGATCAAGGAAGTATATTGAGGAAACCGGCACTCTAGTTCACCCTATCTTACCTGGAATATTGCTATACTATCTGTCTTAAACTTATGAATTAAATATCTCCACATAACGGCAGATTAAGGGGGATCCGTCCCCTCACCGCTCCAAATGCTGAACCTTTGTAGACCTATTACCAAACAGAAAATACCCAAATAAAGCTAAACAGCTCTGCAATATGTAATCATTTGCATTTATAACTTTTATGCGATGAACTGGTGTTTTGGTCTTTAAGAACACCTATGTTATTTTTATCTGTAACTCTTAATGAAATTTGAGTTTCTTAAAAGTTAAGTGCCTAGAAAAATAACATTATTTTCGAGAAAATGCAGTCAAATAATTCATCGTTGCTTTATAAAAATATAATCAATATATAGCATTATTCGCTTGATTTGAACATCCTTGTAAGTGACTTAAACCAAACTATATAAATCCTGTGGTAGCGCAGTGGGTTTGACCTCAGCTTGATAATACGAGATCGGGAGATCGAACCTAGCTTAGTAGGTTCAAACCTAGGACATAAGTAGTCAAGAAACGTCGTTAATCCAATACAATACAAACCCCTATATATCCCAGAATTATTTATTTTCACCACAATCACCAAATCATGAACCAAAGGTGTGACCCCCAACAAAGATCAAGTAAAATAAAATCACATCTCATTTCCATAATCAAGAAAAAAATAGAACTTAAAAATAAAACTTAAATGCCACCTTTAATGGACATCTTTATATTTTCATATTTGGTCATCTTTAACGGCCAACTATGAAAACATCTACGTTTTTAAACAACATCTATGGAAGACAGGTGTAAACAACTGGATGGCATTTGAAGGGGACTTGATTAATTTGTACTTTCGCTCATTAATTAAATTTATATTTAATAGGAACGGACATCAAAAGGACTTTTTAATTTCATTTTTTATTCTGCAGTTACTTATTACTTTGTAATTCATTATCTTATTACTTCTTTGCAAAGGCAACTCTTTTTCTTCTTTGTCTCTGTTTACTCTTTTTAGGGGGGGGGGAGTGTAAAATCAACCAACTTGTATTAGTTCAAATTGGTTCTTAATAAGATTCAAAACTCGTATAATATAAATGCTCCTGATCATTAATTAACTGGAGGAAATATTTTCAAAGAAATATTCCCCACTATTTCTTAATCAAAGGGTAAAATGTATTTATATTATTTGTTTGCCATTATTTACTCACAACCTGGGGCTCTGAAGCTCAACCCTTTTTGTTAGAGAATTTTGAGTATTAATCTTAAATTTCTTTTGCTCACGGGTTTGATTTAATTTCAAGTTTGGTGGCTCTCTCAAGTTTTTTTTTTTTTTTTTTTGCTCTGTACAGGTTTAAAGTTAGACTGCAGAGTTAAATCACATTCTAACCAGTTTACAAAATGTAGGGTGCGGGGTAGAAGTGTTTTTTTTTTTTTTTTTTTTTTCATTTTTCCACGAAGAGCCACAAAATATATTTTCTATAAATCCAGGTGGAGGGGTTCATCCCCCTTGTCAACCTCCTCTCTCTTGACAGTTCTACATGATGAGGCAGACGCAACAGTTGATTTTTTAACCTAAAGTGTTGCTTTTTATTTTAAAGAAAAATGAGGGAAAATAAGTTTTATTGCATAACTGAAATATAAGATAGTTTTCACTTAGTAGGCTGTGCTTAGGCAAAAAAAAAATCAGGGTTTTAATTTGGGTTATTTGCTATTTCAATATGAGCTATAGAGTTAAAAATACCCCTTTATTGTTTTACGTCATTTGCAAGCAAGCTCTGCCTTTAAAAAAATAAGAATGATAAGATAGACTAAAGCAGTAAAGGGAATTTCAAATTATCATACTTCTTCTATTTTCTCTTCTTTTTTTGTGTCAATTGATGTGTAATTGATCCTCTTTTTATGAGTGCTATTTTTATTTACATGTCCCCTCCCTCTCTCAAGTACCAAACCTGTAGAGAAAGACCAAAAATATCTACAGTAGTATAATGGGCGAGGAAAGGTCGGTGCAGTAAATCAAAAGGCTTTATGCTACACAACCTAATTTACACGGATATAGATACAGGTACTGGACATCCAGTGAAGTAGTGTTCTAAGCCTATCCTGTATTCAAAAAGACGAGATGTCTATATGTCAAGGCAATAACTATTCTTGGAAGTTAATCTTTGACAGCTATTAGGATAGCCATCAACTTCAACTATTTTTTTGCAGTCAAAAAATTTATGGAGTTAATTCAAATACTATTTGGCGACTTTATAATTTTTTGTTTTTTAACAACCGTTATGGCAGTTCGGGGATAAGGGAAAAAACTAGATCTTGAAATTTTTGTTATTTTGATCTTGTTTTTTTTTTTCAAAGATTTCAATGCTTAATTTAGTCATTTGATTTTAACCGCAGATGTGACCGCAGGAAGGAAATACAAATAAGACATTAAGCAAGCAAAAATAATTGTTATAATGTTATAATAAACTAATGGATGAACTTGCTTGGTAACTCGAGATAGAGTTATGAATTAATGTCTGAGAGACGATTTTGATTTACTTCTTCTCAGTTATCCCCACTAAACAACCTCAAGGGTTGCAATGTCCCGCTTAAGGGTCTGATCAGAATAGACATATTTTCTTTTACTTTAAAACACAGTTTATATGTTTTTCCTGTTTGTACGTCTGCCATACATGTTTCAGACCTGTAAGGCAAACGACATATTTACTTCTTATTTTGGATTACCTGTATGGATAATAGTATGAGTGTGGACGCCACTTTTACGTCGCTTTCATCTTCCAGTGCCTGTTCAGCATTATCTTGTCCTTTGGGTTCAACTTAAGGGTAGGAATTACCCTTTAGCTGTCCCAGTCTAACTGGCGTTGAAACTGAACAATATTTAGTCCTATAAATCTCTTATTTACCGGGGGGGGGGGATTGAAGTAAACAGATTCAACTAAATTTGTACATTATAAAAAGAAAAAAACGTTTAGCAGTGATACTCAGAGTATGACTGGGACATAATCTTGGTTATCGAAACAATGCTAAATCAAATGATTGGATGATCGTGCGAATACACTGCACCCCATTGTCTACTTTCTTATGGTCTCTTTTTTTTCATTAGTGAAGCTGTGTTTCGGATAACTCATAGGATAATTAGGACTTTCTCTTAGTTATGAAAACATTGTTAAATCAAAAGCACCCGAAATCGTTCGAATGCACTGCACCCCAATCTCTTCTTTTTTATAGTCTCTCTTTGTTTATTTAAAAAACTGTGTTTTGGATAAGTCAGAGGCTAACTAGGACATCATCTTAGTTATGAAAATATTATTAAATTAAATGCACCAAAAACCATATGAATGCACTGCACCTCAATCTCTTCTTTTTTATACTCTCTCTTTGTTTATTTAAAAAACTGAGTTTTGGATAAGTCAGAGGATAACTAGGACATCATCTTAGTTATGAAAATATTATTAAATTAAATGCACCAAAAACCACATGAATGCACTGCACCCCAATCTCTTCTTTTTTATAGTCTCTCTTTGTTTATTTAAAAAACTATGTTTTGGATAAGTCAGAGGATAACTAGGACATCATCTTAGTTATGAAAATATTATTAAATTAAATGCACCAAAAACCACATGAATGCACTGACACCCATCTCTTCTTTTTTATAGTCTCTCTTTGTTTGTTTAAAAAACTGTGTTTTGGATAAGTCAGAGGATAACTAGGACATCATCTTAGTTATGAAAATATTATTAAATTAAATGCACCAAAAACCACATGAATACACTGCACCCCAATCTCTTCTTTTTTATAGTCTCTCTTTGTTTATTTAAAAAACTATGTTTTGGATAAGTCAGAGGATAACTAGGACATCATCTTAGTTATGAAAATATTATTAAATTAAATGCACCAAAAACCACATGAATGCATTGCACCCCAATCTCTTCTTTTTTATAGTCTCTCTTTGTTTATTTAAAAAACTGTGTTTTGGATAAGTCAGAGGCTAACTTGGACATCATCTTAGTTATGAAAATATTATTAAATTAAATGCACCAAAAACCACATGAATGCACTGCACCTCAATCTCTTCTTTTTTATACTCTCTCTTTGTTTATTTAAAAAACTGGGTTTTGGATAAGTCAGAGGATAACTAGGACATCATCTTAGTTATGAAAATATTATTAAATTAAATGCACCAAAAACCACATGAATGCACTGCACCCCAATCTCTTCTTTTTTATAGTCTCTCTTTGTTTATTTAAAAAACTGTGTTTTGGATAAGTCAGAGGATAACTAGGACATCATCTTAGTTATGAAAATATTATTAAATTAAATGCACCAAAAACCACATGAATGCACTGCACCCCAATCTCTTCTTTTTTATAGTCTCTCTTTGTCTGTTTAAAAAAACTGTGTTTTGGATAAGTCAGAGGATAACTAGGACATCATCTTAGTTATGAAAATATTATTAAATTAAATGCACCAAAAACCACATGAATTCACTGCACCCCAATCTCTTCTTTTTTATAGTCTCTCTTTGTTAATTTAAAAAACTGTGTTTTGGATAAGTCAGAGGCTAACTTGGACATCATCTTAGTTATGAAAATATTATTAAATTAAATGCACCAAAAACCACATGAATGTACTGCACCCCAATCTCTTTTTACCTTACAACTGTGTAATGTTTGTTTTCAAATTGTGAGCTTCTTTTTTACAGTTGCTCGTTTTTATTAACGAAACAGTGTTTTGGATTTTTTTTTTTTTTTCTGTAAAAAAAACTAAATTTGTCCTTGCGTTTATTTAGTTTATTCCTTTTAGTTCTGCGAGTTTTAATTGTTTTTAACATTTTGTAGCATTTTTTCATGTTATTTAACATTTGATTTGTTTTTCTTCGTTAGACCTAGCTCTTTTTTGTTAACTAGGAAGTGCATGTTCGGCCCATATCAGACTTTTCACTTTAGAAATAAATCGTGTCTTCAGTGGCGATTCTTCCTCGCTTAACTTTGTTTTTCATGATTTTCAGCAGAAAATCATTTGCTGTTGACTCTTAAAGTTGCTTCATTCCTGGACATTGAAACAATAATTGTTTAACAGGCTACATTAATTGTGTTATTAAATTATTGATCACCAAATCAATGTTAAATTTTTAATTGTAATTTGATAAAGAAAATACAAGTTTTTATTTATGAAATTGGATTGTTTTCTTCAAAATATTTAAACGACAATTTGTTTTACTATATAACTTGTTTTTGATCAAGGAGTTGGGGAGAGGAACGCAAAATAACAAGAAAAAAAATAAAGTTTTCTTCCTTTTATTTTTTTTAATAGATTTAAGTAATTCTCAGTAATTTGATAATAAGACATTTGATACTGAAAAAATAATTTTCATTTATGGTATTTGATTGTTTTCTTCAAAGTATTGAAACGGCGGTTTTTTTACTAGACAATTAATTTTGATTCAAGGGGAAAAAAACGCAAAATGACAAGAAAAAAACAAGGTTTTTTCTTTTGTTTTTTAATCGATTTGAGTAACTCTGAGTCATTAAATATAAGAAGTTTGATACTGAAAATAAAATTTTCGTTTATGAAATTTGATTGTTTTCTTTAAAATATTAAAATGGCATTTTTTACTAGTTAATTTATTTTTTATTCAAGGAAAAAAAACCAAAAATGATAAGAAAAAAGCGATTTAATCGATTTAAGTAATCCTGAGAGAGAGTTTGAGGTTTATGGTACATAAAAAATAGCTCTTGGCTTTACGGATGATTTTAGCTTTACGGTAAGTTGGAAAAATCAAGCAAATGTTTCGGGTTTTTTATTTATATTTAGGATCATTAGGATATACAGCGAATTAATTTTTACGTATTCTATGTACGCATGTATTTCAGGCAATAGATATCAGATATTTTAGGCAATAGACAATAAAAACAATTTGAATGCCAAAAATTTCATGTCAGCAATATTTTTGTAGTGATAAATAAGACGTTGTATTTTGGCCAATCATTACTACTCTCAGTTCAGGGTTGGTTGCTGAAATTCGTGTTTTTATTTTTTTCTTCTTAAAATTCTTAAGACCGTATTTTGAATTAATATTTTCTGTTTATTCAATAAAAAATATATATAAATATTTTTTAATTAATCCCACCTAAATAATTAGTTTGAATAAATTTCTAATAGTCAAGGAAAAAAAGTAGTTATAAAAGTTGGCTGAACAAGTGCCTTGTTTTGTTCGACCTCTTCGTCGCACCTCTTCCTACATTTCAATTACCAAACTACTCATTATCTGTATTTAGGGTATTGATTTTTAATTCGCTTAATTTCGCGCTTAATTCGTTTATTTTGTGTTACGTTATTATATATGAACTGAGGATTTAGTTTTAATAGCTTATGATTTTAGAGTTTCAATTTCAAATACCTAATTGGGGTTTATTTAATATTCATTTAATCTTAGTCAAAAACATCAAATCTGCTCTTTATTATCTATTAGGTAAACAGTGCCAAAGATTGTTGTTGCTTTTGTTTTTCTGTTGTTATATAAAATATATAACATTGTTATATAGTGTTATATATAATTGTTATATAATGTTATATAAAAATTTGTTGCTACTTCCAGTGCTTTTCTTGGAGCAATAAGTTGTTCTGTTCGAGCAAATCAAGGGGCAATCCGAGTTTTATTAGCAGTGCTATGCAGTGCTAATTTGCAGTTTTATTTGCAGTGCTATGTTTAACATAATATAATTCCATTAGTAAATTTCGTGTATTATTCTAATTTTGATCATATCTTGTTCTTCATTCGTATGTGCACAGTCAAACCATTACTGTATAAATAGACGAAAATTTTGACTATAGATTGATCAGAATAAACATATATTTGTCAAAAAATCAAATAATTCTTAATATTTTTATCTAGAATAAACAACAATTGAAAACAAATTAAGTTAAAAATGTTTATTAAGAGGAATTTGATAATTACTTAACCTTTAAACAAATTTAAGCTTGACGAAGTTACTTTACGTTAAGGCTGTCGTAACTGGCTATAGAGTAACTTATTAAATGCATTATAGAAAATAAACTTACTGCATAACTATTTTTATCAATAAAAAATGCAAATACCTGTAGAACTTCTCTCTATTTCTTGTAAAAATTGGATCTAAAGTCAAACCAATTAAAAAAAGCAGATTATATCAATTAGTTAACGTAAATTATTCCATTCTCTCTAATTCTTAGGGTATTTTGTAGTTTTTCAAGTAGGATATGTTTTATATTCCCTTTTGACTTGTGGGAATTTCAGAAACTGACTTTATGATAAAAAACTATTTTGAACGCCTAAAAAAAATTTCTTTTAGGGAAAACTATCAAATTTTTTGACTAGAAAACAAAAGGAAAGGGGAAAAGGCTTTATCGGATTTTTCAAGATCATTGAAATCTTTTAAGTTCAATTTCTTATTAGATTAAAAATTGCTAAAATAAAAATTTTTATTTATTTTTCCTTTAAAAGCTACTGTTTATTAAATTTTGAAATATATACTAAATTGTTTTTTAGTTAAAAATTTTTATTAAATAAAAATTTGACTATTATTTACTAAATAATAATTAAATAAATAAAACAAACATTATTAAATGAATAGAGATCATTGAAATACTTTTATGAGCAACTTTTTATTAAAATTCCCTTCTACTACATATACCGAAAGGATATATATCCATCTGCGGTTTTAGACTCTGTAAGCAGGGCCGTCACGTATGAGGGGAGGGGGACGCCCCCCTAATGTTTTTGGCGCGAAGCGCTGCAATTTTTCCGACGCTGTTAAAATTCTTTGTTAGATTCAAATTCAAAGACCACGAAAATCTTGACATGTCATATTTTGAGCTTGGTCGGTAAAAGCAGCAGTTTTACCGAGTCCTGCCGTGATTGTAAAGATGGTGCCATAATTATCCATTTGGTTAAATAAAGAGCATTAAAATAGTGGCATAACATCTACCGAAATCTGTATCTTGGTTGGTAAATGCAGTGGTTTTTCCGATTCGTGCAGTGATTTCAAGTATTCTGTTCGGAACAGACATTTTGCAAATTATTGACAAAGAACAGTGGGTAAAATGACCAGTCAGTCGGTAAAAACTCCCTGCCCCCCCCCTCTAAACATTTTGGCTAAAAACGACCCACACTATAAGAGCTAGTTTTCGCTGGCTCTCGTTAATAATAAAGTTATGCACTAATACAAACTTTTCAGCAATAAACAAAAACATAGGATTTGTAGGCATATTTTATTTACATTCCTAAGAACAAACAGACAGGATGCCACATGGAAATAATGTATCCTTATATACGCATTTTAATGCCCGGGTTTGTAGAAACGGGATATATGATATCGAAGCCTGTGTAAATTTGAAATAGGAAAGGACAATAGCAACTGTTATAGGCTACTGCAAATTTGTTTCTTTAACAATCTAATTATAACAGTTTTTAATTATAACTAATTATAACATTCTAATTATACAGAGTATTGGGTCATTAAAATGCCCTTAGTTAATATGGTACTCATATGATGGTAAGACGGACCTTATTGATTTACATTAATGTAAACCGAAGACTGCCTGGATCAGTTCAAGATTCTAGGATGCACAGGAGTGACTTGGTGAATTTTAAAAGTAAAGATCACCGTCTAGTAGTGTCTATGGCTAATCTACCTTCGAATAAGTTATGACGTGGGTATACTCCAGGATGATATTTTGTGAGAAATCTTCAGGGAAGGCTGGATATTAAATAGGAAAATTAAAAATTTGACAGTGTAGACACATGGCTGGAATAATTTTAGGAAAACGGTTTTAAGAGGTTGAGATATGGGTAGAACACTTTGAAAATGTGCTGAACCATAATAATGATGCAGAAAATATTAAAAACATTTTTGACACTTTGGAAGTGAATTAAGGTTTATTTTCCGAGGTGGAATTAGAGACAGTTCTAAAAGGACCAAAAAACTATAAGGCTTTACGTGCTGGTAATGTGGTAGATAAGTTTTTTTTTAATCTGTCATTCTGAAGTTAGAGATAAATTACTAAAGATTACGAAAATGATTTTTTTGACAAAGGAGAAGAACCTAGTGTTTTTCGGAAAACTTTAATGCACTTCTTTATAAGAAAGGTGATAACAACGATTGCGGTTAATTACTGTATATAGATAGTGTCTTGGTTTTTCTAGGGGAAATTAACTAGTATAAGGATATTTTTAGACTTGATGTTGTAGATGAAGTTTTAAGATGAGAAAAGCGGCTTTTAGGAAGGGGAGAGGATGTGTCGGTCAAAATTTTCACTTTTTTCAAATTTTCACAAAATTTTCACAAAATTTTAGATTAATATTTAGAAGTGCGTCAGCCCTCAGAAACCTTTAGTCCAAGGTTCCAATTTACCAATAAACCCTGGAATAATGCATAACGCTGATAATGTATAATGCTGAGGGGGGGGGGCAATAAATTATCAAAGTGATTTTTTCTTAAAAAAAACTGGACTGATGTGATTAATCGTCAAAGTGCTAGGCTGTCTCCACCGCCACGCTACCTATTCACAGAAAAAATGATTTTAAAAAAAACAGGGATTCTGTGGCCGCTTGAAAACTGTCATATTCCCAAGAATAACAGCTGAGAGCTCTTTATCACCTTTATCTTTCATTACTTTTCACTCATCATTTATATTCTGTTCAGTGCTTCCACTATTCTCAAATTTTCGGGGATTTTCCCGAAAATCTTACAAAACGGAGCAGCAAAAACACTTGGGGCCTAGAAGCGTCAAAGCTTTAAATTCAGCCCTGTTTAGTCCTAAGTTTTTGTATATTATAAACAAGTGTTTTATTCAGTCGAGAGGAGAGGTTTAGTAAAAGGCATATTTTTGTATATTATACTACTTAAACGCATCGATAGTCCCATGTAAAAGAACAAAATAGCCGTGGCTGAGGTAGGAAATATGGCTAATAGTTGAAATATGGCTAATAGTTGATATGGCTAATAGTTGAGTGAATCGTTTTGATGCACTGTGTCTGAAGGCACATGGCAAAGGCCATGGGAGAGTGTGAAATCAAATGGGAAAGCAAAACTCTCCTTGACTTAGATTATGTTGAAGATTTGAGTTGCCCAGATGAAAATCTTAGCAAAATAGGTGAATTTTGGGAGGTGTTTAGAGTTCAGGATGCAAAAATAGGTTCGAAAACTATTATTAAGACGACTAATTCTCTAGGAATAAATGGTGGTAAAGAGGTAAAGATGGGTAACAAGAAGAACAAACAAATTGGTTGTTTCGCTCATCTAAGCAGTACTGTTGTAAAGATGATGAATGCAGTGAAGATGTTAAAAATAGGATATCCAAGACCCTGGGTGTTTTATCACAGTTGAAAGAAAGGAAGTCGGGAGAAAGGAAGGCTAAGTCTGTTAAGCAATTTTAGAATATTAGGAGCCACAGAATGACAATAGTCCGGTTTGGTCGTGAAACATTGGTGCTTGGGAAAACAGAGGAGAATTTACTAAATATATTTCAAACAGCAAATTACCAGGGTATATTACTGGGTACATACGAAAAATGGGGTTCAGTCTTGTCTTCAAGGGCTATTAGGAGAGAAAGGTTAAGATTACAAGGTCACTTTTTGCGGATGAACGTTGACAGATTCTTGAACATTATCGTTTTTGGTCATCCATCAAATGCCAAAAAAAAGCTAGTTGTCCCCAAGTTGGGTAGGAAGACGTCGTAACGAAGAATATAATGGAAATGGGAACTCCTTGGGAGGTTTTAAAGATGTAAACACTGGGTCAATTTGGATGGAAAGAGGAGTGTGCGGCTCTGTGCTAGCCTCAGGTGACCTCGTGTTGTAGTGGGCTTTTAGTTATAGCATAAACCAAACGTTCTTTTTGTACTTTCTCTTGCCCTTTTTTTCTCTAAATTTATTTTCTACCGCTCCCTATTTATCACTCTTATCTCTCTTTTCAGTTTTGAAATTTTCGACCAATATTTCAGGTGAATATAACAAACATTCGGATGAATGTGGATTCAAATTCTGTACTGTTTTTATTTGAATGTGACAAGATATAAATGGCTTGTGTTAAGTTTTTTGAAAGGATGAGAGCGCCTCTTTTTTTTATATATTTAATAATTTTGGAATTTTACTTTGAGCGACGCTAAAACGGAAACTGAAAACAGGCTATTCTTTTGCACACCCTAAATTCCTTTCGCATTCCGTTAAAATTTCAGTTCTTTCCGTAGTACCTCAAAGACGAATACAGTGACACAAGGGAAATGAGAGAAACATTATTTTCACAATATCTCGGGAGACATGGTGCAGCTTTGCAACTTTTGGTTCAAATTATCTTTAAGTCTAAAAAGAGAATTTGTAGCTACCTAATGGCTATATTTGTAATAAACTCAAAACTACTTTCAATTAAGCATTAGTAATGTTTCAGAACCCGAAACAGGAGGCTGAAGAGGAGAAATGTACCTAGTGTTAGTGGCGCTAAGGAGAGAAATCATTACAACCCTCCCCCTCTGACTCAAATATAAGCAAAAGAAATCAAATCAAAGTGAAAATATGGATCAAATTGGGCGACCCCCAGCCACTGTGCTTCCCCGTCACAGCCACGGACCGGGGGAAGCTTGCCTCAGCGCCCCTGCTTTTGAACAGCTCTGTGAAGAGGAGGTAGTTCTTTCGTGTTAGAGCTTGTTTTTATTCGTTTTAAGTATTTATTCACTCTTCCATTTTAAATTTCCATTGATTTTTGGACGACCGCGTGAATAAGGGGAATAATGCTTACAAAAATAATGTAGAAAACCATTACATTTATATTCTTTGGCTTAGTCTTAAAACAATGCCAGGGATTTTCTAGAGATTTTGCCCATGGATTGTTTTAAGTACCCGACTGACTGACCGTAGTTCAAACATTACGCTGTACGAAAAGTGTGGTTTAATTGATAAATCAAACGAAAACTTACAAAGTTTGAAGTTTGATTGTAATTCTAGTCCAAAGAAGGAGCGCCAGCGTAGCTGAGAATTCAATTGAGATAGATGCCTGCCTTCGCCTCGACTGACCAAGAGTAACATCAGTATTTTAAAGGCCTTGTAGTAAGCGGTGGATAAGCTCATGATGAAAGGCTGATAGTTTAATGGGAAGGGGAAAAGGGAGTGCAGTTGAACTCTCAGCTATGCTGGCGCTCCTTCTTTGGTGTAGAATTACAATCAAACTTCAAACTTGGTAAGTTTCCGTTTAATTTATCAATTCTACTCCAAAAGGAGCGCCTTAACTACGCTTCGAGTTAAACTGAAATTTTAAAGTTTATTATGAGCTAAACCAGCACGAATAATCAATAATAGCATTGTTCGTAAAAAGAGGCTGCTGTACAAAAATTAATTTATAGTATGATATTTCAAATATAACAAAATAAATTGAGTAATTTCAAAAAACGGATAAGTGTTGTCAACTTTCAATTGGTTTATCGTAGAACCATGCAAACGTTTTCGCATTTGTCCTGCCTACATATCTTACAATTCGATGAACACCAACTACTCTTGCTTTAAGGTGGGAAGTTGAGGCAGACCTAGGGCTATGAGCACCATTCTGAGATCTATGAGCGCAACTCTGAGATTTATCCCTGCAAGAAATAACACATCTTTAATCCTCTAGAAAAAGATGCCAATAAAAACATTCTTATACACATTGAACTGTGTCCCTTTTAGCTTCTTCGCATTACTCAAAATAGAAAATCGAACCAGTTTATTGTCCACTTTAATTTTTACAAACTTTTTAGAGCACCGAAAAACACTAAAATACGGCAAATTTTCGCTGTCAAATGACAATCCATGCACCAGCACATCTTAAATCAGAGACTCGGCATCCTTAATAGGTAGGCTACTTCATTTAGGCCCCAAAATAACAAGCGGCACATTGTGATTTGCTTCTAAGAACGATTGACTGACTACTGAATTCACTTCCTCGTTACATTTATTAATTATCTCCGATTGACCCCCAGCAATATTCTTCAAAACCAGAAGTCCTGATTTCACTGTTGCAAATTCATTCTCAAGCACATTATTTTTAAACCTTTCAAGCTACCTTTGTTTGAATTTAGAGTTATTTACTTCTGGTCAAAAACTCGTTCACAATACCAAATAACACCCACCAACAAAAAAAAGGGCATAGTCCTGCGCTTTATCTCGGAATTACGGGGGGGGGGGGGTATACTGGAGGCGACCCTGAAATCCCAACAATTAGAAACTTTCTAGGAAGTATGTTTTTTTATTATAGTGTTCAGTTCGGATAAGAAATCGTCCAAAAAATTGCCAAATTTAGCGGCACTGACCACTGGCGAAAATAAAGAGCATGACGGTCACAATATGCACAAAAATCCAAATTTGACTCCACTTTGTACGAAAAACATAATAGGGTAGCCTAAAGAGACTCATAACAAAGAAATCAGAAAAAAAAGAAATATACGTTCTCTGACCCCGTTCAATACACTTTCCAAATATGTTTTACACAATTTCCAAATTGTGTGAAATTGATTAAAAATATATAAATTATTTTCTAGCTTCCCCACGCTTGATAATAACACTTATAGCATGGCTATATATTATGGCTATATGTGAAAGTTTACTGAATTTTTGATAAAACCATTACCTTTTTTATGCCTATTTCTTTTTTTTAACAGTTAGCTATATAGCCTACGCCTATATGGTCTCATAAATCCTAAACCTAGACTATTTTCCTAAATCACACTGAAAATTATTGAAGGTGTTAGCTTATGCTGTGTTCTAAGACACTTTTTCCTTAGCTTGCTAAAAAATTTTAGATAATAATCCCTTTGATCTCAGCAGAGCTTAAAGCTACAGCCACACCAGAAATTTTTTTCCCATTTAAGAAACAGAAATTGAAAGTCTTTAAAACCGTAAAAATTAGGATTTAGAAAAGGCTTGAGGCTCAAAACCTTTTGCTTCTGCCCCATATGAGCTGCAGATTAATTTTGAAAGTTTCACTTTAATACCATGAAGAATTTTTAAGATCATCAACGGTAAGTGTCATTTGGAGAAAAACAGGGTGGAAATACTTAATCGTGGAGGGCCACTAATCTGCACCTTTACCCTTTATATATCAAAGCCCCAAATCTTATTTGGGGCTTATATATATATATATATATATATATATATATATATATATATATATATATAATATATATATTATATATATATATATATATATATATATATATATATATATATATATATATATATATATATATATATATATATTATATATATATATATATATACTATATATATATATATATATATATATATATATATATATATATATATATATATATATATATATGATTTTATAGGTCTTATTGCCTTTCAAAACAAACTAGGGATATCCTCAACCCTGTAATAAAATCTGCACTAGCCTACTGTATTTTGGGTTAGCTATGCCTCATCTTTAAAAGTAAAAAAAAGGTCTGAAAAAATTAAAAAACAATAAAATAAAGTTCTAGTTCATACTCAAGAACAAACCATTTGATTTTTTTCAACTAAATAGTAATGCTGCGGTGTCCGATTCCGAATGGCAAAGGGTGATAAATGACATTGTGTTTTTTAGACTCAATATAAGTTTGTTAAAAGTCATAAATGATGCTCTAATAGTCTTACGTGGGGAAAATGGTATTGATGTATGTTAAATTCCTTTGTCTGGTTTTTGATGATCTAGTTTTCAAAATAGATGATAGTAAAATTATTATGAAAGGAAAGAATATGCTGACTCTTTTGGGTGTTACAGCTTCGTTACATGAAAAAAAGTAATTGGATTCAAATGGGGAAAATAATTTCTTTCAGATTAAGCATTTTACGCCAAAAATACGCCAGTTCAATTAAAATACGCCAAGATTTACGCTTGGCGGGATGATTCAAAATTTGTCCGCGTGTCACCATCAAAATACGCCAGTTTAGCCGGAAATAAGCCAATATGGCAATAGTGTTTATGCTGATTGACGAATATTAAGATGTCAATCTTCAATCAATTCAACATTTCAAAAATAATTAAATATATAGTTATTGGAAAATAATTTTTATTATAACATTAACGTTATATATTACTTTCGTGCCAAAGAAGTTATACAAACAATCTATTCTTGTTAATTCCTATTTATATCTTAATAGATATTCCTTATCAACAACTTAAGCAATACTATTCAAAAATTACCAATTGAGAATGAATTTTTAAACTTATTGCTTTATACTTTGCCAATTTGAAATGCTTTGGAATGCATTGAAATGCTTTAGACTAGCCGATGCGAATTGGAGAACAACTGATGAGTAAACATTACTTTCTTAAGTAACTCATATAAGGATGTCAGAGTTATTAGAAACGTCTAAGAATTATTTGAAACCATTGATATACTTTTTTTTTAGCTCGTATGAACCGCCCAAATGGACAATTTGATAGCCCCAGATTAATTTATTTATGTTTATTTTTTTTATAACGCCTCCATATCTTTTTATGTTGAAAACTGGCAACTTGAGATTTCTTTCCTGAATAAAGGATTTAGATAGGTCACGAGGTTGAGAAAATTCGTTTAAGCATTGAATTTGGAGAAAAAATTCGCTTGAGTGACATAATTCTTGTGAGCACAATTAAAGAGAATAAATTACATAATTTTCCCCCTAGGAATAAGCATGGGCACTGTCTATGTTTCCTGTTTCTGTTCTGTTTTCAAAGTACGTTTTTCTGTTCTGTTCATACAAAAAAAAAGAAACAGAACAGAAACAGATGACCTTTTTTTATTTTCCTGTTCTTTTCTGTCTCCGCTCGTATAATAGCCGTTTCTGTTTTTTTTTCTATCTGTCGTTCTTCTTCTCGCGATTTTATTTTAGAGCTACGAAAAATGAGATATTTGGGTATTTCAGACTTACAAAATAGTATTTTAAATCGTAACTTGAAAGTTTAAAGAAGTGTGATAGCGCAAATTTATAAAAACCCTGGGGGAAATATACTTTTCTCATACTTAAACCTTTGAAATAGGAGAAGTTCAACTGAAAGTAAGGAGCAGCATTAAAACCTAAAACGAACAGAAATTATTACGTATATAAGAGGAGTTACTCCTTCTCAGCACCACGCTCTTTACGCTAAATTTTGAACTCTGTCCCAATTATTTAAGAATGACTCCTGAAACACTATGCTCTTTTAATTAGAACAATAAGTTTTTTTTTTAAAGTACTAAAAAACATTAGCGTAAAGAGCGAGGTGTTGAGGAGGAGAAACCTCCCTCATATACTTAATAATTTCTGTTCAATTTAAGTTTTAATTTTGCTCTTTACTTTCAGTTGAAAAATCTTATTTTTTTATTTATAATTTAGACGAGCTGATCTATACTTGCTTTAATTTGTAAAATGTCGTCTTTTGTTTTGCTGAGAAAACACATCTTTTAATTTCAGTCCTGTTCCTTTCTTAAATTACATGGGCTAGAAGTAGTTAATACAGTACGTTTATGTTGAGGATAGCTTCTAGTTAATGACCAAATCAAAGAGGCCCAAAAAAACCTTGTTCGTTTTTCTGAAGTATCTCTGGGTTGGTTTGAATAGAAAGAGCAAATTTACAAGAGGAATCCAAGAAGCAAATTAGAGAAAATCCTCTACTATCCTTCAAAAAAATTAAACATAATTTAATTGCGAATTAGAGAGAAAAAGAAGCAAGTTAGATAAAATCCTCTACTATCCTTCAAAAAAATTAAGCAGAATTTTATTGCAAAACTTAGAGTAGACTGTAGTGTCCTCTTGAATACTACTGAGTAAAAGAAATGTGAAAGAGGGCAGTGTTGAAAGTTTGTTTTCTGACCTTAAGAAGCAAGGTCAATTGGTGATGAATAGCATCAATAGTGAGTTTAGCCAAATAGTAGCCAAAATGGAAAATAGGATTCATAGGAATATGATCGAAATTGGCGAATGGAAATCAAGTTCGATAGAACGATTATTGCCGTTTTACGATTTTTTTTTCGGTCACGGGTCGCTACCTGGTTTTTTCGCTTGCGCAAGATTCAGTACCAGTTACAGATTTTACCACGATATATAATTTTACGGTTAATTATTTTCTTATCGGACAACCCCTTTTGTTCATAATTCAACGTTTCACAAGTCCTTCATGAAGCCAGTCGTGAGGCTCTTCTGATTTTCTCAAGACTCTCAATATTTGATACAAATTTTAAAACTGTAAAACTATAGAAAAACTATATTTCATTATTTCTACCCTGTGCCTTCAGAGAGACCTGAATAGGGCAGTGCCTATACCCGGTCCTTCCAATGTAATTGGTACAATTGTATATTCTGGCAAATAAAATTGAGGCTCATTAAAACAAACTTAACTGAAAAAAAATTAAGGGTCAGATCAGGAAATAGCGAAATAAGAATAGTCAGTTTGTAGCAGAATTTTAAAAAATCAGTTTTAGCTTTGTTCCTAAAGGCTGATGTATGTGTAATGGAAAGATGTTGCCAAAAGATTTGTTTTGGATGTAGATGGCTCTGTGTTTGGAATAATTTTCTAGAAATTTGTAGGAATAATTTTCTAGAAATTTTTACGACACAAGATGATGATGGATGCCAACGCCTGTCGTATTTATGAATTGTAAGATAGTGACGGCGGTCATATTTATGTATGCGGAAATTCTAAAATGGTCAATAATGTCAAATCGGTTGCAATTTCAGCATTTCAAGAGTATGGAAATATCAAACCGGATGAACCGGCTTTGGCTGCAGAAAACCTCATAGTAAGTTTCAGTATCATACTAAATGAATAGAATTAAACTTTAATTAAACTCTCTAATAAAGCATAAATCATGGTTTGCAGTGCCTTTTGTTTATGAGTGGGAATGAGAAGTAACTTTGGCTTTTAATTGCCACCTTTTTGAAACTCAAGATGCATCAGTGATACAGGCTCGCAATAAAAAACTGCTTAAGAATTTCTTATGTTTCTTACAGACTCATACTTGCTAAAAATAGTACTGAAAAAACTCGTATCACGTTAGTTCTCTTGCAACTCATACTTTTAAACTCAATTTTGTGTTAGGATGGGCTGGGTATAAAAGGATGGAGCTCTTCTGGTTTTATGAGACAGATTAGGGTCTCCTCTCTGTCATAAGTTCTTACCTTCATCCCTGAAAGAGAAATCCTGCCTGCCCAGTGAAGCTGAGGTGGACCTTTCATGAGCCTACTTAACTAGAATGGGAACTAAAAACATGGGTTAAGGGTGAGCATGAGGGGTGGCATTCCTCGAGAATATAATAGCCTAGTAAATTCACAATATTGCACTGGATTTGATGGTTTCCCTGTTAGCCCAGCACCCAGTCTCGACAAAATATTGGCTGATATTTAAGTGCGATGTTACCATGGTTGTAACTGTCCTACTTAATTATTGGTGACACGTGGCCCTACATCCCTAGATCTAGAAAAAGGCCCTAGATCCTGTAGAGATGCTTGTATTTCTCAATGACATACAAAAATAAGAAGAGGCAAATTACTTTGTAAGAAGAGGCTGTTTTAAATACTTGGAAATAGTCAGATTTTAAAATCAGTCGATATGTCTTATAGCAATCGGTCAGTAGGTTCGAAATGTCAGGGGAAAGCGAGGGGAAATGATATTTAGTGTCCGGTGTTTGAGTATAGAGTTGCTGTGTCTCTAATTTGTTGTGTATTGTTTTAGAATAGTGGCTGTTACCATGAGGATATTTTTGGTATTACTGTTGGTGCAAGAAAAACTCACTTTGAATATCAGAGGCAACGCTATAGCGTTGCTTATAGTAAAGGCCATACGGCTCCAATGTTTTATTATTATTTATTTATTTGTTTATTTTTTCCCAGAGGCACTTCATATGGAAGGGGTCGTCGTAGAAACTTTAAAAGGGGCTTATTCAATTGGAAATAGAGAGTTCTAGTGCCCTTTTCAATAGTCGAAAGTGATTGGAGGGCAACTAGCCCCCCCCCCCGCGTCCATCATTCCTCCAAACACATCCAACCAAAATTCTAAGATAGCCATTTGGTTCAGCGTAGTTGATTTATAGATAGAAAATAGGTTTTTGAGGAGGACACTCCCCCACAAACCCTCAGGGGAAGGGTTTAAGTTATGCCTGGGGGGCATATAAGAACGATGTTGGCACAGTGTATTATTTATTATTTTTTTTCCTTTAGAGCAGGGCACTTCGTATCGAAGAAGTTGTCGTAGAAACTTTGAAAAGGACTCATTCAATTAGAAATTAGAGGGGCCTGTGCCCTTTTTAATAGTCGAAAGTGATTAGAAGGCAACTAACACCCCTTCATGCCCACCATTTCTCGAAACACATCCAATCAAAATTTTGAGATAGCCATTTTGTTCAGCGGAGTTGATTTCCAGATAGAAATTATGTTTCTGAGGAGGACACTCCCCACAGCCTTCAGGGAAAGGGTTGTAAATTATGCCCTGGGGGCATATAAGGTTTTTATAGAAGGCGTTGTCGTAGAAACTTCAAAAAAGGCTCATTCGATTGGAAATTCAAGGGAATAATGCCCTTTTTCATAGTAGAAATTGATCCGAGGTCAACTAACCCCCTCTCACAACCACCTTTTCCCCAAACATATCCAATCAAAATATTGAGATAGCCGTTTTATTCAACGTAGTTTTAAGTTCTGGAAACTAGGTCTTTTAGGATGACAACCCCCCACAGCCCTCAGGGTAAGAGTTGTAAGTTATGCCCTGGGGGCCTATAAAGTTTTGTAAAGACAGTGTTGTAGTAGAAACTTCAGAAAGGGCTCATTCGATTGGATTTTAAATGGCTAGTTCCCTTTTTATTAGTCGAAAGTGATTCTAAGGCAACTGACACCCCTTCCGCGCCCACCATTTCCCCAAACACATCCAATCAAAATTTTGAGATAACCACGCGTAGTTGAAAGTTCTGGAAATTATATGTTTGAGCAGGACACTCCCCCCTCAGTGTTCAGGGGCAAGGGCTATAAGTTATGCCCTGGGGGTATATATGGTTCTTATGGAAGGAATGCTCGTATAAACTTCAGAGAGGGTTCATTTGATTGGAAATTGAAAGTTCTAGTTCCCTTTATAAGCGTCAAAAGATATTGGAGGGTAACCAGATCCCCCCCCCCCCCAAACCCTTTTTTCCCAAATGCGTCCAATAAAATTTTAAGATAGCTATTTTGTTAAAAATAGTTCAAAGATCATATAAAAAAAATTATGGTGTCTACACAACCCCCAGGGCCCGGGGGCAGGCGTTGTAAGTTATGCCCTGGAGGAATATATGGTTCTGATTGAAGGGATGTTCGTAAAAACTTCAGAGATGGCTCATTTGATTGGAAATTGTAAGTTCTAGTTCAGCTTTTTAAGTGTCAAAAGAGATTGGAGGGTAACTAGCCCACCCCACGCCCATTTTCCCCAAATGTATCCAATAAAAATTTGAGATAGCCATTAAGTTAAAATTGCCCAAGCGTCAGATAAAAAAAAAAACTCAGGTGTCGTCACAACCCCCCAGGGACCGGGGAGAGGCGTTGTAAGTTATGCCCTGGGGCATATATGGTTCCTATTAAAGGGATGCTCGTATAAACTTCAGAGAGGGCTCATTCGATAGGAAATTGAAAGTTTGAGCTCACTTTTTAATAGTAAAAAGAGATCTAAGGGCAGCTAGCCCTCCCCCCCCTCGTCTTATTTTTCAAAACGCATTTGATGAAAATTTTGAGATAGACATTTTGTTAAAAATAGTTTAAAGGTCGGATAAGAAAAAATACGGTCTCAATACAACCCCCTAGGGCCCAGGGGAAGACGTTCTAAGCTATTCCCTAAGGGCATGTGTGGTTCTTATGAAAGTGATGCTCGAATAAACTTCATAGAGGGCTCATTTGATTGGAAATTGAAAGTTATAGTTCACTTTTTAAGAGTCAAGAGAGTTAAGGGCAACTATCTCTCCCACGCTCTTTTTTCCCCAAGCCCATCCTCTACAAATTTTGAGATAGTCAGTTTTTCGGAAATTGTTCCAAAATTAGATAACAAAACTCCCCCCAGGGCCCGGGGGATAGGTGTTGTAAGTGTTGTCCTTGGGGCGCATATGGTTCTTATGAAAGGGTTGCTCATATAAACTTCAGAGGGGGCTCATTTGATTGGAAATTGAAAGTTCTAGTTCAATTTTTAAGAGTCAAAAGATATCCGAGGGCAACTAGCCCCCCCCCCATTCTTTTTCCCCAAGCCCATTTTATAAAATTTTTATAATAGCCATTTCATTAAAAATAGTTCAAAGGTCAGATAAGGAAAATTCCTGTGTCGACGGAATCTGCCAGGGCCCGGAAGCAGGCATTCTGAGTAATGGTCTAAGGGCATATATAGTTTTTATGGAAGGGATGCTCTTGTAGATTTCGGAGAGGGCTCATTTGATTGGAAATTGAAAGTTCTTGTTCACTTTTTAAGAGTCAAAAGAGACCGAAGCTTAATCTAGTCCCCCCACGCCCTTTTTCCCCAAACCCATCCGATAAAAATTTTGAGATAGCAATTTTGTTAAAAATAGTTCAAACATCAGATAATAAAAACTCCGAGGTTGACACTAACCCATTTTTTCACTTCGATATTGTTACTTTTATACTAGTTTTGATGCTTTGATGAATATTTGATTTTTTTTTTTAAGTTTGATTTTGAAATAAGGAATTTTTAAAAACTTGAAATTTTTTGCAGTCAAAAAACGAAAAAAAATCAGTTAAAAAAACTTACCAAAAAATAAGTTTTTCCAAGAAAAGTAAAGGCCATTTTAAACTTAAGCTCAGCAGATACAAATATCTTTTAAAATTCAAATTCAAAACGACCAGAAATTACTATTAAAAAATAAATGAAACCCAAAACGAACAGAAATTAAATAAACAATCATAACAAAAACATACAACAAGTAATAATAAAAATGAATAAATAGATCTTAAAGCGAGTAATGCTTAGATTAAATATGAAAATCAAGCTTAAACGAAAAAAAAAAATTCTTATTGAATTATAAATGAAACTTAGAACAAACAGAAACTAAATAAACAATCAATGCAAACAAACATACAGCAGATATTAATGTAAATTAATAAATAATTCTTAAAACGAGTGAAGCTTAAATTGAATAGTCAAATCAAGCTTGAAACGAACAAAGTCACTACAAACAAGAGTTTGGGTATGACCTCCTTCTCTCATTGTAAAAGGGTAAAACCTAGTGCGTCATTGGCGCTTTACTGAAAGCTATATGCGTCTTGAACAGTATTGGAAAGTATAAACAACATCAAATTGAATATTGGATGTGTAATGATATTATTTGTTGAAAGATTCATCAGTTCAAGAATTTATTTCACTGTAATTGTATTTTTATTTTCAATGCTGTAATAACTGGAAAAGAAAATATTTGTAATATAATTCGTTTTCAGTTAAGCGCCAATGACGCAGTAGGCTTTTGGTTTTTATTTACAGTTAGGAAAGGAGGCAGTATCCAAACACTTGTTTGTAGGCAAACTATATTTGTCTTTAACAACTTTAAAAAGACCTAATAAATTAAACTGTATATTTGATGTATAATGATATTAATTGCTGAAAGCTCATCAGTTCAAAATGTTTTTATAATTTTAATGTTTATTTTCAATATTAAGTACATAAGAAAATATTTGTCATAAAATTGGTTTTCACTAAAGCGCCAATGACGCAGTAGGTTTTAGACTTTTACATTGAGAGAAGGAGGTCATACACAACCTCTTGTTTGTAGTTATTTTTGTTCGTCTCAAGCTTGATTTGCATATTCAATTTAAGCCCCACTCGCTTTAAGATTTATTTATTAATTTATATTAATATCTGCTGTATGTTTGTTTGCATTGATTGTTTATTTAATTTCTGTTCGTTCTAAGTTTCATTTATACTTCAATAGGAAAATATTTTTTTCGTTTTAAGCTTGATTTTCATATTCAATCTAAGCATTGCTCGCTTTAAGATCTACTTATTCATTTATATTATTACTTGTTGTATGTTTTTGTTATGATTGTTTATTTAATTTTTGTTTGTTTTGGGTTTCACAGTAATTTCTGGTCGTTTTGAGTTTGTATTTGTATCTGCTGAGCTTAAGTTTAAAATGGCCTTTACTTTTCTTTGAAAAACTTATTTTTCAGAAAGTTTTTTTTAAATCAATATAAAATAAAAAATCGTTTAATGAAGAATAATACAGTCTGATTCAATTATTAGTTAAAAGTGTTCAAACATATATTTATGGTAATCTAATTGTTGACAGTTATAATACAATGTTTGGAATTTTATTATAATACAATGTAATACAAATGTTTTTCATTTATAGATTTTAACTACTCTGTAAATTTGGGATCTCCGATTAACATATAGGAATTAAAAGAATGTATTCCAATGTTTTTTTTTTATTTATTTTCATTTTTTAATAACCTATTTTTCTTACGAGATGTTAGCTACTACTACTACTAACAACTCACCGTAGCACCAAGCTGCCTGAGGCCAACACAGCTACGTACGCTCCTCCTCCATCCCAATCTATTCTAAACCTCCTTTTTTACACCCTCCCACGAAGTTCCCATTTCCTTTAAATCTTTCTTTATGACGTCCTCCCACCCCAAACGAGGATGACCTGCTTTCCGTTTAGACCTAGGTGGATGGCCGAAAAAAACAATCTTCGGTAATCTGTCATCCTTCATCCGCACAACGTGCCCTAGCCATCTCAACCTTTCTTTCATTACACCCCAAGAGAGCGGTATTGAACCACATTTTTCGTATAGCCTATTGTTTGAAATACGGTCAGTCAGCCGGGTACCCAGAACAATCCTTGAGCAATTCCTATGGAAAACATCTAGAAAATCTTCATCCGCTTTCCAAAGAAAATCTTCATCCGCCCATGCTTCAGAGCCATATTTGACTACTGTTATCACTGTAGCTTCTAATATTCTAATCTTGGTTTGTAGACTTATCTTCCTATTTTTCCTAACTTTTTTTAATTGTGAAAAACCACCCTGAGCCATGGCTATCCTACTTTTAACATCTTCATTGCTCCCACCATCTTTACTAATAATTCTACCAAGGTAAGTGAAGCTGCCCACTTGATCAATCTTTTCATTACCCAACGTCACCTTTTCATCCTCCCTTATTCCTGGCCTTAGTGACTTAGTCTTCTTAACATTAATTTTCAAACCTATTCTAGCACCCTGAACTCGCAAAACCTCTAAAAGTTCATTCATTTTGCTCACACTTTCCTCTAGGATGCTTAAATCATCAGCATAATCTAAGTCCAGGAAACTTTTTCCTCCCCATTTGATTCCGTGATCTCCCATTGCCTTTCCTGTGCTCCTTAATACAAAGTCCATCAAAATAATCCATATAAAAGGGGATAGAACACAATCCTGCTTAACTCCTGATTTAATACAAAACCAGCTGCTAACCTCATTTCCTACCTTAACCGCAGCAGTGTTATTCTCGTACATCGCACTAATCACTTTAATGTATTTGTCTGGTATACCATACAAGGATAAAACCTTTACTAAAGCTCTTCTTTCAACAGAATCGAACGCTTGCTCATAATCTACAAAACTAAGGGCCAAAGGTTTTTGACAACTTAGGCACTTCTCACTTATTAACCTAAGAGTGAAAACTTGGTCGACGTATCCTCTACCTTTTCTAAAACGGCACTGTTCTTCTCTTAAAACTTTAACTACGGCATCTCTCAGTCTAAAAAGTATCATATTACTAAGAAATTTGCTGAGACCCGACTAATGCATCGATAATTATCACACTCACTTTTATCACCTTTCTTATAAAGTGGCTTAATTAAGGTTTTCCTAAAATCATTTGGTACTTCCCCTTTGTCAAAAATCATATTCATAATCTTCAGTAACTTATTTCTAACCTCAGAGCCACCATATTTAAGAAACTCATTTACCACCTTATCAGCACCTGGAGCCTTATTATTTTTTAATCCTTTTAGTACCGTTGCTAATTATTCCTCACAAAACAAATCTTCTTTCACATCCAAGGTATCACAAACTTTTTCATTTTTCTCTATATCCTTTTCCGCAACTCCATCTTGGTTTAGCAAATTCTCAAAATGTTCTGCCCATCTCTCTTTAATTCTTTTCTTATCGCTAATTGTGGCCCCATTCCTATCTTTAACTGGGCCAAGTCTGGATTGACTACTCCCTCTCAATTTATTGACATGCCAGTATAATATTTTATTAATGTGCCGTCTAGCTGCATCTTCCAGATCCTTGGCAATTTTATCAATGGCCTCCACTTCACACCTCCTTAGTTCATACTTCAATGCTTTTTCCGCTTTCTTAACATTCCTTTTGTTTTCATATGATCTATCACTCATATAATTCTTGTACAAGTCTTTTTTCCTTTCTATTAAACATAAAGCTTTTTCACTAATATTCTTAGCTGCAGTTCTAGCTTTCTTCCCTAATACACCTTCAGCAACTTCACAAATTATTTTTCTAAAATTATTCCAACCATCTTCCACGTTATCAAATTTTAAACTCTAAAGTTTAGTAGTCAACTGTTCCTGGAAAGTTTCTCTCAAATTCTCATCCTGGAGTCTATCAACGTCATAACTTCCCGAGAGGTAGTTACCCTTCTGAAATTTGAGCTTTAAATTAACCCTTGACACTACAAGATGGGGATCTTTACTTTTGACATCAGTAAAAGCACTCCTATATACACTAGTATCCTGTATTGATCCTGCCAGTCTTGCGGTTCACTATAACATAACCAATAGGTTTTGATGTCTTAGCATCATGTGAATACCATGTTAACTTATGAGCCATTTTATGACCAAACACTGTGTTGTTTATAACTAGGTTGTCATAGCTACAAAATTGCAAAAGTCTGTATCCATTACTGTTTTCTTTTCCTACACCAAATTTACCTAGGCTAGGATACCATTTATCCCTGTTTCTTCTGACCTAGGCGTTAAAATCTCCTAGTAAAAACATTATATTTCTGCCTGAGACCCTGTCTATTTGCTCCTGTAACTGTACGTAAAATTCATCTGAGTCACTAGTATCTCCGGCAGTCGGTTCTACTGGGGCCATATACTCTACTATAATTGATATCCTGAAGTTTTTAGTCATAAAATGAGCAATTAGTATTCTATTATTAATACCTTCCCAGCCTAAACAGGGTTTTGCAGCTTCCTTAATCATCCCGAGCCCTACTCCCTGTCTATGAACCCCATGCTTCCTGCCTGAGTAAACAAATTCTATATCATCTAATTTCAGGCTTCCTACCCCTGGGATATGAGTTTCTGACGCTCCTAATAAGTCCAGTTTGAATCTTTTTAATTCGTCAGTCAAAATGTTGATACGATGGTCATTTTTTAACGTCGTAACATTCTAAGTTCCAATTTTCATGTTTTTTAAATTATTGAAGCGAGGGATTAAAGTAATAAAATAAATCTGATTTCACTTTGGCAAAAATGCTATAGTTACTAGACGGAATTTCATTTGTCTTCTGAGTGCCTTCTATTATTTAGGGACATTTATTGTCTGGTCATTACCTGTTTTAACTATCCTTTGATGTACATTTCTTGTAACTTTGTAACAGATAAGTAGACAGCTTCAAGTGTTAGTTACTTTCGTCAGTCACTGGAAAGGATTGGAGTCACTGGACACTGGACAGTCAGTGGACACTGGAGTCACTAGAGTTACTGGACAGTCATTGGCTAGTTTATGAATGCAAACTTTCCTAATACATTCAAAATTTGGTTTCGCTATTGAAAACTATTTTCTTGTCGCAAGTATAGTAGTGCCCTGTTTCGTAGCTTTTATATTAAATGATGATTCTGTTTTGCACCGATGCTGCTGTTTTTTTTTTGTTTGGTCACTGGTCTGTACTTTGGAAATGGAAGGAGTTTGAATTTGAAAGTGTTTCTTGTATAAACATCTAGAGTTTCCTGAAAAAAAGTGATAATATTCCAAGGTCGAATGGTAAATTGCTTACGAATCACGTTAGGTGACTTCATTACGTTGGGTGTTGTTAGTTCTTGGCTAGGGTTCTTTGTTGTTGTTTTTTTTTGTCTCTAAAGTTGAGAGGACGTTTCTTCTGTTTTATTTTTGCGTATAAGGTCACTGGCTTTTATTTTTAAATAAATCCCACCTCCTCTCCTCTCGGTGACATAATAATCTTTTTCACTTAATTTCAAACTTTAATGTCACCTACACTAATTTAAAAACAACTTTTATTTTTTTAAAATTTGGATTTGGGTAGCCAAACATAATTGATGAAGACAAGGTATCCCGGTTTAGCAGGGTGCCCTTCTGCCATAGGGCATTCCTTTCACCGTGGAAGTCCATTAATAATATTCAAACAGGTCACTGGCTTTTAAACACATGTATATGTATTGTCAATAAGTACGAGCTTAAGAGTTGAGAATTCACAACGTTGTCATCAACTTACGGAAGCATAGCGTTCCTTTACATTCTTTTCCTTTACTTATTAGCATAGTCAATCCATTAAATTCCGTTACTCTTTCCATTACATATTATTCTACGTAATCGAATAATATAACATATAAGGCAGAGTCCTGCTCAGGATCAATTCCAGGATCAAGTTTCAGAATGTCAAATCCTTGAATTATCTTCTTCACTCAAGAAGGATTTCCTTCAAAGAAACGAGGGTATGTAAGGTTAGTTATAACGTATGCGTTTTATTTAGGAGGAAAAGAGTGCAGGAGTGGATACATAATTAACTAAAAGAAATTAGAAGAAATTAAAAGAAAAAAAACTAAAAGAAATTAAAAGGTTACCATTAGATTCCTTACTATATGTTTCTTTGAGCATCAAAGTCATTACCCTGACAATACACTCACCCTTGATTGGCCAATATATAACCCTTATATTTTATTTCATTCTTTGTTCCGTTGTAAATGTATCCCCGTATTTTGATACTCAATCATTTAATCCAAAAGCATAAGCTGTAGTAAGATTGCGAGGTTTTTGACCATGTTGATTCCAATGGTGCACTTTTTAGTTCGATCTGACACCATTTTCGGGGGGTTTCATGCTTTGTTTTGAAATCACCGTAAATTTGTTTTTGCAATAATCTTTTATTTTTAAAATTAACCGAAACAATAGTTACCATTTTTGATTTAGTGTCAGATGCAATTTTTTCTCACTAAGCAGTTTTTTTCAAAATATGTTTTTCTACTTTTGCTACTATGGGCTGTAATTCGCTCTTTACTAGGTTGCAGCTACCACTGAAACCATGATCTATTGATATTAAACTTCCTTTTTTAGAGTTTCGTTTACTATTGACCCGAATCGCTCCTTACTTACAGTTCATTACCGCGAATTGTTTGATATTATAAAATTACCAAGCCAGTTTCAACTTCGCAATGGATTTTCAATGCAATGTTCAATGACCTTTTATAAGAAAATCATGGTTGCAGCAGTAGAAGCAACCTAGTAAAGAGCGAACCACAGCCCATAGTAACCAAAATTTGAAAAACGCGTTATTTTAAAACTTTCTAGTGAAAACAAATGCTATCTGACAGTGTATCAGGAATGGTAAACATAGCTTCGGTTAATCTTAAAAGTAAAAGTTTTTTGCGAAGAGAAATTTATGGTGAGTTCGAAAAAGAACGTGAAACCCCTTTAAATAGCGTCAAACTGAAATAAAAAGTGCAAAATTGGAATCAAAATGCTTGAAAACCTTTTGTAGGACAATTACAGTCCTCCACCTTGATCACCAAGGAAAATTGCTTTTTTGCATGGGTAGCACTGATGTGTCTCCTTTTTTTTTTTTTTTTTTCCACCAGGGCTAGCGAATAACCAGAACATCATAGAGAGATGTTAAATGGTTCGTTTAAACGAAACTTTAATTTAGTAGTGCCTTCTTTAATTGACCGAAAAGATGGAGGGCAACTAGTCCCCGCCCTAAAGGCAATCTCCCTCCCAAAGGTATCCCATCAAAATTTTTGGATAGCCATTTTTTTTGGCATAGTTAAAAGGTCCAATACCTATGTTTTTTTATGTTATGGGGAAAGGGCTGTACGCTGTAGCGGTATCGGACGTATCGATATTACACGAATCAGTTTGGGCGTACTGTTGTTTGGCGTATTGGTATCGCAGGCATCTTAGACAGATTTCTAATAGCTCATATAAAAGATATTACTCATATCTACGTCCTTCCTATAAATTCCACCATCAGTAATTTCCAAATGGGGCTAAAATGGCACTTTTGGTGCCATGTCTCCAGTTGAAAAGCTGGGGCTAGGGGCCTACAAAAACTTTTTAGAGTGACGTTTAATGCCTCATTTGAAATCTATTGCTCATAATTACGTAATTTGATCAATTCTAATATTTTTTTTTTGTTTCAAAAAAAAAAAAAAAATATTAGAATTTTTCTAATATTTTTTCTAATATTATTTTTTCTAATATTTTTCTAATATTTTTCTAATATTTTTCTAATATATTTCTAATATTTTTCTAATAGAATTTTTCTAATATTTTCTAATATTAGAACCTGTCTAATATTTTTTTTTTTTTGTTTCAACCTCGAGCTTTACTTCCCTCGAAAAAACTTTGTTTTTTTGGATTCAAAAAACTTTGTTTTTTTCTTTGTTCGTTTTTGATTAAAATGGCCTTTACTATAGGCAACGCTATAGCGTTGCCTCTGATTTAATGTAGAAACAACGCTACTATGATGTTTTTATTTATATGGAGTAACGTATCTTCGATTTAAGTTTTAATGTCACTCCTTAGTTTCAGTTGAAAGCTTATTTTAATATAATTTCTAATTAACCGATCTAGGAAAGATAAGACACCCCTAGAAAGTACTGTAGACAATTTTGACTGCTACGAAAAACTTTTTGTCTATAACATAAAGTTCATTATCCATACTTCACAAAACAATACATGTTTTTCAGAAAAGTTAGTTTTTCGATGAACAAAAATCTACTTTTATTCGGCCGATTTTGCCTGAAAAAGCCATGATGAAGACAGGGCTTTATAAACTGCCTACTGACTAGCAGAAACTAAAAGGTTGCTGTAACAAAAGAAAGCTGTTTAAGGGCTCATTTAAAAGCTTATATTTATAGCTAATCACTTTTTATAAATTTGAATTAATAGTACATTGCAAAAAGTGCACTTTCGGTTGTTTCCTCCATGTTTTTTAAATGGAAAACGTGCCTTTTCAAATGAAATGACCAAAAAAAGGTGTTTTTCAAAACTTAGGCAGGAACAAAAAACTAGGGAGGCAAGGACGTCCTTTCCCCTTCAATTACCGCCATTAGAACTAGCACAAAGGCTTCATTGCAGAGTGAATTTTGAAGGTTCAATTCGAAACTGTCGATCATTCAAGCTAAATTCTTGGTTGATTTCTAGTTGAAAAGTTTTTAGTTTTAGTTAATTTGATTTCGAAATTATCTTTTACTTTTAAGATGATTAGGCGATTTATGAAGCATGATTTTCCACTTAAGAAGTGGCACCAAAAGTGTTGTTGTCAGTGCTCACTTACGAATGATAGAATTGATAGAAAACACGTAGTTTTCAAATGAGCCATTAAACATCACTCTAAAGAGTTCTGGTAGCCCACTACCCCAGCTTTTCCACTAGAGACAAGTGCTATTTTAGTGCCATTTGAAACTTGCAGATGGTGGAATTTATAGGAAGAACGTAGATATGAGCAATATTTTTATACGAGCTATCAAAAATCTATCTAAGAGGTTCTGGTAGCCCGCTAGCCCCACCCCTTAAGAAACAACATAAAAGTGCCTTTTTTCGTGCCATATGGCACATGTAGATGGCAAAATTTATATGAACCAATTATATATGAGAAATAGCTTTTCAATGAGCTCTTAAACATCACTCTATGACGTTTTATTAACCCGCTAGACCTAAAAAAACGTTTTAATGTTTTTTAACTTTTAGTTACAATGGGCCGTGGTTCGCTCTTTACTAGGTTACAGCTAATACTTCAACTATGACAAAGAGTTCATTGCAAATTCTTCCCAGATACTAGTTAACATTGAAATCTGTGAATTCTAATAGATGGTAGAATTTTTAGAAACCTAGTAAATATAAGCAATAGCTTTTAATTGAGCCATTAAATATCTATATACGAATGTGCGGTAGCCTGCTAATGTTTCAGTAGCTTACTGATGAGCAGAAGATTCATGAAATTTACTAAGAGGGCTGGGAGGGGGAGTGTACGGGAGGGGTTCCTGAAAGCCTCAAGTTAAGGGTTCTCAAACACAACTATTACAATAGTACCTGTTTTGTACGTCAGAGCTTTTCCACTTAAGAAGTGGCACCAAAAGTGTTGTTTTCAGTGCTATATCACAATTACGAAAGGTAGAATTGATTGCTTCAAATAAGCGATTAAACATAACTCTCATAAGTTCTGCTGGCCCAATAGCCCCAGCTTTTCCATTTGAGACATTGTACCAGAAGCGCCATTTTTAGTGCCATTTGGAATCTGCAGATGGGGGATTTCATGGTAAGAACGTAGATATGAGCAATATCTTTTATATGAGCAATAAAAAAATCTGTCTATGATGTTTTGGTAGCCTGCTAGTTCTGGTCCCTTGAGAAATGGCACAAAAAGGGCCATTTTAGTGCCATATGGTATTTGCAGATGGCGGAATCCATAAAAAGCACGTAGATATTAGAAATAAATTTCGAATGAGCCATTAATCATCTCTCTATGATGTTCTAAAAAGAAAGTGAGACAGAACAGTGCTACTCATGCAAAAAAGTGATTTTCCTTGTTTTTCAAGTAGGGGGGCTGTATTTTCCTACACGAGGTTTTCAACCACGCTGATTCCAATGGTGCACTGTTCTTTTTGATCTGACGTAATTTTTGAGGGGTTTCGGGCATTTTTTCGAAGTCACCGTAAATTTCTTTTCGCAATAAACTTTTACTTTTAAGACGAACCAAAATAACAGTTACTATTCCTGAATCGGTGTCATGTGGAATTTTTTTTCACAAGGCAGTTTTTTTCAAAACGCGTTTTTTAACTTTTGGTTACTATGGGCTGTTGTACGCTCTTTACTAGGTCCCAGATGCCGCTGCCACCATGATACCATGACCACCCATGTCTTTAAGTTATAAAATTTGCCCATTGTTAATGCATAGTATATTTTATTGGGGAATATGGATTTCGGGTGGGGGATGAACTTCCTGCTGGGGGATTTGCCATGGGGAGAATTTTCCATGGGAAGAGAACCTTCCAGGGGTTGAACTTTTCGCGGGACATTTTACACTGGGGGATTTTATCAGAATTCCTACACGAAATTCTTCTTTTGTTTTGCTTTCTCTTTGCTGACTCAATTTTACGCGTCGAGATGTTAGGGGCAATTGTCCGGGGTAAATTTTCATCAGGATTGAATTGCCTAGGGAATATATCCATGGGGAGGAGGGATTTTTCCACGGAGGTGGAGCCAGATGTCCTGGCATTATTGAAAAAAACAATCAGAAATTAAAAAAAAGTTTTTTTTTTCAACTAAAAAGTAAGAAGCACATTTAAAACTTATAACGAACATAAATTATTATGTATATGAGGGGGGTTGTTCCTCCTTAACACCTTACTCTTTACTCTAAAGTTAAACTTTGTCCCAATTCTTTAAGAACGATTCCTGAAACAAAAAGTTCGTTTATTTAGAACAATAAGAAGCTTTTTTCAAATGTATTAAAAACTTTAGCATAAAGAGCAAGGTTTTGAGGAAAAGCAATCCCCCTCTTATGCGTAATAATTTCTGTTTGTTTTAAGTTTTAATGTTGCTCGTTTTTTTCGGTTAAAAAAACTTTTTTTATATTTAGTTCTGGATTAAAGCTGAATATTCTCTGCAATTAATAATTTAATCAGTTTTTATTTAAGAAGTATTTTCAATCAAATTGCAGTCTACACACATTGGGTGCACTTTAGCTTTTGAAAATCATAGCTACCCTTATTAGGGTAGTTCAAGATAAGCAGGTAAGCATATCTGGGGTTCGTAGCTGGGGTTATTCTACTAGGACATAGATACACATTTTTAACTCTCTTAAATTTTAAATTGCGTGAAGAAAATGTAGACAGCAGTTTAGAGTGTGCTAAAAATGAAAAAAAGACCTAATATCTAAATAATAGCGACATGTTTCTTTCTTTCTTTCTTTTTTTTAGTTTTTTGTTTTTTTTCTATTTTTTCTTTCCGGCACCAGTGCTAGTTTCCACCTTACAATTTTTCCTGCCCTTCGGTGTAGAACTGAATAGCTATTCCTGGCTAAAAAGTCTCAGGTTGTCATTCCAATAAAATGAATGTGTACACAAAGAAACTCAACAAAATACATATAAAATTTTCAAAACTTTATTTTTTAAGAAGGCAATATTTTAAAGGGACTTAAAAAAAAAAAAAATGCATAGAATCTACACAAGTGTTCACTTGGAATCAACCATGGAAGCAAGAACGCAACCTCGCATGTCAACATATGAATAATATTACAAGTATAATATATATTATATATATATATATATATATATATATATATATATATATATATATATATATATATATATATATATAATATATATATATATATATATATATATATATATATATATATATATATATATATAATATATATATATATATATATATATATATATATATATATATATATATATATATATATATATATATATATATATATATATATATATATATATATACATATATAATATTTAGTATTATTGGTTTATTTTTGGGAAATGTTTATGCAAACTAATCACATTATTCCTTGAATTTGTGAGAGAAAGATCACACTGTGTTTTGAAACGGGGCAACAGCTTCGAGTCGAATAGCATTGATCCGTAAATCCAGACTGTTAAATGAAGTGTAATTCCTGATATGAAATATATATCAATCTTTCTAAACCTGATCACTTATTTTGTCAGAAATATAAAAACCACTAGTAGGAACGGAAAGAAGGAGCAAAGAGTAAACTCTCTTTTTTCTATTTTTAAACATTTAATCTCAAATTAAACTTCGAGATTAGACTTTTAATCTCCGAAAAAATTAACATTGGCGTAAGCACCATTTCTTAACGATCTTTCCATACAACTACAACAGCAACGAAAAGTCGCAACAATCGAAACATTCACATCACGAGCTAAGAACAATGCTTCATAACTGATTAAAATATAACTTATTAACATAAATAACTTATATAAAATATATTAGATATACAAAACAAACGTGACTAGAATACTGGGATGAAGAAAAAAAAAAGACAACAAACTTAACAACACTTAAGGGGATCTAAGAAGTGGTACCAATAATAGAAAACTCGTCTAACGAACTTCTGAAATCCTAAATCAGATGCTAAAAGGGAGGGAAAGGACAATATTTTGTTTTTAAACCGCTAAACTAGTTGCAAATATACAAAACTTATTTAGGAGGTAGTCTTATAGAAATCAGAGTGAAAGAAAATCCCCAAAGAGCAATATCTGCCCATTAACTAATCCTTATTTTTCGGGTGTTGTTTTCCTAGTTGTTTCTCTTCTCGTTTTTTTTCTTCTTTTTCTTCCTAGTTGTTTATTTGGTTTTTATTGAATGATGAAGTTTTCTAACTAATAACAGCCTTCATTCCGAATTTTACTCTCTGTTAGCTCTCCTACACATTTATACCTCTCTGTTTTGTGTGTGATAAATGTTTACAAGACCATATTTGAAAGTTCAGCCCCCCACCCGACCTTGGTTGATGTGGGTAAATGTTTATATTATTACGTTACTCTGGGTAAGGGTCAAGACTTGAGGATGGACATAATTCTACTAAGGAGAAAGAGAGCAGACTCACACCCACCCTGCCCTCAGGAATATTCTTTGTAGATTAGAACTGTCGATAGATTTTTTTTTTCAGTTTATTTTAAGAAATTCGCTCCCACGTATGTTTTGCAAACATTTCAGAAGAGGAAGAACCCTCTGCTCTGTGGAAGTCACCTTGCTTTGTATTCCTACCAGCTTTTATTTAAAGAAGTTTCAATCTTATCTTTATTCCCAATAGATAATTAGAATAGTACTACAAAAGCGTCCCATTGAATTAACAACCTAGAGGAAAAGTTTCGAACAAAGGCAAGTTGTATGAAAAATAAAAGGAAATATGAAGAAGGTCAAAAAAAAAAATAAAAGGAAATATGAAGAAGGTCAAAAGAAAAAAAAAGATTTCAAGAGTAGGAATATTCTTTGAAGTTCTAACACTGCACATTCACTTTGGCAAGACTGCAATAACAGTGAAATTTTAAAAAAGTGAGAACAAGAAAAAAACGTGAAGGGTTCAGGGGATAGGATAAAAAAATTTCTACCCCCACCCCTTCTGGACATGGTAAAAAATAACTAAAAACAAGTAAAAAAAAAAATTAGTCTAAAATTGAACTTTTGCATACTTCTGATGCTCCAAAATCAGACAAAAATACGCTTGCAGCAAGTGTATGTCAAGGATTTTTATTATTTCTTTAGGAAGGAGTAATTGTTAACAAGTTACGTACTTAAAAAGTTCTATCAGAATGAAAAAAAGCGAAAAAACCTTCCAAATGAAGAATATAGTAAAACATGGAAAAAAATTTTAGTCAACAAAAAAAGACATCTTTATCTTAGAAAATAAAATCAAAATTAAAAAAAAAAACACACAGGTCCAGCCGAGGAACAAAAACCCTTGGAAACTTTGTCACCATGACATCACTATCATGATTGTTCCTGATGGCTAATGACCGTTAATTTATATATATATATATATATATATATATATATATATATATATATATATATATATATATTATATATATATATATATATATATATATATATATATATATATATATATATATATATATATATAATATATATATATATATATATATATATATATATATATATATATATATATATATATATATATATATATAATCCTCAAAATTTGGAGAAAAAAATATTATATAGCCCATGCCCCTTGACTCTATGGATTTGGACCCCTACCCCCCCCCCCCCCCCGATAAAAATGCTGAACCTACGCTCCTGTTCATAAGACTTTATGCTTATTGAACATACTTGGTCCTCTCCTAAATAATGACCAGCTAAATGAAAAGAAAAGGCCAGTATATTTTTTTTTCTCCGGGTGTGTGGTAGAACCAGTTAATTAAGTCTTTCAAAATTTTCACTTCACAAATGAGTTCTATGTTAAATTAAACTTTTTTTTATCATAAAATATATGTATCCAAAGCCCAAAGAGTTTTTTTAAGAAATTCATATTTCCGACATCAATGAGAACAGTTGAAAGTTTCAAGATTTTGTGTCGTGAAACGACATGATTTGAACAACGTCGTGAACAACGTCTATTTTCTGAAGCAAGAGTTAAAAATTACCCAAACTCAATTTAAAGGAGAAATAAAAAATGATTGCTTTTATCAATTTCTTCTGTGAGTTTGAGAGTGTTTGGGGCTCGCAAAATAGCAGAGCATTGTAACAGATGTACTCAAACTTCAAAAAACCATTAACTGTGTGACTGTCTTATGGGGGGATGGAACATTAAAACACGAGGCTATATCTTCCAATTAAGTATTTTTAGTTTTTGAGACGACAACAAACTTATAAGGACATCAAGGCCGTACCAAGAGGGGGGGTTAGGGGGTTGTAAAAAAATTGATACACAAAAATTTCGTATGCGTTCTTTGAGGTTTTTTGTGTACCCCCCCCCCTCGAAAAAAAATCTTTGAGTAAAACCCCTCCGAAAAAAAAATCCTGGGTACGGCCTTGAAGGGCATTGACTTCGGTTTTAATTTATTGCGGAGATCAGGTACTCAAATTTGTGCTTACTTCCTTCCTTTCTTTCTTTTATTTTTGTTTTACTTGGATTCCTTAATTAAGCTTTTTCGAACGTGTTTTATTTCAATTTGTATAAGACAATTGTGCATATAAGTTTAATTATATTACCATGAAATCACAGATTGGAAACGAATAATGTGGCTTTTAAGTTGCTCGTTATTATTATTATTTTTTTAAATCAACTCCAAAACAACCTTGTCATGAATTCTTCTTTGTTACTTCAATGCGTTGCCATCAATTGGGCATTGAAAACTCCAGAGCGGTAAAATACGTAGCTCCATTAGGCAGGGCATAAATATGGCTGTAATAATCCTCAAGGTGTTAAAATGCCAGTGTTTCAACTTGACTTAGTTGACACTGCAAGCGAATGTTTCAATATTTTATGCAAATAGGAGCAAAAGGTCAAAGTAGGTTATGGTCAAGAATTTGAAAAACGGACAAGAAACCCAATAAAAATGGACTGGCTCTAAATAATGCGCAAAAACATTTCGTGAAATATGGCAAAGAAACGCAATTAAAGAGGACCTTACTTGGTACTGTGAAGAAGGACAGGGAGAAATTGAAAGAAAAACACAAGAAGTATGGCAGGCTAAGGCTTCGCAGATTGGAAACGAAGATGACAGATGATCCATCTGTCAGGGGCGTCGTTTGGCGATGGCAAGGGGGGGGGGGGGCAGTTGCCACCACAATAATGTGGAGAAAAAATATTATACATCCCAAGTCGTTTGACTACTATCCAGATATGGACCCTTCTTATTGTGGTGACAGATGATCCATCTGTCAGCGGCGTCGTTTGGCGATGGCAAGGGGGGGGGCAGTTGCCACCTCAATAATGTGGAGAAAAAATATTTACTCGACGTGAATAAAGTACCTTTTCATGAAGAGACTATGGAAGAACCACTGAGACTGAAAGTAGTAATTACTGGTCGCAATACAGCATCGGATGAAAAAAAATTGCTGGATGATTAATATGCATTTTTTTCTGAAGAAATATGAAGATTTAGTAATTTATAGTTTTCGTGTTAATCTCCTAGTAATAGTTAAGACCCAATTTCTCATACTATTCTATGGTTGCAGCTGTAGCTGCAGCCTAGTAGCAGACAAACCTCGGCCAACGGTATCCCGAAATTAAATATTTTGCAACCAAACAGGATCGAAATAAAAAGTAAATCATTGGAAATTCCATGACCGAAAATCCTATACATGAAACTTGCAGTCCTCTGGTTTGAATAACAAGGAAAATCAATTTTTCTCCTTGAGATAATAATAAAAAGGGATGTTTTGTGTCATAGAAAACCGACGGGTTAAAAAGTAAAAGCACACTGATATTGCCTTATATAAAGAGGCTTGCGACTCTCGTCCCATTAATCTTTATTCTAGTCCTTATTAGAAGAAAGCTTGAAAATGTGTAGTAAGACTAAAAACTAGAAATCAATTTTATTACAAGGATTGAGGTAGGGGATGGCAGGCCTTTAGTGAACAATGTAATTTTGTGTATGAAGGTACCTGTGATTTTGTTTTGTACCACATATAAAGAAAAATAGAAAAACTTACCCCACTTAATCGTCGTACATGTGTTATATTCGGGGTCTGGCATATACCCCTTAAGAAACTCCCCACTGTGAAAAATTCCCCCGGACAATACCCCCTAGAATGTTGCAACCATATGTAAAATTGAGCAGCCGAATGGAAACTAACTCAATTCAACAGAAGTGAAGAGAAGAAGGGATCCTTGAATTTAAATTCCAAAATACAAGCAGAATATATGAAATCAAACAGTTCGTGGTAACGAACTGTAAGTAAGAAGTGCCTTGGGCCTTTAGTAGCCAAAACTCTAGAACAAGGGATTTTAACAATAATAATTTTTCAAAAAAATTATATTTTATTCTGATTCAAGGTATATAAAGCTCCTTAAGTTTTATGTTAGACATCAACGCTACGAGCCTGAGAAAGTTTGCTTAATTTTGAAAAAGCAGGAAAAAGCTCTTAAAAACGCTAACGATCTCATGGAAAATCACATCATTAGATTCAGCATACTAGAGAGCCTTCCTGTGGAAGTTTCAAGCTCATATATGCAAAAATATGGAATTTTGCATTTTTTCCCCCCAAAAATAAAAGATCACAGATGTGTTTTTTTCAATTTTTTTCTTTTTTTCCCAGAGGTGACCGTATCGATCTGATAGTCCTACAAGATTTGAATATGGCTCACTCAAAAGACAAGAAAATGCCTTAGAATCCTTTTAATGTGATCAAAAAGATTGTGGCGCGGGAATATCGCGTTGCCTGAGTTTTTGGGCACCAAACTACGATTCTACTCGATGGACGACCAAGTTGCTATCGATTAAAAAACTCTGAGCTTCCCAGTTGCAGATTGCCACACGATTGAGTGCTCGTTCCTGAAAAGTCACGTAATCCGTACAAGGGTTATGGTTAATACGGACATTTATCTTAATGAAGTCTATTGAAATCTTAAATTGATATCTATTTCCTCTTGATTCCCGGGAATATTACTGTTGTTTTTTTTATTGGCGCTGAGGGGGTGGGCAACAGTGCCAATCCCATTGCGATAATATAAAATGAAATATTATATTCACATGCCTACCGGCAGAAAGGTGGAAATGGGGAGGCGTTACATCACAAGCCCTGACAAGAGATCCCTTGGGGAGGTGGCAAGTGCTATGAGGAGCATTGATTCAGCAATTCGAAAATAAAAACCTTATGGGATATTTCGACGGGAACAGAATTTGATGACGGCAAACAAAACTTGATGACCTCCCAAAACACAAGAAAATATTTTAAGAAACCAAAATGTAAAAATAAAATCAATTGGATATTCCACATCATATATCCTGCATATATTTTGGAATATTAGGAAATTCCTTCTTTTCTTGCTTACTTTAATTTGTTATAATTGCCCAATGGCGGTTAAATATTTTACATGGGGTCAATTTTACTCGGGAAAATTGTCGGCGGGGGGAATTATCACGGAGTGAATATTCTGCAGAGTGGAGGGGGAGGGAGGTTCTAGAATGCTTTATGAGAAACGCGAAGAAAGTGAAGAGTATAAAACATTTCTCGATAGTCAGAAGTAAATAAAATTTAAAATTTTTCCAGAGAAGCCACATTTCAAAGATCTGATTAGAGAGTTTAACACAGCTTCCGGATTATTTTTTTCCTGGAGACTACACACAGAGAAAATTTTGTTGACAGGTATCCGGAAAGATCGTAAGACTGAAAAACTTAAAAAATTCTAGCGATATCTTGATTAGGCAGGTACAGGAGAACCGGTACACATTTTATGAGTATCGTGGCTAGTTATTTGGCGAAAAGAAAAAAAACAGTGATCAGCAAAAGCGAACGCTATAATGCCCATAATACAGCGGCACCAATGGGTTGTGTAAAGGGGTAATTGGGTTGCCAAGAAAGTTTTGGGAAAAGTATGTTATCTGCACCAACCTGTCAATTAAACAAACTAACACATAAGAGGATTATAGCTACCTTAACCAAAAAAAAGTTCAGCACCAGAAGAATACAATTTATTAGCTCTTCAAGAAGGATTGTTAGACGAGAGGAATAAAATCTTAGCTACCAACGTAAATGTTTCGTGTCTTGACACATAAACTTTGGAACACGCAGAAATGACTGTTTTGCAGTGCTTACAGTGCCCTAGATTTGCCAGGATGATGCAAACACATACGTGCAGGGACTCCACATGGACAATATTTGACGATTCCAGAGAAGAAATAGAATAGCTTCAGCCTTTTCATCCTAAACGATGCAGAAGGAGCAACGGAGTACAACCATATGCATAAGCAGAGGACGAATTTGTCTTCTGAAACAAAGTTTGACTGTAAAATTAGTCCCGCTAGATTATATGTTCACAAAGATTTTCATCTTTGGCTACTACTCCTCGGGGTATAACACGGTTTCTGTCTTGTGAATCAGCCATATAGGTAAAATGTTGTATATTGACCAATAATGTCTATGTGACTGAGTGGATGGAACTGAAAAAGTCAATTTGTTTCGAAAAGACTGACAGAATTAAAATAAAATTAAAGAGAAATCACAATTTACTCGACTAGATTCAGCTGCAGCTTGAGTGTTTGGACATCAAAACTGTATATTCAATGTATTGCATTTTAGTAAAGGTACAATAAAAATCGAGTGACTAGTGCATGAAAAGGACTTTTAACCTGGAAAGATAGCATAATATTCAAGCAGACGTTAAAGAAGCTAATCTGAAATCATCACTGAGAACTGATGCTACCGTAACTTCGAAAATTTTGTTAATTTTTTGTCCTAAAAGAATTTTAACAGATTTTTATGTGGGGACCAACAACTGCATGTTTTTTTGTTTTGTTTTGTTCTTTTTTTGCTTTTTGTCTAGTCAAGCAAATTGATAGCAGAGTCTTTTAAGAGACTATAGTAAGATTAATCTTAAAATGTCATTAGGAAAATGAAGTTTCAAAATTATCTGAAACCCTGAACGCTTTTGGTGCTGAATGTGTTGAAAAAATTCAGAATAATACTCTTTTTCTCTAAGAAAAAACTATGTTTCTTGCAATATTTTTTTGACACGATCCGTTATTTACTGTTTTTTTTTTTTTCCAACACTGTCTATAGGCTGTTTCACACGGTCTGAAATCTTCCTTGACAATTGAGGGATTGAATTTAGGGTAGGCTAAATTATCTAGAAATAATTAATTAAAAATTAACTAAATGTACATGATTTAATTTAACTAATTTAATGAAATATCAAACAATTAATAATTAAGTAATTCAGCCTTGGACAACTTAAAAAATTGGAAAAAACTAAGTCAAAATTAAATAAAATAAATAATAATGTAAATTACAAAATTTCATTAAATACTAAAAAATGAAAAATTAATTAAATTTGGGACAGATTACATGTTTGATGCGAGAACTATTGTATTCTACCTTTTCAAAATTCTACTCTCTGACAGAAGAAGAGAGAATTCCGAAGTACAAAGGATCATACTGACAAGTTCAATCTCTAAGAAACATATAATTTCGATATTTCCGGAATAAAGTAGCAATATATGCGATGCTCATTGTATCAACATCAGCCATTCGCAAAACAGTACAAAAAAAAAATAAATACAATCACAATTGGTACATATCGGAACATTATCTCATTAGAATTTTTTTTTGGATTTTTACGACTGTCATTCCACTCTTCGTTAAGCCATAGAGTGCATCGGGGCTACAAAAGAGGGATAAACACATAAAAATAGCATTAATACATTAAACAACCATAACCAAAGTCAAATATCCATAGTCCACATTTCGATAAATTCCAATGTGGTGTGTTTTAGTTTGACTTCATTTTGTTTAAATTAAATTTGCTAACAAATTTTAATAAAAATAGAATGAGGTCAACAGGTTTTGAGATCAAAATACTGAAAAATTTTGCTCTAGCTGGGGCTTGTCCCTCTTAAGTCCTTTTACTTATATGTGCCTCTTCATATAAGATTAATGGATGAAGATCCCCTGGAACAAATTCTTGAAGTTTCACTAAAATCATGAAAATGATTATTCAAAAACAATTTACAAGATACAAGCCTCTACCCTGGTATATATTTTACAAGTAATGCTAAAGGGAAACTCTTGTATTGGAACGTGTTATGCATTCTTACACATTTTACGGGTCCAAACTGATATTTCTGCCTCTGGTGAAAAGACAGTTACCCCCCCCCCCCTCACAAAGTTCCCCAACATGTAAAATTAAGTAGTCAAAGGGAAAATATGACAAATAAAAGAATGAAGAAAATAAGGTATTTTAGAATATTCTACCCGGATTCAAAAATTAAGGCAGAATATATGATGTTGAATACTTTATACTGTCATTTGTATATTTCTATTTATTTTAATTATTTTCCCGTGTTTGGGGGGGGGATGGATCGCAAAGATAGGGTAATAAAAATGTCAAAGAAAACAATCTGCAAAAATTGAATTAGAGGGAACCGTGGAAGGGATTCCCTATGATAGATGCGCACAGAAATGCAGGGTGGGACTAAGAAGTACGCGCCATTATTTTCTATGGACCTGGATTGGCACCGATATCTATGGTTAACGACACCAGTCTATCCTGACGATCGAGAAGGCTTATACTAACCTCACATCAAAACACTACCTTTCATTTCCTTTCTTAAAGATTAAGTACATCCAGGGGCGTCGTTTGGGAGGGGAAAGGGGGGGGGGCAGTTGCCCCCCAGTAATGTGGAGAAAAAATCATTATATAGCCCATGCTCCTTGTATATCCAAAAGTAGATCCCTCTTGCCCCCCCCCCCCATGAAAATGTTGTAGATTTTTCCCTGAGTACCTCTAAGAGGTTTCTTTTTTATTATTTTTTTTTTTTTAATTTAAGGAATATGGAGTCAAACTCTAAGTCAGAACCAAGTAAATTTAAATGCATGGAATTTTTTATTTTAGATAAGCAAGAAATGATTTTATCTACCATTTATCTCACCCTACTCTGATAACTCCATCCCCCATAAAACAAAATAAAAAGAATTAAAAGAAAAAAAAATTAACACGATAGAGTATTCTGCGCTATATATTTTACCTGTATGCTGGAATATAAGACCATTCTGAAATCCCCTTTCTTAATTCTTGTATTTGTTTTGCTTTCCCTTTAATTTTTCGGGAGGGAGGAATCACCCTCGGGGAATTGTCTGCAAGGGGCTGGAGATATTTTCTGGGGATAATTGTTCGGCCGAATCGAGCTGATAAAATAAGTTTGACGCCCTAGCAGTAGAGTCCAGTAAACAAGAAAGCACAAAATGAAGCGGGATGCCGTTAAAAGCGTATGCACAATGGTTGTCAAAGATTTCTGGCTGGGTTTCAGGAATAAGTCAAAGGAAAGGTGGATCTCCGTCACCACGTGGAAGTTGATTGACGAGCTTAAGGTACAGTAATTTCTGCTGCCACACGGCAAGCATGATCAGTTCAACACCTTACCTGCAAGAAAAAGGACAAACACTTTAAGAAGAGTTATAGGAAGGACAAAAGAATTCTCCTTGAAAATAAATCTGCTTTAGCAGAGGGAGCTGATAGAAAGAGTGATTTTAAAACTGTTTACCGGCTGATTAATAAGATGGTGAGAAACAGCAAAAGATTCACCCTGGTCAAAGACGAGAACGGAATAAATTTTATCAAGTTCAGATAAAGTTGACGTAAGGTGGACTGTGTACCCTAAGAAACTATAAAAAATTCCAAGGCCCAGTAACCAAGAAAATATTCCTGAAACTTTCTTTGTATCGCTCGACATTTATAAAATCCACCAAGCTCTTCGGAGACATCTATACAGCAAAAAATCTAAAAAACAGACAAGCTCCCGACACAGCACATGAAATCACATCACAAATTCTGAAGTATTGAATAAGAACATGCTTCTCTGTTTGGATGTCCTTTTTCACCAATGTATGAAATATTCCCATAAGTTGATCAAGGGGATATAGGTGAAAATCTTCAAAAAGGGTATATAATCATATGTAATAATTGGAGAGGTATCAGCCTTCTTCTGGTACTGTGCAAACTATTGGCTTCTTTTATATTGCAACAGTTACAAGATACACTAGATACAAATCTGCGAGAAGAGCTGCAGGATTTTAGACTCGATGAATCATGGTATGACTTGATCTTTGTACTGTTAATGCTTGTCGAGGAGTCAAAGAAGTGAAACAACAAGCAGTGTCTTCTATTCATTGACAGCACGAAGGCAATAGACTCAGCTGACCAACAATGTTTCTGGAGAGTCCTCAAGCGGTACAGGGTGTCAGAGAAACTAGGGACCATAATTAAATCCCTGTATGAAGAGAAGAAAAATTAGAGACAGTACTTAAATAATCAAAAAACTGTAAGACCTCAGGTGGCTAATTGTGTGGTAAATGTGTTTTTGAAATATTATGGTAGCGAAATTAGAGATAAACCAGACTTACGGTACCAAGGCCCAGTGACGTGTTGCAGCAACTGTGACTCATTAAAATACTTTACGGCTATTGTTAGTTGGTATTTATAAAGTGGAAGCATAATCAGCGAACTTTTGAAATAGTTATTGAGTGTACCAAGTAATTCTTAAACTGTGTCTCTGAAATGTTTTTCCGTATAATAAGACTGTTTATTATTTACGACTGTCAATCATCATCCGTGAAACGAGTCATTGCGCAAGCTCTTATTTTTTAGTTTATGGTTGATTTTTTTAATATAGGAGGGGGCCTGTCTTCTTGATTGTTTTTCATAATATTAAGTTTCTAAAATATAATGGACCAAAAACCGAGAATTTAAGAACAAATCGGAACTTCTGTTTCGAAATAAAGATTTCCGGTATTACTTCCTTAAACATTTGTGTGAAAAAGAAATTTTGCTTCGGTTGTCAAGGAATATTTTTGAAGTTCTGTCAGGATTCAAAGTTGTTTGATTTTTAAAAAATTTAAGCTGAGAAGTAGGAGTATTTTATTTAAACAAAAGGAAGGGAATTCGCAGAATCAAAATTTGAAAAAAGTTGTAGAGTACATTTCCTTGATATCGAAGAAATCTATGAACGATAAGAATTTTTAAGTTTTTTCTCAAAGTGAAGTTTATTTTTGGATATAGAGGAAGGCACGTCTTCTTGCTAACACTTTATGGTATTAAATATCTAAAATGTAATAAAAATCAAAATCGACAGTATTAAAAAAAAGAAAAAAGAATGGAACAAGTGTTTCGAAATCAGGATTTTCGGTACTTGGGAGATGATTTTTCAATTTCCGTTGAAAATTTCAAAATAAAAGTCACACAATAAAAAAAAATATTTATAGAAAACTCAAGCAAGTTTTAGCTCTTATAAGGTCACGATATGCCTACTCTCGTTGAAAAACAAATTACCTTTTCTAGAAAAAAAGCTACTTCTAGGATGACAAGAAAATCGATACGTGATGACTTTAAAAACAGTTTCCATGTGTACAGACTGTTTTTAGAACTACAAAAATGTACCTCTTCTTGCTTAATTTTAATGACATTAAATGCTTAATAAAAGAATGACATTAAATGTCGATAAAAAAGATGAAACTTTAGTTTTGAACTCAGGATTTGCTATATTATTTCCAACAAATTAAAAAAATATATTGACATTTGGCTTGGATTTTCGAAAAAACGACATGAAGAACAATAAATATTAAAGTTATTTGGTTTTTAAAAATTTTAGCTTCGAAGCTAGGACATTTTACTTCGACAAAATGTAGGGGATCTACAGAATCGAAACTTCAAAATAAAAAAAATAAAGAAGGAATTTATTTTTGGAAAACCAATGTAAGCTCCGTTTTTTTCAAGCTATAAATTGTCTATCTACGCTGGAATATTCTTTTTATTTTGATTAAAAAAAAAAAAGTTTCTTTGATGATTTGAAAAAAATGATGCGTCATGACAACTCTGGAAATTATTTCTAAGTTAGCTAAAAAATGCCATTTATGTAAAATGTCATGTCACCTTGCGTTTTGTTCATTGTGCTGCGCGATTAAAATACAATAGTCATCAAATTGAAATTTCAAAAAAAGAACTATCTGAATTTGGCCTTCGAATCAACTTTTCCATAATTATTACCGAGGAACATAGAAGACTAGATATATAAAAAAAAATATAAGAAGAAAAATAGAATTTTATTCCCCAGTTCACAGAGAGACAATTTAATATTCTGCAAGAGCAAGACAAAAACTGTCCTCAAAAGGTTTGTTTTCCAGCTAAGATATTTTCAATTGACACCGTGTACAACATGAGAAAAAAATGGCCTTATCTTTTTTTCTTCTGGATTACAACTGGAAATTTTTAACACTTCACAGGGGCTTTTCTACCCTGAATCATGATCCCCATAACCAAGAATTACTTTGACCTTACAACGCTTACCACTTTGGAGCTCCCGACTGCAGAAAGTGATAAGAAGAAAAATCATCTGCGAAAGCAGGCATGCTGCTCCACAACGCACCTAGACCTCTCGTACCAAGGTCCTGTGGAGCGTTTTAGCAGCTGCATCCTGTAGGTCGCAGCTGCGTAGCCATACATGCAACTATTCCTTGTGTTTAATAAATGTTTATGTTTCCGCACTACATTTGTGTTATGTTTATTTTAAGTTATTATTTTTAAAATCAACGGGTAATTAAAGAATTGCTAAAATAACTTCCATGTTTGAGTCATGGAAGTTATTTTATTTTACGTTTGAGTCATGGGTCATCAAACGCTGTATCGTTATTGCATTAGTGTTCACCTGTTAAGGAGGCCCCACACGGTCAATCATTTTGGTCAAAATCTTCCGTCAATCGATTGACTAAAGCATGATTGACCATCTAGGAACCTGTTTGCCGCTTGAGTCAAGCGTTGACAGTGATTGATACAAAGCTTGAATGACTCAATCATTTTGATCAAAAGCAGTGTGTTAGATTAGCTTTGGTCAAGACTGAAGGGTCGATTGAGGGTTGATTAATGACGCGTCAATCGATTGACGGAAACTTTTGTTAAAAATGATTGACAGTCTAGGGCCTCCTTTAAATCTTTGTGTTATTTACTGCAGATAATGAATGTTCATGAAGGTTCATTGTGTACATTTTTATTGTTTAGTATACAGTTGACATTTGGACATTGAAGTGCAAGTCTATTTGCTTTGTAGTCATGACATTAAACGTCTGAAATATAATAGATAATGTCAGGGAAAATAGGAACTTCTGTTTCAAGATTAGGATTGCCGTTATTAATCCCCAAAAATTTATGGAAAACACGTAAATTTTACTTAAGTTGTCAAATAGATGTCAAATAGATGACATTGACAATAGTCGTCAATATGACATTCTATTAGTAATGAAAGTTGTATGGTTTCTAAAATTTGAGCTTGAAATCCTGGACATTAAACATAAACAGAATGTAGGGAATTTGCAGCATTTAAACTTCAAAATAGAAAAAAAAGCAGAACGAATTTTACTTCGGAAAGACCAATGAAAGCTGCAGGTCTTAGAAGATCAGGCCAGAGTTTTGGAAGGAAACCAGATTCATTGACAAGATTTTCATACTTAGATTTATAATTGAGAAGTATCTAATTCATACTTAATCCTCATTTTAGTAGAATTTAAACGAGCTTTGGATTCTGCTGACAGTACACCTTTATTGAACGTTTTATTATTGAATGAGTGCCCGTCTGGTCCCCCCGACAAACATTTCCTTCTCACAGACAATTACCTCCCGGATTTCCCCCATATATAAAATTGAGCAATCAAAAGGAAAGTAAGGAAAATAAAAAGAATAAAGAAAAGAAGGGGTTAGGAATATTTTACCAGCATCCGAAAATATGGAGAGAGTATATGGTGTAGAATATCCCTTATTATTTATTTTTATTTTTCTTGATTTTGTTTTAGTGTTTTTGGCGTTGCATTATCATTGTAGGGTAAGATTAAGTTTAAAGAAAATAATTTGCTTGCTTATTTGAAATAAGGATTTCTGTAAATTTTAAATTTGCTTGGTTCTGACTCGAAGTTTCACTCTATGTCATTTAGATTAAATAATAGTAGTAAATTATTATTAAATAATAATAATAAAATTAAATAATAATATAATATTAATATCAGGTTTATTAAATTTAAGATTAATATAAGATTTATTAAGTATTAAATAATAATATAATATTAAATAATAATAATGATAAAAATAAACGTCCCTTAAAGGTACTTCAGGCGGGAAAACCATCTGAGTTACTCTGGTTCTCGATCAAAAAGCGTGAACTGGTATCACGTAACATAGGTGTTGGTGGTGGCAGACTAATACCACTTAGTCCCAGCTTAGACCAGTTACTCGTACTTCTTAGTCCTAGCCTGTATTACTTTGAAGACCCGCCACAAAGCATCGTTTCAACTGTTGCCACAAATTAAAAGTCTCCAAATTAATTCCGTTAGCCTTTTTCTTATCCACCTTTGATAATACAATCGCAAAAAAAAAAAACACAGAAAAAGAATCAAAAGAATAAAAAGAATGTTATAGCAAGACAAAAATTTTGTTTGTATGCATCGTTTTGAAGAAAAATACAATGAACAATAAAGCATAAAAACAAAACAACTTTATAAAAGTTGTGCGTGACAGAACGAAGGAAAATGTGGTGGATTTTTGAAGTGTCAACAGAAGATTTTGTGTATGAGAAGCCTGATTTTGGTTACAGAACCAGATTTTAAAAAACAAATGATTCATCCAAGAGTTTTGTTGAATTATTGTTTGCAAGCAGAGGACGCAGTTTCTGTTCAACTTCGAGTTTGAAGTATACTACTATCGGAAGAAATGTTTTGTATTCATCTATCGCTTTACTGTTCACAAGTTTTTTTTCACTTTTCTTCAGTTGACAAATGTTCTAATTATCTAGTTATAAACTAGTATTAATTTTTTTTTTATAAAATTAATATATATGTGGAACAAGATTCAGCCAGGAACAAGAGCAGACAGCGGGTGCTAGAAAAATTCTTAACATTTGAATCTTGACAACTTGCTGCGCAAACAGAAGTTTATTTTAACGTGGGTACTTCAGAAGGATTAAGCAGTTCAAAATATTAGGGGAACTATATGAAAAATAAAAATTAAAAAAAATCGAAGAGGAAAGAGGTCAAAGACTGTTTTTCCATTATAGGCAACTTCTTCGCAGAACAGAAGCATAGCCTGTATTAAACCGTGAAATTTTTTATTTACATTTGATCAAGTGAAAAATGGCTAACTTATTTGTAACAAGTTATTTTCTAAATGTTGGATGGGACACTCTCCTGATGGACCCTCCTCAGGGTTCCCCATCCTGGTTTGGTAAATCAAAGGCACTGTATTAAAGCAGACTTTACACGAGGACAAAAAACTTTTTCGTTAATTTCATTCCACAAAAGGAATACACTTCTATCCATCCAGAATACAATAGAATTGTTTTTTTTTTTAATCACAATCTCTATTTTCCAAATAGCCTTGCATGTGAAAAAGGGGGATTCACAGATATATTTGCTTTTTTTGCCATTTGCGATATTTGCTTTTTCCAAGATTCTCTTCATGACTGGCCTGAGTATTATTCCCCTGGCGCCGAGGCCGTATCCACGGGAGGGGGGGATGGTTAGGAGATTTTGACATCACCCACCCCCAAAAAAATGTTTGTCCGACTCATAAAAACGTAACAAAATGATTAAAACAATTTTTTTATGTAGTTCTTTAAAGTTTTTCGTAAGGCCCCGTCCTGAAAAAATCCTTTTGTAGATTTCCCCCCTCCCCCTGAACCAAAAAAAATCCTGGATAAGACCATGCCTTACACTCTTTATAATTTGTCAATTTTTTATAAATCTGCCAAATTCGTCAAAGTATATACTTTTCCCGCTCATATCCCACACTTTATTCATAATTTTAACGATTATGTTTTTCATTATTTATATAAAATTTATTGTTTTTCGAAGAAGGCTCAAAGAGAAGGCTCATCACTTTCACACTGTGAGGAGAGCGACTTTGCTAATTTTTTTCTGCGAGAAGGAGATAATAGAAATTTAAAAAAAGGACAGTTTAACTTGAAGCTATTAAACCTAATCTAAAAAAATCTGAAAATATCAAACATTTCAGGGATTGGACGTTGGACTAATAGGATTTTAAATAAGCAGTGTAAATGAAAACGCAAAGTGATAATGAACTGCGTAACAAAGTGAGAAAAAACTCAAAGATAAAACTTACAAAACTCGAAGCCTTTTTGAAGAGCCTTAACTAGAACTACAAAAATAAACATATAAGCAATAACAATCTGAATTATAGACAAAACAAAACAATAATAATATATACATGTTTGAAAACTACATTCTTTCTAGCCACTGAAGAAAGTCTGGCGTCAAAAAGTAACGAAAATACGTCGTTTGCAAACTGTCTCTGGCTCATATTGCACTGTCACTCAATTACTCAAAAGGTTCGAGGAATCACAAGAACATTGCCTACTGGAAGGGGTTGCGAGGGAAACATTGACTCCTGGAAGGGATAACGAATTATCCTACAATAGCCTTAATCCCTTTTAATAAATTCCACTCAAATAGCACTTTTGGAAATATTAAACTCAAACGCAAGACTATATTTTTATCGCAGACTTCAAAACATGAATTTAACAATCAAAACTCTAAAAAGTTAGAAACAAAACAAATCTAGCTTAAACATACCTTAATAAAAAACTTAATTATCTAATTGAGGGTCATTGCTTTTTTATTTTGTGCGTTTCGGTTAAATATCAAGAATACTACTTTCAGCCCTCCAGAATCAAAAAGTGATGTTCACAGTTTTCCTAGTTAGAACTAGTTAATATGCAATAGCTTTTCTGATGGCCTTTTGAACAAATACAGGGAGAGATCTTTCTTTTTCACTTTACTTCCCCTAAAGTAGCATCGAGTCTGGATGCTAAAAATGCAAATTTAGGATACTACATCCAACTTCACACAACATTTGCTTAAAATCCAACCATCCTATCTCTTCTCTGCGATGTGAATTGAGCCTCCTTCTTTCCCTGACAATGTATCAGGTTACGATGACGGAATTTAGGGATGTAGTTACAGCCATGGCCACAGTTAAGGGCACATTTTCATAATGGACCGAGAAAGCCACATGTCAGCATTGTCTAAAACTTGGTGAAGGGTTACCAACCGGATACATTTTATGAAGAAAAGACATATTTCCATCTGTGGGGACACAATGGCATACAAAGGCAAAGAAGTGACACAGTTTAGAGATTTGAGACATAGAAGGACATATTTTGTAAATATATTACATAAAACAAAACGGTTTTGAATAGGATATATATTTTGGTAAAAAAAATGTTACTCTTTACCAAAATAGTGCTTTTTTGATCACCCAAGGATTTTATCCAAAGTACGGGATTTACATGTTTGTAGGAGTTTCATTCCATCATTCTATATGGATGTTATATATATATATATATATATATATATATATATATATATATATATATATATATATATATATATATATATATATATATATATATATATATATATATATGTTTCTTGTTTTCATTACATTTGATGTCAAATGGCCGCTTTGAAAGAAGTTTATAAAGCGTCTTTTGGTTAATATACAACTGGTATAAAAAAAACCTCAGAATTTTGAGATTTCAAGATGGATACACTTTAACTAAAGATGACACATTTTTGGATATTCAGGGGATGCATTCATAGGCCAACAACTTGGCAACCCTGTTGGTACGCTGGCATGAATGCTGTTAGAAATATCTTGTATACAGGAAGCTACTGATTTTTTCGAAGTTTATATTTATAATTAATTTTACGGAATTGGTAAGGGAGTGGGGAAATAAGTTTATTCTAGAGATTTTCATATCTATGCCACTGCAACCTTCGATACACCCATGTGTGTTGGTTTTTAAAACTACAGTCATTGGTATAATATACCCAATATTGCTCACCCAGAGAAAAATGATTTATGTTAACGTAATATCACAAACCTCATAATATATCTCCTGAATGACTTGTGAATATCCTAAGCGTGGGATATATATATATATATATATATATATATATATATATCTATATATATATATATATATATATATATATATATATATATATATATATATATATATATATATATATATATAGCCTATATGTAGTATTTTTTAAAATTAGTATTTTTTTTCGATATTTTTAACTTTACATCCTGTTTTCGCAAAATTTTCTTTTCTATTTGTTACATTTTTAGAAACAAATATTGTGAATCATCAATTATAACTATGGAAGGCTGAGTCCAGCTGATTAGTTTCTCCTTCAAACGTTTAGTCGAAACGTCTCATTTAGTAGTATTTCAAAGACAATATAAATTTAAATTTTAAATGTCAGTAAAACATCAGAAGTCAATATCAAAGAGAAAAAGAGATATTACTGTCCTATATTTTTGAGTAAACAAGTGATATTTATTTTCTTTGGTTAGTTTTTTCGACGTATTTTAGCGAGCTAATCACGATTTTTCTTTTTCCTTGATCAGCCCCACCTCTTAAAAGCATTTTTACAAATAATTTTCTTTAACAAATGTTGAGCATGACAGACAAGAAAATTAAATTTCTTAAGAGACAAATTTTAAGCAAGCAAAATAATTTGAAGTTGTGAGTCAATACATTTTTTCAAGCAAACTCTCTGTTTCTCTTTAGTCACAGCGAAATAATTACAATTTGTGCAAACAGGCATCTTTATGGGCTCCCTATTATTAATAGACTACTATAAGGTAATAATGTGTAACCCAATGCATAAGACAAACTTCAGAAAACACTACCCTTAGGGGAAGAATCAAAATCTGGGAAGACTGAAGAATTTCATAGCTAAATAGAAATTATGAAAGCATAATTAATTGTCATAAATTTTATTAAATTTCAACATGGCATAATTTCAACTGTTCATAAAAATTTATCAAAGAGAATGTAATGTCTATTTTTTGTTGGGAGTTTCAACCAAAAATGCAAATCCAAAGAAAAATGAACACCGCACAAATGTTTTTACAACAGGAATGAACAATAGCTTTAGTTTACGAAAAGCACTGCACTTTTGCTAAAAAAAAAAAAAAAAAAATTGTGAGTAGGGTCTCAAGGAAGGATCCATGATTTTTAATCTCCAGCAGAGTGTTTTGAGGAGAAAATGTGTAAGACTTCCCCTAGCTTTGAATCTAAAATTAAGGTAAATATAAATATGGTTTTCATAAAAACAATTTATGAAAATCGTCTCTAAAATCACTGTATTCACGATTTAAAACTTTTTAAGTTCAGGGGGAAAATGGTCAAAACCTTTTCCTAGTTTTAAATATAAAGACGCAAACATTTACATCACTTCTATATATTTTTTTCTGTCTAAAGTCTCAAGAAAGGATTTTTCAGCCAGGATTTTGCTTTATGAGCTTCTGCTGGTTGCTTGGCTAAAAAAGGGTAATAAACTCCCCCCATTTTTGAGCAAAAAAAAAAATAAAAAGAAGTCAATTTGTGTCACTTATGTTTTTTTGAAAAAATCGCAAGAAACAACCATATCTAGAGTTTTCAAATCTCCACTGGGAGTTCTTGAAAAAAAAATATGCAAAGCTTCCTCCTGGTTCTAAAGCTTAAGAAAAAATTAAATAGATTAACAATTTACGCCATTTTTATGATATTTATTTTTACTGGGGAGGGTCTCAAGAAATGATTCAGAGTTTTAACTTAACCAGTTCTGGGTCAAACGGGTAAAAAACATTTCCTTCTTTTGAAGCCTTATCGGGGAAAGGCCTTAGATTGAGTTTTGTCAGATACATGAAAGCGGCTTCGGTTTCTGTCAGCTACAAAGTAGAAATTACCCTCTAAGAGGTTGTATTAAACTGCGAAAATTCTGGCAACCCTAATTGCACAATCTGAGCTCTGATGGTTTGCTATATTCCATCTAAATTTTATAATTCAGTATTTTACGTTAAGATGCAATTTTGCCAATGGAGATGCCATTTACGACTGTAAGTTGTATGCCATTTATGTAAGGTTTACGCTTGGTCAGGCAGGTACATAGTTTTTCGTCGGGGTAGGAGGTGTACCTAATAGATAAAAAACATTGATAATTTCAATTAGAATTGCTCAGAAATTTGAGATACTGCGTTTTAAGTCCTCAAAATCACCCCACCTCTGGACATGTCCATGTATTAGGACATTGCTAGTTTATTTACAGACTAGGATGAAGAGTAAAAAGGAAGAAATATAAAAATGAAACTAGATGAAAATAAAAAGAAACTAGACTTTAGATTACTTCTCGCTCCTCCAGGTTTTGGTGAAGATTGGCTTAATTCACTTTCCTATAGCTTATTTTAGATTCAAGATAACTATAGATTCAAGATAGCTGGCTATGGTTTTTTTCAAAAATGTGTTATACATCCTTTTTTTAAATTATAAAATCCCTGAAAAATGCAGATGAAGTTCGAATTTTAAGGTTTTTATATCAAAATTGCGTTCATCATATCTGGTAGACTAGATAAAAACTGTCAATGGAAAAAGAAAAACCAGAATATTTTTTGTTTTTGCTTGAAAAACTTTGAATGTGTAACATACAGCCATTTGATTCACTGCTGCCGTTATGTTTTTATAAAATCTAAAAAAAAAAAATTAAAAAATTAAAGGACAGCTTAAAATTTGGTTTCCCCAGTTATGCCCAGGTATCTATTTTATCTCTGATGTTCTTTAAATAAGCCTTTGATCTTTCCCAAAAGTTCTAGAAATTTTTTATATCTTTTTTAATTTTCAATTATACCTGAAATGCCCTGGGTATTTACTGTATTTTAAGGGTTTGTATCAAGGAGGAAAAAAGGAGGGGAAAACAGTTGAATAGACTGGTCTTGACCAACAAAAGACATTTAAAAAAAGAGACATTGCAATTAATTTTACAATCAATTAACACAGTATTTTTCTTTCTAAAAGGAAATTACATAAGGTGATTACCCCCTCCCAAGTATATAGGAAATTTTTCCAAAGACAGACCCTAATGAGACCCTTCTTTCAGAAAATGAAAATGTGTTGCCTAGAAACTAAATTTTTTCGCATTTTCAAAACCCCTCCTCAATAAATCTTCTAGCCCCCTCCCCTTATCTAACGCTTCAAGCTTTGCGCAACATAGATGACTCTCGCAGTGCTAAATATTACTTGCTACTTTAAACAAAATGCTCAGTTTAATATTAATAATAAATAAAACAGTTGCGTGGAGGGGAGGAGGTCAAAATGAGAAACAACGGGACTATGAAAATTCTCGTAAAAATACTAATAATGCAAGTATAATTACAGAGCATGTCTCTGTGAAAACTTTTATTGAACTAACTTGAAATTAGGCCATATTTTTACCTCCTAAATCAAAGTGCAAAATACTTAGATATGAAAAATAATATATTTATTCAAGTACTAAACATTTTTAAGTACTTAGGGTTAAAAAAGGGTGATTTAAAAATATTTAAAATGTATAAAGATTTAAATATCTGAATATTTCAACACAAATAATTAATTATTTATTATATTTAAGTACTTAAATATTATTTAAATACGATTAGATGTCACAAATGACAGGAAGATAATATTTTACACTTAAATTTAGAAACTAGAAAAACGTGTAGAATCGTAGTCTTCTGGCTCTAAATTTTTCTATTTTTAACTTTTTATCTCCATGGGAAGTAGAAAAATCGTATTGGCTGGTAAGACTTTAAAATACCAATAAGGCAACAGTCCAAGATATGTAGTCTTATGCTTCCATGAAGTCTTTCCCAGTGTGTCCAAGTTTCTTCCCCAGCTCATGCATTACTTCTTTAAATATAATTGAATCAACGTTTTGTCCCAGCATGTAAAGCAAAAACCAATCACCCATTTTGGACTTTCTCACTATAGTGTTAATAACTTCGCGATTAATTAATCTAAACCGAACGTAGAGAAGGTAAGCCCGCATCCGTGGAGAAATAATGATAATAATGCGGAAAAGTAGTACTAAAAAAGATAGTCCTCCAAGTATCAGAAACCAAAACCAAAGGAAAATGTATATCTTTTCATTGACAATGTTTAAAGGAAGAATACATAAGGCGTCGTGTTTTTCGACCTCTCCGGACGTTCCATACTTGTGGAAGGTACACTTTGTCATACGGGGGAAAATGTAGATCATGGGATCAATTCTTTCTTCCTGGTCCTCCTCGGCAAAGGCAATAACATCCAGACCAAATGTCAAAAAAGACCCATCGAAAAAGCGATCCATCAAAAACATTTGCCCTGAAAAATAAAAATCTCATAAGCTTTTTATATTAATAACTTATTTTTTACTCAATACAAAAATTAAATAAAAGCAAAACTAACAATCGAGTAGCAAACAGGGAAATTTGTTGAAAAATAGGAGTAAGTCCTTTTTTCAGGCTTCATTTACGCATCTAATACCAAGTATTTATAGGTTTATAACTATTCAATCAATTTTTGTTCGTGAAATAAACTTTCCCCCCTCAGTTCTAACGACTGGTTCAACCCTCTAGTTTCAATCCTTATTTGTGATAACTCAAAAATTTCTTTTACTATGATCAAATCACTGGGTAATGTTACAAGATGCCACGTAGCAAAAACAAAGAAAAAAAAAACGAAATATCAGAACCTCGTTCGTTTTCTTATTAATTAACTAATAAGTAAATTTGGCCGTTTTTTTTTTAAATTCTTAGTTAATTTTGAACGTTTTTTTTACGAATGCATTCTTAGTCAACTAAAAAATTGACGACAAAATTCCTATTAAAAAGTCTTCGGTGATAAATATTTACAAAGAATTTTCTGGCATAATTCAAACTCGGAAGCTCGTACTTGCCTCTGTGGTAGAAGTGTTGGCAATTTCAAAATATGGTAATTCATTTTGAGTTTCCTAGATTGAATAATGCAGCTATTTATTTAAAGCACTTACTCAGAGGCTGCATTTTTAATTCTTGAGTTTAATTTTTTGTTCTTATAGAAGGAAACAAAAGGTGTAAAATTTTCTCAAAAGGATTTATCTCGGCCTTCTTCATGGTTTTGACTATTACAGGCCTCATATTCCTGAACTTGATGGTCTGTTCCTAATTTTTTGTATTGCTCAGGCTATTTCAACTTCGAAATTTCTGTTAAATTTTCCGTTCTATTTGCAGAAGCCTGGTAAACTTTTTTAGTTCACTTTGTTCACTTTCTGGCAAATAAAACACTAAAAGCAAAATAAAATAGTAAAAGCCGAAATAAAAGCGATTTTCGCTAAAAGCGAAAACTAGAAATAGGCATAGACATCAAAACATAAAGGCTGAGTTCATTATTTTTTTTCCTTTTCAAATAAATCATTATGAATTAACACAAAAACAATTAAAAAGAAATTGAAATTAAGAGAATTTATGGTTTGAAATGCGGATTTAAATTTAAGTTATGGTTTCTAAAGAGATAATCGAAGCTTGGCATGTTCACAGCAGTAATTTTTTTACACTATATTTGGCAGTTTGCAAGCATCATGAAAACAATTTATTAAAAGCATCAATTTATTAAAAATCAATTATTATTGCGCTGTAAAAGCTTAGGCCTAGATAAAGTGGACTGATTTATACCAGGCAATATGGACTTAAGGCTCTGGTCCCAATTGCCGCAGGGCCGAGACGGATACTCTTGTAGCGAACAAGCACCAGCACAGACAAGACACGAGCAATAGTAGAAAATTTGTCTGGGGGAGGGCAAGAACCACCTTGAGCTTTGTTCTTGTCAGGATTTAGGCAAGAACATGTCTCACTTTTCACATTCTATGAACGTTTTAATGGCTTCATTTTTCCCAGGGCGATAAGAAAAGTAAATCCTCCCCCCCTCGCTTCCATGGCATCCAAGCAAAACAACTAGTTTCTATAATATAAATAGTGGCAGGGAGTACATGACTGCAAAGTCCATGGGTTTGCATATTCCTCTGATTGCTCCATGCAAATATAGTATAGATGAGATAATGACCTAGTAGGCCAAGCTGATTTCTTCCGAAATTTGCATTTTTTGGAAATTTTCACCAAGCTTAAATGCTCCTTAAGATTGCTAGCCAACCATATTTAGTAGCTAAAAGTTTGGTTTCCACGTTCATACAGAAAAAAGTAAGTAAGAATTAACAGTTAATAGAAGATCATTAGCCTTGGGTGAAACTCTTCAAAAACTTGAAAAACGACCAGTTACGAGACTTTAAGTAACAACTTAAATGCTCTAAGCATAGATTTAAGTACGATGATATTGTAGTTTTATTTTTCCTCAAACCTGGAGCTGCCGTCTCGTGGCAGGCTCTGCAGATGTAGGAATTGAGCACATTAAGTGCTATAGAGACAAATTCAAGTAAGCAACTGTGGCAGTATAAACCCACAAAATTTAGTTTTTAGTTTTTTTTTTTTCTAATTTCCTACAACTCAAGCTGAGCCATTTCACCAGACTTCGAAAGCAAGAATTGGGTAAATTAAACGCTTTAAGTACTAGTTAAAGATCGGGAATTTTGCAGCATCAATACATTTTTTTTTCTCGATGTACATTAAGCCGAAGCTGTAGTCATATAGCAGAATATGAATCAACAAAAATTTAGTCTATAATCTATTAAGCGGTCTTAGCTCAAATTTAAGCCCGAGACTTCTATACTATCACTACATTTTTTTTTTTTTTTTTTTTTTTTTTTTTTTTTTTTTTTTTTTTTTTTTTTTTTTTTTTTTTTTTTTTTTTTTTAGTTACTTCCAATCAAAGCTGAAATCCAACCAAAGCTTAATATATTGAATATTGGAAATCCAAATAAAGAATTGAATTGACTATACTCTATTAACGAATCACTTTAACTCCAAACCACCTGAGGACAAACACAGCTTAAAGGGCCCCTTTCTACCCCCAATCTATTAAAGCTTCAGAATTTTTCCATGAAGGAAGTTTTCATGGGCGATGGGACATTGCTATGAAGGGGGCGCCGGATTTCCCAGCATTATTTTAAAAAACGATCAGAAATTAAATAATAAAAAAAATCAAGTTTTTCACCTGAAAGTAAGAAGCAACATCAAAACTTAAAACGAACAGAAATTATTACGTATAGTATTGGGTTCGCCCCCTAGTCAATACCTCACTCTTTACGCTAAAGTTTTTTTAGTACTTTCATAAGAGTTATTTATTCTAATTAACGGCCTTTGTGATTAAGGGGTTAATTTTTAAAGAATTAGAGCAAAATTCGAACTTTAGCGTAAAGAGCTAGGTATTGACTAGGGGGCGAATCCCCCTAATATACGTAATAAAAATATACCGAATATAGAAGTTCGTTACGTAAGTTAATTTGTAAGTAACAAAAACGTTCTTAAATAAAATTAAACAACTTTCGAGAAAGCCATTCAGCCAAAAAAAAAAAGGAAAAATAATATGCAAAGTCCGTTTAAATTATTTATGTACGGTGAGCCAAAATCAAACCCTGCATAAATTTAAAACATTCATAAATTAAATAAAAAAAGTACTTTTAACTGAAAGTAAGGAGCGACATTAAAACTTAAACCGAACAGATTTTATTCCGTACATGAAAGGGGCTGTCCCCTCCTCAACGCCTCGCTCTTTACGCTAAAGGTTGACTCTTTTTCACAACTCTATTAAAAAAAAAACTTTAGTGTAAAGAACGAGGCGTTGAGGAGGGGACAGCCCCTTTCATATACAGAATAATTTCTGTTCATTTTAAGTTTTAATGTCGCTCCTTACTTTCAGTTAAAAAACTTGTCTTTTTTAATTAAATCCCTTAAAGCATCAATCTCTTTTAAAGCCCTTACTCTAAACTTACTTAGAAAAAACTTTTTCATATGCTGACTAAGGGTCTGCGTTGCGCAGGTGCCGATCTCCTGATATAATGCCTTGGCCCGGGAGTACAATGCGTGGTTGGAACCCCCTTACGGAATCCCTTACGAACTCTTAAAACCGAATTACGGGGAATGCTCGCTTTTTTTGGCCCAAGGTCGATGGCCAAAGAGCAAAATGTTTTGCACCCTGTCAACTTTCATTAGTAAAACATATACTGTGAATCTAGAAAGGGGGATCGAACCACGTTTTACTTAAGTTTTTTTTTTTTTTTTACATACAATCAGTTAAAAGGATACTTGAACTGTCCTTGGTCAATTCCTCAGAAAAATATTTCGTCTTCCGTTTTCCGAAATTCGTCTTCCGAAAATTTCCCTCGGAACTGATTTACATACAATCAGTTAAAAGGATACTTGAACTGTCCTTGGTCAATTCCTCAGAAAAATATTTCGTCTTCCGTCTTCCGAAAAATTCCTATATACAGTATGTGACTGTACCTGTATAAGGACAAAGTATCCCTGAGTAAAAGAATATTCCTGGGTCAGGCGGGTACGCAGAGACTTTTTTGGGGGCCGAATAATAAAAAATTACGGCGGAGTGGGTGGGGGGGGAGGAATCATAAAAACATATACTTTTTGATAATTAGAATAAGAATCATTCAGAAACTTACAAAAGTTTAGGATTTAGGGGGGGGGGGGAACAATCCCAAATAATGTTTGATAACTATATAACTATATCCTATAACTATATAACATAGTTATAACTATGTTATAATTATAACAACGGATAGCTATATCCGTTGAATATATTTGTTTTTCTTAGTAATTCGCCCGGTTGGTCAATTAATTACAATGTACGTAATGTATTTTTTTCTTCTAAATTTTAGCTTTCTAAAATTTAAATTTTGCAAATTTAGCTTTCTTTTTTCTTTTAAATTTTAGCATTTTAGCTTAGATTGAGGTGGATAAACCGCCCGATGGGTGGCTGCGAAAACTGTATATTCATACTAATAGTGTTTAAAATTCCCAAAGCGTTCATATTTCTATATTGAATTGAATATATTCATCAGTTTAAGTGAAGATTTATGTACGGGACTATTGCATTATGTATGAAACACTAAACTTTGGTTTTTGGTTCCCTCTAACAGATCCTGCAGTCTCATATCCGACTGAGCAGATACAAGAATTAAGTGCAACAAGTGCTCAAAGTTCAAATTTAAGCAAGGAACAGAGGGAGCAACAATGCGCAGATTTTTTCTTCATCTTTAGTTTCCCCCAGTCAAATGCACATTTTTTTTTTCTCCGTTGAGTTTCATTCAATCGAAAGTGGAGTCATGTACCAGATTCTGCTCATAAAAGAACTCAACACGTTAATTAGCAAGGCCCTTCTCCATCCCAATATTTTTTTAGTTTTCCCCAACCAATGATGAAGTTTTGTACCAGGCTCTGCACATACACGAATTGAATGCAATTAGTGCTATAAGTGCAGGACTTTAGCAATATCAATGTAAAATTTATTCCTGCTTCTTTTAGTTTCCCCTAGTCATAGCTGCAGTGTTGTGCCAGTCATTACAGGTACAAGAATCGATTGCATTAAGCACTTTATGTAAAAATGTAGGAATACGACTTGTATAGTAGCCTATTCATACACAAAATTTTACGAACTATTTTGTTGCATCCAACCAGAGCTAAAATCTTGTGCCAGACTCTACATAAACAATAATAGATTCATTAAGCGTTTTAAATGCGAATTTTAGTAGAAAATTTGCAGCACCAATGATCTTTTTTGCCTCGTTTACTTTCCTTCAATCAAAGCTGAAGTTTTGCACCATACTCTGCATATAAGAGAATCGAACACATTAAGTGTTTTAGGTGCAAATTTAAGTACGGAACTATAGCAGAACCAATGCAAAATTTTACCTTCCTCTCTCAGTTTTCCTCAACTACAGCTACAGTCTTTAATCCGATTCTGCATATACAAGAATTAAGTGCATGAAGTGCTTTAAGCAAAATTTAAAGCAAGAAACTGTAATTGCACCAATATACATTTTTTTGCTTCCTTTTTTAGTTTTACCAAAACAAATCGGCAGTCTTTTCCGAGACTCGGCAAATGTTACGTTTACAGCTACTACTGCAACTAACATATCATTACGCCCTAAACCACCCAAGGCCAACTCAGCCACAAAGGATCCTTCTCCATCCCAATCTTTTTTTTTTATATACTTTTTAGTTTCCATCAACCAAGGCTGAAAGTCTTGTATCAAACTCTGTAGACAAAATAATTGAATATAGTTAAAACTTTAAGCAAAAAATGATTAACGGCACTTTCCCAGGGCCAGTAAAAATTTTCTTACTCTTCTAGTTTCTACCTATCGAAGCGTCAGCCTTGTGCCATACCTTTCAGAAGAAAATGGTTTTTATGAAGCACTTTATGAACAAACTCAAGCACGCAACTGCTGTAGCATCAATAAACATTTTTTTTTCTCTTCTCTCTTAGTCCTTCCAACCTGAAGCTGCAATCCTCTGCCAGATTCTGCAGAGAAAAGAACCGAGCAAATTAACGAATTTTGAGTACAGAACTGTTGTAGATGAAGATGCTTTTTTCCCTAGTTGTTTAGTTTCCTCCAACCGAGGCTTAAACTTTTTACAAGGTTCTCCACATAACAGAAACCATTATATCGAATGCAGGACTGTAGAGTTGCTAGTACACATTCTTTCTCTCTTTCAGTTTCCTTTAACTGAAGCTGCATTGTTTAGCCGCACCATGCTAATATAAAAATTAAGAGCATTAAGTTTTTAAGCACGTACAAATACAAGTTTAAGCACGTGACTACAGTAGTATCAATGGACAGATCAATTTTTTTTCTTGTAGTCAAATTTTACGCTTCTGAGATGATTGCCAAGAACTTGCGACGCTACTTCCAAGTGAGGTTGTTTAATTCTATGCAGATCAAGATGGTTAAGGTGTGAATAAACATTCGTTACTCTATTGATCCTTTAGAAACAGCTCATCAAATGGCTTTCGGCTACTGCTTCAGAAGTAGGAAAATGTCAGATATAACCTTAAGAAGTGGAAAAGACATAGTTACTGCATGGCCAAACCGCTTGAGGCCAACACAGCTGCGCAAGGTCCCCCTTCATTCCATTTTTTTACTTTTCTAGTTTTCTTCGACCAAAGCTAAAGTATTGTACTAAACTTGGCAGATAAAAAAATTGAATGCGTCAAGTTCCTTAAGAATAAATTTAAATAATATACAGATGTAGAAACAATACGTATTTTTTTATACCTCTTTTTAGTTTTTTGCAGCCGAAGCTGAAGTGTCGAACCAGATTTTGCAGCAGGTGTGAATCCAGAATTTTTTAAGGAGGGGGGCAAAATAGGTTGATCCGATAAACTTGCGTTAGGAGCAAGCTTAATTAACGCAATCTTGCATTAATTAAGTAAATTACACTACTTTAGAATACGTTAGGACGGACCCACCCCCTCGCCCTCCCCCTGGATCCACCACTGCTTTGCAGATACATGAATTGAACAGCTTTAGCGCAAATTTAGGCACGATACCGTAGTAGTAGTAGTACCAATGAATTTCTATCTCTATTAACTCCCCCTGCCGAAGTCACAGTTTTTTGCCTGACTCTGCAGATACAAAAATAGAGTGCAGTTACCAACTGAGGAAAAAATTTAATATTGGGATTATTCTTGTGTCACTGAACAATTTTTTTTTCTTACTTTTGACTTCAAATGCATTTCAATCAGAAGAATTGCACTGCCGCATTAAATGCAAATGTATTTCAATTGGAAGAATTGCGCTGCCGCAAAGAGGGCACAATGGCAGAGCCAAGGAAATGTTTTGGACCTCAGTAGTCCCTAAGTTCTCTAGGGATTGTAAGAGCTTGCATCAGTGTGTATAATCTATATAATACTTATTAGCATCCCAGAACTTTCCGAATCTGATTGTAAAGGTCTTTGGGGAAACGCTCACTTTTGTTACTTGCTGCATGAAGCTTTTAGACTGCTAATTGGTTAGATGATATGATAAATACCAATACAATAAAGTAAGATGCATCGTTAAAAAAAAAATCCAAAAATATGATATGAAACTAATTTCTAAATGATTTTTGAACGCGTCCACTTCGCTTAGCGTATACTCAGTTGAACTTGAATGAACTAAATAAGCTTAAACATACTACGAATAATCAAACACATATAAGAAGAACATAGTATATTTCAGCTTATTTTCAGGATTATTTTCAGCTTTTTGGGTCATATTATACCCCCGCTTGAAAGAAAATAAAACATACAGAAATGGGAATAATGCTGTCTTGTACTTCTGTGTTAAAAATTATTCTTTAAATCATTGATTTATAATTTGGAAGCATATTTTTGCAAATCAATCTCGTTACCCCTCAAACTTATGTCAGAAAGAGAGGCCAAATAACCCCAATATTTACCCGCTCTTGCTTTGCCAAATTCTGAACTAGTGGTCTAAAAGACCACACTAGCTGGTTCTTTTGCATGTAATTTTAAGCATGTGAGGTCTAAAAGACTAGTGTGGTCTAAAAAGACGACCCTACCCGACTGGTTCTTTTGCATGTAATTTTAAGCAAGCAAAAACAACGAAACCCTTCTTAATCCCATTTTTTGCAAGTAAACTCTCCGTGAGTATACTATCTTACACAGGGACTTATAGGAAAGACGTAGTGCTGTTCCTTTACAGTTGTCATCACATAATAAATATTTTTGGTAGAAATGTGAAGCTTTTATTTACATTAGGTCCATTATTCAGTACAATATATTCCCTGGAAAAGCTTTTACTTGTCGAACACGCTAAGAGAAGCCATACATAGTAGCCAACACAACAGGGAATACAAAAGCTCTATCGTTACAAAGAAAAAACAAAACATGTGCTTGTGGCTCCTAGGGAAAATGGATATAAGATACCTAAATATACACATGTGAGCTGAATATGGCTCGTCAAAACTTATAGTACAGCCCTCAATAATTTTCTAATATTTCGATTTTGTAAACAATGTTATACTATTTTGTTTGTGTTTTTAGAATATGCTGAATAATTACTACTTCACTCTAAAAGATGTGTACTATTAAATATTACTAATTAACCATTTCTCAGGTCAACTTGAGGAGGTGTATAAATGAACTAAACATTATTATGTGTGTTCAGGTTTTCAAAAGGGTGTATCATGTTAAAAATTGCTGAAAGATTTTCTCCAACATACAACTGAACAATGTACACTTATAGAAAAAAACAAAAAGAGCTAAAATATTCTTTTCTTTTTCCTTCAAAAAACAACAGAAATCAATTAAAAAATATTTTTCTACAAAATAGGTTTTTTGACCTATTAACCACAGCAATGTTATTCTCGTAAATAGCACTAACCACTTTAATGCATTTATCTGGTAAAATACACAACAAACGGACTTCACTAAACTATTCGCTAAACTAAAAGTAAAGAGTTGCACTAAATCAAAATGAGCCAAAATAAAGTCAAATAATTTTCAAATCGTAAAACTATCACAAATGACCATCAATAAATAAATGAAACCCAAAACCAATAGATTAATAATTTTTGATTTATTGCGCTTGGAATATTTTTTGACTATATTTCAGCTCATTTTTGTTTTAATGTAGCTTTTTAATTTTCTTCGAAATACTTATTTTGTGGAATAATTTTTTTTTAAATTAATCCATGTCAGCGGCAACACTCTAGAGTTGCCATAAAGCTCCAATGTATTACTATTGTTTTCCCAGTGCCACTTCATATGAAAGGGGTGGCTACACAGCCACCACATATTTTCTTATATTCTCTTACAAATATTCCCTTTTGTACTTATAAGAACATTGAAAATAAAATAAAATTGCAGTAGAATAAAATCTTGAGCTGATGAACCTTCAGCAGTTAATATTATTATATATCAAATATTTATTTTAATTTTATTAGTTCTTGCCAAGACTGTTCAAGACACATATAGTTTGTTTTGAAATTTATTTCGGAATACAAAATTTCGAAACTGGCATTTTCAAAAGGTTGAAAGTTTGGCAATCAAAAACAAACAGAAATTAGTTTAAAAAATCTTTCCGAAAAACAACTTTTCAAAGAAAAGTAAAGACCATATTTTACTTACGATCACAAGAAGTAAAAATCTAGAATAACTCAAACTCAAAATGATCAGAAATTACTAATAAAGAATAAATGAAATTCAAAACGAACAGAAATTAAACAAGTTTCATAGCAAAAAAGCATACAACAGGTACTAATATAAATAAATAAATAAAGCTTAAAACGAGTAAAGCTTAAATTGAATATGCAAATCAAGCTTAAAACGAAAAAATCTTTTGCTATTGAAGCGTAAATGAATACCAAAATGACTTAAATCAACAATTATAGCAAACAAACATACAACAGGTAGGCCTACTCATATAAATGAAAAAATAAATCTTAAAACAAGCAATACTTAAAATGAATATACAAATCAAACTTAAAACGAACAAAAATCACTACGAACAAGAGTTTGGAATCTGCCTCCCTTCATAACTGAAAAAGTCTAAGACGTACTGCGTCATTGGTGGTTTACTGAAAACGAATTATATTAGAAATATTTTCCTTTGTACTTACTGCAACATTGAAAAAACATAAACATTACAGTAAAATCAAATTTTGAACTGATGAGTTTTCAGCAATTGTTATTATCATATATTAAATATTCAATTTAATTTCATTAGTTCTTTCGAAGACTGTTCAAGACAAATATAGTTTCACTACAAAGAAGAGTTTGGATACTACCCCTCTTCTAACTGTGAAAGTCTAAAGCCTAGTGCGTCATTGGTGCTTCACTGAAAACGAATTATATTAAAAATATTTTTTTCCCCAATTATTACAGCATTGAAAATGAAAATGAAATTACAGCTAATTAGAATCTTAAACTGGTGAACTTTCAAAAATTAATATCATTATATATCAAATATCTATTTTCATTTTATTAGTTATTTCCAGGACCTTTCAAGACACATATGGTTTTAAGAAAAGCGCCAATGGGGCAGTAGGTTTTAGACTTTTACAGTTAGGGAAGGAGGCAGTACCCAAACTCTTGTTTTTAATGATTTTTGTTCGTTTTAAGCTTGATTTGCATATTCAATTTCTACTGTATGTTTTTTTGCCATGACTATTTATTTAGTTTCTGTTCATTTTGGGTTTCATTTATTCTTCAATAGCAGTTTCTGGTCGTTTGAGTTTGAGTTATTGTAGTTTCTTTTCTGATCTGAAGTTAAATTACAGTTAAAATATAATCTTAAATTGATAAGCTTTCAACTAGTACTTTTCTTTTAAAAAATTCTTTTTCGGAGGGTTTTTCAAATTAATTTTGAAAAACGGGAAGTACCTAGCCCTTTTAGAAAAACACTAATCAAACCTCTCCATAAGAAGAATGATAAGGATGAGTGCGGTAACCATAGCAATAGACTTGTTTCTGTAGGAAGCAAATTGCTTAGCATGATGATACTTTTTAAACTTAGCGATGCAGTAGATAAAGTTTTAAGAGAAGAGCAGTGTGGTCTGAGAAAGGATAGAGGATGCGTCGATCAAATGTTCACTCTTAGATTAGTAATAGAGGAGTGCCTGAGTCATCAAACTTCTTCAGTCCTCAGTTTTATAGATTATAAGTAAGCTTTCAATTCAGGTGATAAAATAGTTTAGCGAAGGTCCTTTTGTTGTGTAGTATATTAGATAAATGCATTAAAGTGGTTAGTGCTATTAACAAGAATAACATTATTGTGGTTAAGGCAGGAAATGAGGTTAGCAGCTGGTTTCATATTAAATCAGGAGTTACGTAGGGTTGCGTTCTATCTTCATTAATGTGTATCGTTATGTTCGACTTTGTCCTAAGGAGCCCACCAAAGGCAATGGGAGAACACAGACTGAAATAGGGAAGAAAAGCTCCCATAGACTTAGATTATGCTGATGATTAATGCATCCTAGATGAATATTTTGGCAAAATGAATGAAGTTTTAGAGATTTTGCGAGTCCAGGGTGTAAGAATTAGTTCCAAAATTAATGTCAAGAAGACTATGTTGCAAAGACTGGTAATATGTGACGATGAAGAAGTGACGTCGGGTAACGGAAAGATCGATCAAGTACACAGCTAAACTGAACTAGGTAGTATTATTAGTAAAGGCGGTGAGTGCAGCGATGATGTTAAAAGTAGAATAGCCTAGGCCCAGGGTATTTTCAACAATTAAAAATTGTTGGGGAGAATTTTCATAATTAAAATTTTTTGGGGATAATCTTAGTCTGCGAACCAAGATTAGAATATTAATAATAATAATAATTTATTTATGCCCGCTCATGAACAAAAAATGACAAGCGGAGTACAAAAGAAAGAAAAAGGAAAAAAGAAAAGAAACTACAACAATCAAAATCATACACATTATAATAGCACACTAACTAATCAGCACAGTCATAAAGGGTGTGCACCGGCAATAACTCGCATAATTTTTCGAATGAGCTTTTTCTAGCCTGATTTTCCAGATCTGGCAGTACTTCGGTCGGGTCACGCAAACTATACGAGCTCAGGAGACAAGTGTTACATTCGTATAACGTTAGACGCAGCAAAAATTTCAGATACTTGCAATAAGCTGATCGAAGTTTCATTTTTTTCTGATTCAGTTATCCAATCCCATAGCGGTGAGATATATAGAAGATGTAGCAATGCAAGATATATAGAAGATGTGGCGTACCATAACTAAATCGAATCGCAGTAGATACATTTTCGATAAGCAGGGTCCTAGAACTGATGATGCTAGAGCCATAAATAACACCAAGGTACTTAAGTTGATGCACCAAAAACATTTTCGTTCCATTAATGATGACATAAGGCTCAATTCTAGATACTAAACTACGCAAGGGCGACCGCGGATAAATAACCGTGAACTCTGTCTTTTGGGCATTTACTTTGAGATCTAAGCCATTGTCCCCACTAATCAGCTGGTCGAAGTTACCCTGGAGGCTTGCAAGGTTACTACTTATCATAAGCACATCATCAGCATAACATAGTAAACTAAAATGACAAAGTCTTAGGAAGATCCGTCCATACATATGCTTTGTTACTGACAAAGTAAGAACATTGAACATCACCGGACTAAGAACTGATCCCTGTCGAAGCCCTCTAAAAAGCCTTATAGGACTAGATGATTCTTGACCCAGTTTAACCCGGAAGCTACAATGATGACAGTGGTCAAAGTATGGCTCTGAAGCTTGGGTGCTCCGAAAAAGGGAAGAGGAGCTCCTAGAAGTTTTACAGAGAAATTGCCTACGGATTGTATTGGGTGCCCGACTGACTGACCGTATCAGTGTGGTTCAATCCCGCTTACTAGGGCTATATACAGAGAAAGGTTGAGATGACTAGGGCACGATCTGTAGATGAAGAATGACAGACTACCAGAGATTGTCCTTGTCAGCCAACCGTCTAAGATTGTCCTTGTCCAAACAAAAAACGGGTCGCCCCCGATTGAGATAGGAGGGGCTGTAAGAAAAGATTTGGGTAAAATGGAAGCTTCTTGGGAAGGTGTAAAGAGGAAGACTTTGAGTAAATTGGGATGGAGGAGGAGCGCGCGTACATGTGTTGGCCTCAAGCGGCTTGGTGCTGCAGTGAGTTGTTAGTAGTAGCTATGGGATCAAACATGTCCCTCCCTATTCCTAATAACAAAACCTATATGTTGACAATGGGTCACTTGTTTAGCTTTCAGTCATTGCCCATGGGATTCCGGGAGTCATGCGTACCCTAGAGACATAGTCATTGACCCTTTCGACTATTTTGAACAAAAGGTTATCTCAAAATTTGTATCGAGGTTGAGGGTTAACAGTAATAAAAATTGTGTGAAGGGCGGGTGGCTGCCATCCAGTCTATTTTGACTCTTAAAAAAGAAACCAAAACTTTCATTTTCCAATCAGCCGTCCTCCTAAAACATTCTAGGACAACTCTTTGCACATTAAGTGGCGTGGTGGATAAATACTTAATAATACATTAGTGTTATGTCGCTCTTTTGCCATGGCAGCAACAATCCGCTGGCCATGATTCCATCTTGTGCTTTCACGCCCACTTGCTGGCTTATTATATTTTTTGACAACACACAAATAGCTAAGCCTACTGTCAAAGTTAGTATATCTATCAAATTCTATGATTTCATTATATCTGAAGCCTGTGTAAAACCCAAGAACTTGACGAGAAAAGTAAGAAAATGTTTGTTTATTTCCAGAAAAAAAAAATTGAATTTCAACTACGTTTTGGTCATATTTGATGAGGCTTATTGTCTAGTTTCTAAATTATATGGCTCAGGGGCTATATTTTGGTTATATTCAGTCCATAAAAGATACTAATATTTTAAATTTTTATATAATCATAATACTTTTTAGCTATGTTTGTCATCCTGAACTTAGCTTAGGAGAAAACACCCTGAATTTTTTGAAGCGTAGGAATATGTTTTATCTTAAATTGAAATTTAAATAAAAGAAATTTGCAAATTATTCACAAATAATATATCAAAGTCAAATTCAGAAAATTGATAACTAAGCATACGTTGAAATTTATCAGCTTCCACAGTATGTGGATTTAAATAATATGTGCTTTCCAAACCGGCTTTTCCGATCAAAGCTTTTCAAATTCGTAGCCGTTAATAAACTCGTCTTGCTTTATTGATCTAAAGTGACGTGGAGAGTGACGTCTTAGTTTCAGAGATTCCTTTTCGGAAGGGATATATTGATCCATTTTAGCCAAGTTTCTTCAGAGCACCTCGTCTTTTTGCTGAAACGTTAAATTAGTAATGCTAAATAAAATCAGATCATGAACTATTGATAATGGAAAGTGTACTTGCTATGTTATAACCCTGAATTTTGTGTTCGGTTTTCTTCATTTATTGCTTCTTTGCAATTATTGGGTGTATTTGAGGCTGGCCTGGGAAACTTTATAAATACCCTATCGATATTTTTCATAATTTCTTCACGGCATCGTTTTGACCATGATCGAGCTAAAATCCTGGAATGCAGTACTTCCCTCTGGCAAATTCATTTTAAGTTTCCATCAAGGTCTCTGCCCTTTTTGGGGGAATTTAATTTATATTTTGAAATTATATGAAGTTTTATATGTGAATAGAAATAATGAAGAGCTTTGAAATTTATAAAAGAAAGGAGCTGTTTAATCCCAATAATATCGTGCTTTCCGAGCCCTCTTATCTTGAGTTTAAGTTTCTACTCACAAGGTTCACTCTTCACTTTTGTTAGTGCGAACTTCTTGATCCTAAGCCCTTTTAAATGTAAGGGGGTTACTAAGTCCTCCTCCAGGCTCTTTTTTATATTCAAGTTTAAATTTCGCTTAGCAATGCTTCGAAAGTGATTATCATCCCTGAAAAAGTGCATACTTCCAGTACTAATTAGGACTAAAGGGTGTCTGAAATTTTTAGAAATTATCTATAGGGTTATTATTTCGATTGTTGTCAAGGCAATTCCTTCCTGAATATCTATTTAAAAGGGATGTTCCGGGGAACATCGGCAGGAAAGGGGATGCTCATTTACGATTATGGGTCTGAACAGAGGCGTAATTTCGTCCCTATCCGGGGGGTGGGGGGTGGGCACAGTTGGAGCCAATTTTCCCAAATCAAGTGAAAAGGACAGTGAAAATGGAAAAAATGAACCATATAGTAAAAAAAGGTAAAGATATACCAAAGAAAAATGACCCGTTTCTGTGGAAGCTTGAATTATGCAGGCTTATCTTAGTTTTGAAAATATTTTGGAGAAACTAAATTTCAGCTGGGGAGCAAACTGGGGGCAAACTGAGGTGTGAGAGGGGTAGCTGCACCCTCTGCTCCACAGCGAATTACGTCCCTGGGTCTGAATGTACACTTTGGCACAAGAAAACTGTGTTTTAGATGTTTTATTATTAATTAAACCTGACTGAGCCTTGAAATATTAAGAATGTATGTAAATAAGACGGAATCCTAAATAAATATCGGTGCAAACCTTCTCATTTCTGCTGCTAAGTACACGAACGTGCTTATATGCCTCTTATGAATGTAACCTTTTATGTTGCAATTTATTTTTGCAAAAAGAAGGGAGCTATGATTCCACAAAGCTCATATTACATAGTTAGTCTGTAATTATTCCCGGGAATGGAGGCAGATTAGACCTTTTTGTATAGCCCCTTTCTCCAAAACCATTCTCTATGTTTACACGAAGGCTCACGGTGTGTTATAAACTTGGACACAAAAACACATTTTTTGAGGCTCTCAGCCACATACAAAAAATACTGGCTCCCTCCACATTGAATGACGCACAATTAGGCATTCTTTTACCTATTTTTGTGAATATTTTTATTAAAGAACTAATAAACTTAAATTAAAGGTTCAGAAGCAATGGTTTTTCAGTTGATGAGGTGACTTACCTTGTGAAGTATTAAAGCTCAACGAGAAATAATTATATATATAGTGTTTAATGTGCAATTTAAATGAAAGTGACATATCAAGGTGAACACCAAGAAATCCGGTTAGTCGTTTATTAAATGAACCTGTCATTAAGAGAAAGAAAAAATGCCGACTTTAAAAACGCTATAAGAAATATAAATTTTCTTTTACTTATACACAAGCTGGAAAAAGCAGACCAAAATTTTGGTGTGGAAGGTTCAAATCAGGCACCCTTCCCCCCTCTGGATAATGCCATGCTTATACCTAAAGGAAACTTTCAGTACGATAAGCACACGATATAACGAAGAAAATTTCTGGAAGCAACTAATGATACGTTCAGAAGGTTTGGTGTCACGGAAGAGCTTTAGGGTGGCTTTAGCTGAACAAACATAATGTTCGCACTGAACCCCGAAATGCGTCCTGAAAGCTTATTCGGCTATTTTAGTAGGATCGGAGGCTTTGAATAGATTGGGAAGGAGAAGGAGCGTGCGTTGCTGTGTTAGCCTCTGGCGGCTTGGTGCTGCGGTGAGTTGTTAGTAGTAGCAGTAGTGTCTTCACAAAATCTAAGTATATGGAGTGGTGAAGTGTTTTGATACCCTTTTCGTAACGTATACGGAGTTTTGAAAAGTTTCGATATCTATTCGTAGCGTAATTCTTGATGTCAGTAATCTATGTTATCCTGACGTGCAGCTACGTTTTCATTCACAAGAGGATTTAGAATTAAGCGCGGTATTAAGATTGAATAGTGCCTTTTTCGAGTTTCTAAGCCCTTAGAAAAACATAAATAATAATTCAAGTTCCATGGTCTTGACCATATAGCTCTTAACTGCAGTAATCATTTGAAGTGCAAATATGTGCAGGTGAATATAGTAATAGCCGTGGTAATCCTTGTCCTGAGCTAAGTATCAAGTGTGAAAACTGCTTTGGTAGCCATATGAGCTCCAGCGTTCAATGTAAAGAGCTAAGAAAAAACGAGTATCGGGGGGTCAAAATGATACACCATTACAGGCGAGGCGCTAATAGGTGAAGCTTTTGTTTGGACTTATATTTCTTGCCTGAATATTCATGAAAATACAGCAACGTAAAATGTTTATGAATGTGTATATATGCATATATTTACATTTATATGTTTATGTATATACATAAATTTTGTTTCTGCCTAGCTTTGTTTCAGCATTTCCAAGCTGGGGTAGGTGCTGTGCTTCTTCAATTTATCTTGACGGCAAGTATTCAGAACCTTTCTAACACTGGTTCTTGAGATTTCTGCTACATGGACGGGCGTCTTCTTGAGCTTCAAAATAATCCTTAGGGTGTTTTTAGCATTGTGAATAATTCTGCTTAAGGTCCAAGAACTACTTCAAATTTTCTTCTTCGGTAAGTAGCCAATATATTTCTGATTTAAAGGGGAATACTGCACGTAATGACAATATTTCTCGTCTTCACTTTAATATTCAGAGTCTCGATAGATCAGTTAATGCTAATAGTTGGTGATGGACTGCCTAACATTATTGAGCCATATGAAATCTTTCTGGATAATAGCCGTTGAGGTTCCACTCCTTGTTCTTTTTCTTTTCGGATAAATGACCTGTTTTATTTTCTGTAATTACATTTGCCTATTGGATAATTTTCAATCATAAGTTTCACTCTCGTTGCTAAGCTAGATTCTTTCACAATAAGTAAGATTTGAAGTTAAAATTCTATTTGTGTCTTCCGGGTCTGGGCCATTGAAAGATAATATTATTCAAAAGAAGCCAGGGATTTGAACTTTTATTTAGCTGATTGGTTGGGACAAATCTAAGGTCCACCCCTACGCAAAGTGCTCTTGTATAGAAGTCATGTTTTCGTAGTTAGTCTGTATTGAGAGTCTGTGTTTGAGACCAAGCTTAGGGAGTCTGTATTGAGAAGTGGATATATGTGTTTTGTGCCCTTTTGGAAGAATACAAGTAAGCTATTTTCTACAGCCGTGTAGACTATTTTGTCCAGGAACACAGACAGGGCAGAAAAAGAGCTTGCGAGACATACGATAATTCATTATATCGACAGGGGGTCCGTTTACCCTCCACGGGGATAGCTAGAGAGATTAGTGGTGACCCAGGCTGGGTGCACCCGTGGCCTAGAGTTTGGCTGTTTGACCGTTCGACTACGTTATCATACCCTGGAGCAGGATATACTGTAATAGTGTATTAACATACTGTATATTTACGGTACAGTAGTGGGGACCGCGGGCCATTCCTATGCAATATTTGGTGCCATCGTTGGTGCCAATACAAGATTTGGTGGCAGACGGCTTACCACACTAATATTTGGTGGCAGCAACAGAGGTCTTATAAGTAACGCTGATAGTTAAAAGGATCCGCGTTTTTCGAAAAGACGATTTAATTTAGCCTACAAAGTAGCATATTGTGATTACATATAAAAAATCATGGGAAAAAATACGGAATCAATTAACAATATTGCGAAGATCAGAATGGGCATTGCCTAGTTAGACCATAATAAAAAAAAATTATGAATCAATACATCACGCGACTAATTAGCTTGTGAAATAATCGGTAAATTGAGACGTAACAATTTCACGAGAAGACCCGATGTTTGACATTCGAGAAATTATTTTCATGCGGATGGAAGAAATATTTTTATGTTTGCTGAATTTTGAAGAAAAAACCGGTCAGAGATAATACAGATATGAAACGAACGGATTCAGAAAATGAATTGGGAGGACATAATGACACAAGGTTTCAAAGTAGACCGAATAGAAGGAGCAGTGTGGAACCAAAATTCAGCAAGGGCTCACGAAAATGTAGTTATGTAGATATGACACAATTTATATTAAATTACATGAAAGAAAGAGGAAAGAGAGAATAGCCAAAGAACGAAAAGAGGAGGAAGATATAAAAGAAAGACAAAAAGATAGAATAGCTAGAGAAGAAGTAGACGAAAGAAAGCACCGAGAGTATATGGAAAAAATACAGGGCGATATAGATGAAATTAAAAGAGATCGAGAGTAGTTAGAAAGGACTAATGAAACCCTTAGAAAGGCTAATATGGAGGCCTCTGAGAGAGATCACCAAGAAGTTAGAAAAACCAAAAAAAGTCTAAAAGAAGCACGCTCGGGAATTTCGGAGCGTAATATTTTACCACCAGTAACTTATAGGCCGCCGGATTACCAGCTAAATTTCTCTAAGGATCGATTACGAGAAAATGAGAATTATCAGACATTAAATCCTAAGACAGAAACACATGCTACTTCGTTGACTATGCGGGGAGGCGGACCTGCCCATAAAACAAAATGGGAGAAATTTTTTCTGAAAAATCTTCAGAAAATCGAAATTTCAGAACATTTATATCGAATATGAGACGCTGACAAGTACATATCAAGGTAAAACACTCATTTTGCTAGAGAAAAATGAGTAAAAAATTTATTGTTCGCACTTTTCCTCGTATAGTCCGAGAATTTTCAGTACAACATAAAAAACCGAATGTCGGTATTCAATTCCTATTTAATGACGAATTATTCTTTTCTGCAGTAAAAGTAAAAAAACAAAAAGAGAGAAAAAAGATGCAAAGCGAAACTACAATTTAAAAATTCGAAAACCAAAAGAGAGAAAGAAAAATTAAAGGGAAATACAGTAATGAAATGCAGTCAAAGATGGTGGACATTGGAGTCCCATTCAAATTTAATGATGATTTATTTTGCGCGATGGACAAAGTTGAGAAAAGTAGAAATGAAAAGATAAATGTAAATAAGAGACAGGATTTGCGGATCCAGCCTACAATGGCGAAAAATAAAAAATTAGATGAGTTATGCTTAGCTAAAATAAATAAAATAAATTATAGGAGGGACAAAGAGGTACAAGACACACCTGAAAATTTGCAAAACTACAATAAGAGTACAATCGGGGCCATTGAAAAATAATTTTATTCAAAAGAAGCCAGGGGTTTAACCTTTATTTAGCTGATTGGTTGGGAAAAATTTAAGGTCCCCCCTCCCTACGCAAGTGCTCTTGTTTAGAAGTCATGTTTTAGTAGTTAGTCTGTATTGGGAGTCTGTTTCTGAGACCCCGATTAGGGAGTCTGTATTGAGAAGCGGATATATGTGTTTTGTGCCCTTTTGGAAGAATACAAGTAAGCTATTTTCTACAGCCGTGTGGACTGTTTTTTCCAGTTTTTCCGTGTGGACTGTTTTTGCTTAAAAGAAATGAAGTACACCAATCTCTCAAATATTTAGCAAACTACTAGATAGCAGCCTTCTCAATGTTAATACTTCGTGTTTCGGCTTTCATTTTTCTTCTTATTATACTTTCATTTGAAATGACTTTAGTTTTAAATAATTTTTCAAATCGTGCCAGAAATTCTCCCTTCCGTGGAAAATTTTTCGCGGAAGTGTCCCCCTAATGGGAAGTTGAAAATTCCCCCAGTAGGAAATTGCCCCCATGGAAAATTTTTGCGGCAGAAAACTACACAAAGTTAAATTTATCCTGTGGAAAATCCCCCCTCCTATGGAAAAATCTAGCTCCGTTGAAAGTTTCCCACGGATAATTCCTCAGGAACATCTTCACATACGAAATGAATTCGGCAAAGAGACGGTAAGACAAATAAAAAGAAATATCTATAGAAATTTTGTGAAATGTCCCCAGTGTAAAATTTCTCCTGGAAAGTTTAAACTCCCACGAAAAATTATCCCTATGAAAAATCACCTTCAGCAGGAAATCCATCCCTTCCCCCCAAAAAAAAAGTCTATACTATACTTAAACAATGGGCAACTTTCATAGCTTCCATTCCTTTCCCCAGGGAGGAATTTTTGCTGATAGGGGGTTGAAACCTGTATAGAAAGTTTCTTCGATACGCTGAACCCCAGTGGCCTGGGTCCCTCCCCAAGGCCACTCAGCGCGTCCCTAGGTGGCGATAGGGGAACGCCCTACGGATATCTAGGGTACCTGCTTAGGAGGCACGGACCAAAGGGGGACCTTGTCCCTGGGGGTCCACAATAGAAACTGGGTTACCCCTGCCCGGGGAAGTAAATGCAGATGGAGGAGGAAGAAGGCACCTCAAATGTACACTCAACGAGGCCCACTAATGTGTCCACACGTCCCTTGAATTACAAACCTTTTCCCAGTAATGGGTTAAATTGCATGATCCTTCTCCCACACCATCGGGGGAGAATCACCTATAGGAGGACAAGTCCAGCAGGGCGTAAGATCCATATCTATGGAAAAAAGCCTCTGCAAAGGGCTGCCTCGACCCTTACGGGGTAGCTACAAGACTGGAGACCTTGCGTTCAAATTTATTCCCACTTGAGGAGTGGCGCCCCTCGAGGAAATTATAACCTAGTAAACGACACAGCATTCGCACGGAATTATGGTTGTTGGATAATTCTTCTGGGCTTGGTCTGTTTTGACGGGTGTTTTTGGGCTGAAAAACCTGTTCCTAGCCAATTTATCTACTATGGGTATCCTCCCCGTAGTAGCATAATATCTGTAGACATGAATATATAATAAATCATAAGTAATAGGATTCAGACTGTCTGTGCAGGATTTAGCTCTTGCGGATAGAAGAACATCGCCAAGTGCTGAAAACCATGTTGTGACCAAGATGGGCTCAGGATTGCACAAAGCCTCGATTCATGCTGGAGGTCCCAGGCACTTCTTGCTGTCCGGTTCTAAGCCGGCTTAAGCCCTTCGGTGTAGACTTGAAAAAATATGTTGATCCCCGTCCTGTACTGGTATCCGGGATCATTGCTTTTCTTGAGGGCAAAATAATTCCAATGATTAAAGAACATGAAAAATGGAACTTGGAAAGTGACGACGTTAAAAAATGACTATCGTAGCAAAATTTCGACTGACGAAATCAGACGATTAAAACTAGACTTATTAAGAGTTTCAAAAACTCATATCCCAGGGGGAGAAAGCATGAAATGAGGTGATATAGAAATTTTGTTTACTCGGGTAGGAAGGATGGGGTACATAAACATAAAGTAGGGCTCATGATGAATAAGGTAGCTGCTAAGTCTTTTTTAGGCTGGGAAGGTATTAATAATGAATACTAATTGCTCATTTTATGACAAAAAGTTCAGGGCATCAGTTATAGTAGTATAGGCCACTGTAGAACCGACTGACGGAGATAATAGGGACTCAGATGAATTTTAGTTACAGTTACAGGAGCAAATAGACTGGGCTCCAGGTAGAATATGGTGTTTTTACTAGATTCTAACGCCCAGGTCAGTTGAAATAGGGATAGATGGTATCCTAGTCTAGGTAAATTTGGTGTAGGAAAAGAAAACAGCAAAGGCTACAAACCTTTGCAGATTTGTAGGTATAACAATCTATTTATAACCAATACGGTGTTTGGTCATAAAATGGCCCATAAGTTAACATGGTATTAACGTATTGGTAAGACAGCAAGCCTTATCGATAATGTTATAGTAAACCGAAGACTGGCAGGATCTACACAAGATACTAGGGTATATAAGAGTACTGCTATTGATGTTAAAAATAAAGGCCACCATCTAGAAGCATCTAGAGTTACTTTAAAGCTGAAATTTCGGAGGGTAACTACCTCCCGGGAAGTTATGATGTTGGTAGACTCCAGGGTAAAATTTTGAGAGAAATTTTCCAGGAACAGTTCTATACTAAAGTAAAGAGCTTAAAATTTGACAATTTGCAAGATGGTTGGAATAATTTTAGAAAAACAATTTGTGAAGTTGCTGATCGTGTCTTAGGGAAGAAAGTTAGGACTGCAAATAAGAATATTAGTGAAAAAGCTTTATGTTTAATAGAGAGGAGAAGGGGCTTGTACAAGAACTGTCTGAGTGATAGATCATATGAAAACAAAAGGAATGTAAAGAAAGTGAAGAAAGCATTATCTGAGCTAAGGAGATGTGAAGTGGAGGCCATGGATAAAATTGCCGAGAATCTGGAAGATGCAGCTAGACGGCATAATTCTAAAATAGTGTACTGGTATGTTAATAAATTGAGAGGGAGTAGCCAATCTGGACTTGTCCCAGCTATAGATAGGAACGGGGCCATAATTAGTAATAAGGACTGATTTAAAGAGAGATGGGCAGAAAATTTTGAGAATGTGCTAGACAGAGCTAAAGCTGCACGAAAAAATGTAGAGGAAAATGAAAAAGTTTGTGATACCTTGGATGTGAAGAAAGGTTTGTTTTGTGAGGAAGACTTAGCGACAGTGCTTAAAGGATTAAAAAACAATAAGGTTACAGGTGCTGATAGTGTGGTAAATGAGTGTCTTAAATATGGTGGCGCTGAGGCTAGAAATAAGTTACCAAAGAATATGAAGATGATTTTGAAAAAGGGGAAGTACCTAATGATTTTAGGAAAACCTTAATTAAACCACTGTATAAGAAAGGTGATAAGAACGAGTTTTGTAATTACCAAGGCACTAGTCTGGTCTCTGTAGGTAACAGTAGGTCAAAATTAGGTCAGTAGGCCTGTCTTCGATTGGGTGTGAACCAGGAAAAGTAATTGGTAACGTTGTAGTTTTGTTTCGCCGTTCTCTCGCTACCCGTTCGATGAATGGTTATTATTCTAGTTGTTGATTTAGAAAGATTGAGATCACTTGAAAGAGATTCGCTAAATTTTCAGGATTTACAAGGTGGTATTCTCCATAGGGATCTAGATCAAGATTTTTGTGAGGTGCCCCCTTAAGCATATTACAAATGCCCTATTGAAATTAATGATGTGTTGTCAGGACCCAGTGGACTGAATTTGTTATCGTGGAATTGTCAAGGTCTACATAGCTCATTGGATTATTTAAAGGAATTGTGTCTGTTTTCGAAATTAGATGTGATTGCTCTGACAGAAACGTGGTTGAGAGATCATACGACAAGTTTATTAGATATAGGTGGGTATCGACTTCATGTTCAGAATAGAGAGAAAAGGCAACATGGTGGACTGGCAGTTTATGTTAGGAATGGTCTCAATATTAAGGTGAGGAATGAAAAGTGTGTAAATAAGGAAATGGTATTTGAAAGTGTGGTATTAGAATTATGTAAATCGGGACAGAATTTTTTTGTGGTTGTAGTGTACCGCCCGCCGTCAGGTTCTACTGAGGAATTCTTGGAGCTCCTAGAAAAGCAACTGGACGAGCTTTCTGATGGTAATAAACCTTTGTTCGTTTGTGGTGATTTTAATCTGGACCTAACTAGAGTGAGTGCTAATCCTAAGATTCGTGAATTCTTGAATGTGATGTCTTGTTATGCTGTGTTTCCTTTGGTGAATATCTGTACTCGGGTAACTGCTAATTCTGAGTCCCTCCTTGATAATACTTTTTTGTGATATTAAGTATGATTCAGTTTCGGTTGTGATTAATGATGTTTCTGATCACTTTGGTGTTCTGCTGTGTGTGAATAATTTTTGCACACCGAAGAGTAAGAATTAAAAAACACATAATGATCGATTGAGAATTGATGGAGATGTTTTGATTCGGTTTAAAAATGATTAGAAAAACATACGTTTCAGTTTCTTGAAGATAGTGAACTTGATGTAAATATGAAGTTTTGTTTATGGTATGGTAAAGTCAATGAAATGTTGAAGTCATATTGTAAAATGTCAAGGCAGTCAGTTCAAACCGAAACACCAGTTAAACCTTGGATTTCTAAAGTACTGATGGCTGCGATAATGAAAAGGAGGTGGTTATTTAAGTATTCTAATACATCACCATATGTCGAAGAGAGGTACAGAAAATATAATAACGAATTGAATAAGCTACTTCGAAAAGCTAAAATAGAATATTTCAGAGAAGAATTTAAAAAGTCGGAAGGAAATCCTGCGAAGACCTGGAAAACAATCAACTCGGTAATCCGCCCAACCCAGAGTTCTGTTGCCACAGTTTGTACCTCATCACCGGAGGAAGCAGCAGATCAGATGTGTGACCACTTTGCAAATATTGGAAAAATATGGCAGGTACAGGATCCTCCTCCTCTGTAGAAGAGTCTTTTGTTCAGTTTTTACCTATGGCTAGTGATGTTTCTGATTTTTTGCGTCCGATTAATGTTGAGGAGCTCCAAAATACAGTTTGGAGCATGAAGAGTAATGCCGCAGGTAGTGATTATTTTTCCCTGAAAGTTTTGAAGCATGTATTTCCAGTTGTATTAGAGAATTTGGTGTACCTATTTGATCAGTGTATGAAATGTGGTATTTTTCCGGATGGCTTTAAGTCAGCTAAAGTTATTCCGTTATTTAAAGGTGGTGATAAGTATTCTTTCCATGATTATAGACCTATATCTCTTCTCCCGGTGTTAAGTAGAGTGTTTGAAAAGATGATAAATGCTAGAATGGTTGAGTTTCTACAATCGCGGAGACTTTCAAGTCCAACCCAGTTTGGATTCCGAAGAGGAATGTCGACGGATCAGGCCGTTCTGTTTTTGGTGACGTTCGTAAATGATGCCCTGGATGCTGGTTGGAAAGCGGCCTCAGTTTTCCTCGATATTGTAAAGGCCTTTGATTCGGTTGATCATGGTATTCTGCTTGCAAAACTTGATAATTGTGGATTTCTTGGTGCATTCTTAGGCCTTTTAAGGTCTTTCCTTCATAATCGTTCTTTGTATGTGAGTGTTGGAGGTGCCGTATCGGGTACAAAGAAAATTGAATATGGTGTGCAACAAGGGTCTGTGCTCAGGCCTACACTGTTTTTAATCTTCATTAATGATTTGTGCGGAGCTGTGGAGGGTTTGTCGTTTGACCTGAATTTTCCCATTAGTGAAACCATAAAGTTAATTATTGCGCTATTTGCGGATGATGTGCATTTTACAGTGGCAGCGAAGACGGAACTGCAACTCATGGAGAAGCTTATTACGGGTATGAACCAAATTGGGAAATGGACTAGAGCTAACAAACTGAGGTTAAATAATAACAAATCACAGTTTCTAGTTTACGGAAGAAGCCCCAATTACTATCCATGGATTAATGAGCTTAGATTTGTTGATACTTCAATCCAGCGACTAAAGACTGTCAAGTACCTTGGTGTACTGATAGATGAATGTTTAAGTTATAAACCCCATATAGAGTTGTTAAGTAGTAAGATTGCAAGTAATGTTGGGATTATGAGAAAGCTGAAGAAATTTTTCCCCTATGATGTAACAAGGTCTTTGTATTTTTCTACTGTTCACCCGTACCTTTTGTACTGTAATGTCGTTTGGTCGAGTACTTTCCCGACACATCTACTTCCGCTTCGTGCGATGCAGAACTCAGCTATAATAGTGCTTTGTGGTGATAAAAAAGGTACATCAATGAGAAGGAGATATGTCGAACGACATATTCTGCCTTTACACTGAGTTTCTAAATTTTATTCAGCTTTGTTTTTGTTTAAGTATGAGCGTGGATTATTGCCACAATGTTTCGGTCAAATGTTCGTGGCTGGATGTAATGTCCATGAATACTCAACCAGAACAGCATCCCAGATAAGACGACCTCAGGCTTTAACTCGAAGATCATTCTTCTCTATTCATCATGTGGGACCAGGGTTTTATAATAGTTTACCAAATGAATTATTAGTTGGTGAAAATAATGCTAGTTTTAGGAGTAGGTTAAAATCTCTGTGTTTTGGTGAGTATAATATTACTTAGCGATTTTCTCTTGAGGGGTCTCTCAGTTGTATTTTGGTTATTTTTTATTGTGGTAGTGAGGAGAACAGTGATAATTAGTTATGGTTGGGTTTTTTTTCGGGGGGGGGGGGCTGCACTAAGTTGGAGGAGGTTGTGCCGTGCTTTTTTTTTCTCTCTTTTCTTTTTTTATTTATTGTTTTACGTTGTTGATAGCGATGTATATATCAGGTTTTTTTTTGAAGGGTGTATAGCCTAAACAAGTTTGCTTCTGGGGGTTGATTTATTTATTTGTTTGATTTAAATAAAAAACCCTTATCAGTTATCAGTTAACAAATTACTTAGTAATGTGATACTTTTTAGACTGAGAGATGCTGTAGACAAAGTTTTAAGAGAAGAACAGTGCGATTTCAGAGGATGTGTTGACCAATTTTTCACTCTTAGGTTAATAATTGAGAAGTGTCTGAGTTTTCAAACGCCTTTGGTCCTCAGTTTTATAGATTAGGAGCAAGCGTTCGATTCTGTTGATAGAAGAGCTTTAGCAAAGGTCTTATCGTTGTATTGTATACCATACAAATACATTAAAGTGATTAGTGCTATGTACTAAAATAGCACTGCTGCGGTTAAGGTAGGAAATGTGGTTAGTAGCTGGTTTATATTACATCAGGAGATAAGTAGGGTTGTGTTCTATCCCCGTTTATACGGATGACTTTGACGGACTTTGTCTTAAGGAGCACGGAAAAGGCAACGGGAGACCACGGAAACAAATGGCAAGGAAAAAACTCTCCTGGACTTAATTATGCTGCTGATTTAAGTATCCTAGATGAAAGTGTGAGCAACATGAATGAAATTTTAGAGGTTTTGACAGTTCAGGGTGCTAGAATAGGTTTGAAAATTAATGTTCAGAAGACTAAGTCACTAAGGCTAGAAGTAAGTGAAGGCGAAAAGGTGACGTTGGGGAACTAAGAGATTGATCAGGTGGGCAGCTTCACTTACCTTGATAGCATTATTAGTAAAGACGGTGGGCGCAGTGAAGATATTAAAAGTAGAATAGCCGAAGCTCAGTGTGTTTTTTCACAGTTAAAAAACGTTTGGAAGAATAGGAAGATAAGCCTGCAAACCAAGATAAGAATATTGGAAACTACAGTGATGACAGTGGTCAAATATGGCTCTGAAGCATGGGTGCTCCGAAAAGCCAATGGAGATTTTCTAGATGTTTTCCGGAGAAATGGCCTGCGGATTGTTTCGGGCACCTGGCTGACTGACCGTATTTCAAACAGTAGACTGTACGTAAAATATGGTTCAATTCCGCTTTCTAGGGCTATAATGAAAGAAAGGTTGAGATGGCTAAGGCACCTTCTGCGGATGAAGGATGACAGATTACCGAAAATCTTCCTTTTCAGCCAACCGTCTTGGGCTAAACGGAAAGCAGGTCGTCCTCGTCTGGAATGGGAGGATTTAACAAGGAAACAAGAACATCCTGGAAGGGTGCAAAGAAGGAGGCTTTGAATAGATTGGGATAGAGGAGAAGCATGCGTAGCTCTGTCTGCCTAAGGCGGTTTGGTGCTGCGGTGAGTTGTTAGCAGTAGCAGTAGTATACGCTGAACCTGATGGTGCAATTTTCAATAAGATTTCTTGACTTTTTGAGGGTGGATCACCCCTTTTTCACGAACCAGACAATTTTTCTCGGGCTCGTAGCTTTTGATGGGCAACACTAAACTTAATGCATCTTATATATTTAGAATCAGCGTAAAAAAAAACCTTTTGAAACTTCTATTGATATCAAAGTCCTATTTTATAGGGTTTCGGTTACTGTTGAGCCGAGTCACTCCTTACCGTTCGTTATTTTTTGACAATTAATTAAAAAAACTTTTTCACAAAATAAGTTTTTCAAAGAAAAGTAAAGAACTCCATTAAACAAAAAATAAGCAAAAATAAAATCATATAATCTACCAAGCGTGAAACTACCACAAATAAGCATCGATAAATAAATGAAACCCAAAACGAACAGAAATTACAATAAATAACCGAGTCAAACTCAAAACGAGCAGAAATTAACATAAGTTGGGCTCGAAACACCTTATGCCTTCCCAAGGCCAGAACATAATTTGCACTTTACTGAAATAATATAAATGTTTTACTTTTACAACTTTAATAAATCAAATAATATTAACATTTTGATTACTAAATATCAGTATATGTATATTAAAATGACAATGCACATTCATTTGTATTTTTATTGTTTAAAGTTTCTCTATTGAATTAAAAAATAGAGTTGTAAGAAAGAGTCTAACTTTAACGTAAAGAGCGAGGTGTTGAGGTGGGGACAGCTACTTTCATATACGGAATAATTTCTGTTTGTTTTAAGTTTTAATGTTGCTCCTTACTTTCAGTTAAAAAAAACTTGTTTTTATTTAATTTTTGAACGTTTTTGAATTAATGGAGGTTTTTATTTTGGCTCACCGTACATGAATAATTAAAAAAAAATGCATATTAATTTTACTTTTCTTTGGTTAAATGGCTTTCTCGAAAGTTGTTTAATTTTATTTACGAACGTTTTATTAGTAATAAATATACGTAACTTACGAATTAACTTACGTAAAGAACTTCTATATCCATATATTTTTAATACATATATTAGAGGGTTCGCCCCCTAGTCAATACCTCGCTCTTTACGCTAAAGTTCGAATTTTGTTCCAATTCTTTAAAAATGACCCCTTAATCACAAAGGGCGTTAATTAGAATAAATAGCTCTTATGAAAGTACTGAAAAATCTTTGGCTTAAAGAGAGAGGTATTGACTAGGGGGCGAACCCAATCATATATTTAATAATTTCTGTTCGTTTTAAGTTTTGATGTTACTCCTTACTTTCAGTTGAAAAACTTGTTTATTTTTTTATTTAATTTCTGATCGTTTTTGTAAATAATACTTGGAAATCCGGATCCCCCTTCATAGCAATGTCCCTTCCCCCATGAAAACTTCCTCCATGGAAAGATCCCCCACATAACCCCCAACCCCCCCCCCCCCCAGAAAAAAATCTCTTTAAAACGTCTGTATACTTCCCAATAACCAATATTATATGTAAACCACAGTTTATATAATTATCCAGTATGATCTTTCCATATCTCACCCATTATAAAAACCCGGACCAAGGTGCGAGTGCTCCAGAGAACGTTTTTGCAGATAGAAACATAAGCGGAATCAGATCTTTTCACGGGTAGACAAGTCAGACTGTGATCTAATCGGAAACAAGTGGAAACCCGCTATTACGAATAATGCACTTTGTTGGAAACAATCGGAAACAGACTAGCCAGCTAATGTAGAAAGAAGTGGGAGGAGCTTTTTGTTCGTACCGAGAATGAAGACCAGAAATGATCTGCGATAAACTTACTGGATAATTATATAAACTGTGATGTAAACCACAGTTTATATAATTATCCAGTAAGCTTATCGCAGATCATTTCTGGTCTTCGTTCTTGGTGCGAACAAAAAGCTCCTCCCACTTCTTCGTGCAGTTATGGATCAGTGTGTTTGCGTCTATCAATGAGAAATGGTTACTTTGTTTTCCGATTGCTTCGCGTCTGACTTGTCTACCCGTGAAAAGATCTGATGCCGCCTATGTTTCTACGTTCTCTGGAGTATTCGCACCCCGGTCCGGGTTTTTATAATGGGTGAGATAGGGAATGATCATACTGGATAATTATATAAACTGTGATGTAAACATTGGGTAAAGCTCATAACTTTTAGCCCTCCCCCCGGGGACTTTGGGGCATTAAGTCATCTTAAAGGACATATTTATTATATTTTCGACCATGCTAAACAAAATGGCTCTCTCAAAATTTTGATCGGATGACTTTGGGAAAAAATGAGCATGGGAGGGGGCCTAGTTTCCCTCCATTTTTTGGTCACTTAAAAAGGCACTAGAACTCTTAATTTTCATTCAATGAGCCCTCCCACGATATTCTGGGACCACTGGTTCAATACGATCACCCCTGGAAAAAAAAAATAAAAAATAAAAAAAAAACAAATAAACACGCATCCGGGATCTTTCTTCTGGCAAAAAATACAAAATTCCACATTTTTTCAGATAGGAGTTTAAAACCTCTACAGTAGGGTTCTCTGATACGCTGAATCTTATGATGTGATTTTCATTAATGTTGTATAGTTTTTAGGGGGTCTTTCCCCCTTTTTTTTAAAAATCAGCAAAATTTTCTCAGGCGCGTAACCTTTGATGGGTAGGACTAAACTTGACGAAACTTATATATTTGAGTTTTGAGATTTTTTATATTTTAGAGTTTCGGTTACTATTGAGCCGGGTCGCTCCTTACTTACAGTTCGTTACCACGAACTGTTTGATACCTTTCATTCAATAAAAAACATTTTTACTTTATTGATCCCTTTTTTATTATAATACTTATAATATTAATTAGAAATGTAATCTTACTTAGAGTTGCTAAGTTTTTGGCGGAACGCATAAACCAAATCGACGCAATCCCTAGCCCAAAATTAGCGAACGCCATCGTGGTGCAAAATTTAGCCCCTTTTTAGGTAAAATTATTAAATTTATTAATTCAAATATTTATTGCTTGGATCTTATTGAATGTCACGGCAAATCTATTATCTATTGTTTCAACTATTATGCAAGGGTTCTGAAACGCCACAGTAATTTTGTTTCTACCAAATTTCTACTTCTCTTGATGAATAACGAAGAAGACCAGTGTCCAGCCAGCGACTTGCCAAGTTTTTAACTCATGATTAGGCCCGAATCTGTTGTAAATTCAAGCTGGTATTTGAGAAAGACTGATGAAAACATTAATGTTTGCGGTCAACAATGATCGTGCCGGCAGCACAAAAAATCATCGGTGACGCGCTGGTGGCGCGCCACCGTTACTATTTTCGGCCCTGCCGTCGCCGGCCTTCCCTTATCGGTGCAGCACCGGCATCTATTTAAAACACTATAGAAACATCTACAATTCTTTGATTCGGAAGGCTAAACACCTTTATTTTTTTTCCGGAATTTTCAAATTACGGAAAGAATATTCGAAAAAATTGAAAAGTGATTAATTCTGTCTTCAAACCTTTATATCTGCCTTCTTGTTTTTCTCCAAGCTTGATGGTTGATGGCATGGTTGTTTGGGTGAACATAATGTTGAATGGGCATTTATCTCCTATTTTGCAAATGTGGGAAAACAGCTGCTTCTTTTGTAAGCTCGTGTCTTTCTAAGCCTGATTTCTTATATTGATCAAACTTGCTTGAAATCGATGGCCCAGGAGTCTGTTTCTGAGGTTGATATAAGTAGACTTGCTAATGGGTTAAAAGGTTTAGCATCTTCTTTTCCTGACTGAATACCCACCAAGGTGGTTAAATTCATTCTTTCTTCAATAATCTCTCCCTTGACAAGACTTGTAAATATAGCTTTTGAGAATAGAATCATGATTGTCACTTAAGTTTTTCTAGCAAAACACCTAACTGAGTATACTTGTGCTTCTTTTTTAAATTTCTTACATTCGGCTCACGATTCACGCCTGGTTCTCACTGCTATGATTTTCGATGTTCGAAAGGCTTCGGATATACTGACCCACCAAATTCTATTCTTGAAATCAAATCATTACGGTATAAAAGGATATGCTAGTGCTTGGTTTTGTTCTTTTCCGTGCGGAAGGGTAATTTCTGTGGATCTTCTTTTCACTCGCCGTGTGAGGTTGAGTTTAGGGTCCCACGAGGTACAGTTCTAGGGCAAATTCTGTCCTTAATTTGTGTTAGTGATCTTATGTTTATGGTCATGGATCTTAAGGTCATGAACCAAAAACAAGCAGTTTGTTGTCATCTATATCATCCTGAATCTTTCCATGCCCACAAATGTACTGCGGATCTCCATCAACTGGTGATTACATAACAGTTGCGTTCACTGACAACAATGACCATGGCACTGCTGTCGGCACACAGCCGGCGATTTGTACTAAAATTTTTACGACATATTATCTTCGTAATTATGATACTACTCGGATTTAATTCAGTCCATAAGTCAGACCGGATTTCAACTCCCCTTAGTGCTTTTCAGTCTTCCTGGCATACTTGGTCCGAGTTGACTATAAAGGGGCATTCGTTTGGGGCCCTTCAAATGGTTAGAAACATATTCTTGATCTCTAGTTCATTGATTTGATTTTTTTTATATCTTTTCCTTTTCAATTTAACTAAGCACGCGGTTGATATGTCTGGTCCAAGTTATAATTATGTGTTGTTTTGTTTAATTACCATGATATTCAGCTCCGGTTTGGTTTTCCGACATAGTCGGTGTTGAGCGGCTAATTGATATTTATATTTAATTCATATTCATATTTAGTGTTGGTGTGTCCATTTTTACTTATCTCCTGTCTTTTTTATCTCCCTGTGTTCCTGTCCATGGAGCTTTGCGAGGGAGGGAGATATTTGATGTCTAGTGTTGTTGTTATTATTTTCATGTATGCATATATGTATTTGTGGTTAATGGGCTCCATCACCTGAAGCCACCCATGTTCCATTTCTTTGTCAACTCCTAATTCATCAATTCCTTTGCTGTTTTTGCCAATTTTTAGCTTTTTTTTGTAATGGGATATACTTTAGGTGGACCCTATTGAGACCAATCGCGGCTCCCCTAACAAGTGTTTCAAGACAGTTGACAGGTACGAAAAGTTAGAATCATCAGTGAACTGGACTGGGTAGGCATGGTCATTGGTGGCTGGTATAAAATAATCTATGCATAGAATAAAAGGACAAAAGCTCAAGCACTAAGCTTTGTGAGATTCCACAATTAAATGGTAGTTTAACCGATTAAGCTAGATCGAGACAAACAGATTGTTGTCTCCGTGCAAGATTTGACTGAAACCATTGATGAGGGTTTCAATAAAATCCATAATAGAGAAATTTACTGAGGAGGACGTTGTGACTGACCATATCGATTCGGTAAAGCCCAGGAAAACACGCATGGCATTATTACCAATTTTGTAGGTTGCCTTAATAAGCCCAACATAGTAAATTGGAGCATGAGAGTTAGGGTTGAGCAGATTGCATCTCCTCGGATTGGAGAAAAATTATAAGATGGCTGCGAGGATTGGGACAGGCTGGTAATCATGGAAGAAACAATTTTTGCAACCTAGTAGGCGAATTACAAACCACGGACAATTTTAACCAATACTTAGAAAAAAACGCGTTAAAAAAAAAATCCATTTACTGCTGTCTTAAAAATGGTAACTATTATCTCTATTAGTCTTAATAGTAAAATGCCTTATTAGCCTGAAACCTCTGGAAACCTCTGACCGAAACAAAAACCATACCTTCGTCATTGCCGAAAATTCTTTGCAAAAAAATGACAGCCCCATGGCAGGAATAACAAGAAAAAATTATTTGCTTGGGTAACGATAATGTGTCCTCTTTTTGCTACTTCACTATTAGAGGGGCAGTAGGACAGTAGAGAGAGCTGTTTAAGGGTTCATTTGAAAGGAAGTTAAAATATCTACATTTTCTCTTATGTAATGAAACATAATATTCAAAATCTTGGGATATGATATCATATTTGAGTGCTTTCACTGCCTGACTCCATTTGGTTTATTCTTTACTAAAGTAATTAAAACATTTAGGTTCTTATACCAAACTTGCTATACATGACGTTTAGTAAATCTACCTAAAGGGCAAGGTTTTTCTTGCTATTTTTATCAGCCCATGGCAAAAAAAAAATTCAAAGTGGATCAAAAAGTACTAGAAGAGAGAGATAAATAGAAATTATGAATTAAAATAGAACATTTTCATTAAAACACGAGCATATAAAAGCTTGACAGAGAGCACACACGCCTTGGGGCATACTTCGGTCTTGCAAAAAGTACACGAAGGGAGATTAACATGTCTAACATGAACAATACGCTCACAGAAATAAAAACAACACCAGAAACTGCCCTTTTACAGAATGAACTTCCGGGTGATTTCCTAACAACCTCTTAAACAGTCGATGGTTACAATAATCAAGCATTAGAGCTAGAATTCAGCTCCAAATCTTTTTGCCCAGTAAAATGATTGCTGGAATACAATGTCAATGTCTGACAAACCTCCCTTGGAAAATCTGGTATATGAGTCGTCGGAAAATTACCATAATGAGAACTAGATTGGAAAATCGCAGAAAATATCAAGACTATGCAACATCTAAATAATCATGGCAAACAATAGAAATAAAAATTAATTAAAGTAGGTCTAACTGAAGATCAATAACCAATTTAGAATTATCCTCATTGATTGCTTTTGAGGTATTTGAAGAGATTAAAAAAAAATGAAAAAATAGAAGCTCAACCAAGAATTAAGTGAAGAACGTGGGATAAATGAAGGACAAGAGTTTTTCATAATATTTATGGTTTTTCATCAGTTTTTCAATTTGTGTACAGATTTTCATGCATCAGTTTTTCAACTTGTGATTTGAAATTGGTTAAATTACAATTGTTCTTTATTTTATTTCCCCAACCCGTATTTATTCTCAATCTTATAAGTAATGTATATATATCTCACACAAAAAAGACCTTACGCCTTTTCTTAATTGGAATAGAATAGTTCGAATAACGAACTGTAAATAAGGCAAGGAACGAGCCAATAGTAACAAAACTGTAAGAAAATCAGTTGTGATAACAATTTTTACGGTAAAAAGATTGGCTGTTATGCCAATTCTAAATGTATAAAATTTGATGTTGCTCGTCAAAAGCTACGAGTCTGAGAAAAATTTACCTGATTTTCAAAAAAGAAGATAATAATTTGCCCAAGGAAACATCAGAGGTATATATTTATTTGTTAATTTTTTCCCTGGAGTGATCATATAAAATCGATAGTCCTAGAAGATCGGAAGAACGCTCATTCATATGAAAATTTAAAGTTCAACTGCCCTTTTTAGGTGACCAAAAACATTGAAGGGCAACCTGCCCCCCCATCTCATGTCCCTTTTCCTTAAGTGATATCAAAACTTGAGATAGCCATTCGATTCGGTATAGTTGAAAGGTCGAAAAACATGGTCCCTGGATTATCTGGACTATGTTTTCCTAAACCTGTAGAATATATGGCAGCCTATAGAGTATCGAAAGGACTTATTATTATATCCTTATTTCTTTTAATTCTATTTTTGTATTTTGGGGGGCTGGGAATTGAGCTATCATTAAAAAGGAAGGTAAATGCTAAAGAAAATAATTTGCTTGCATATTCAAAATAATGAATCCTTACCTTCTTAAATTTTCTCGGTTCTAACTTGGAGTTTCACTCCATGTTTTTAAAAAAAAAGAAGAAAGAAGAAGAATAAAACCATAAAAGTACTTCATGCAGGTTAAAACTTTTGAAGTACGTCGCGTCCTCGATCGCAAGGGGTAAACTGGTATCTTGTACTATAGATATCGGTACCAGACCCAGTTCAAGGGAAGTAATTGCTCGTTTTTATTGGGTTGTGAAGTCGAATATAAGTTATAACCGACTCCAACTCTAGACATTTTCAATATTCTGGCTCCAACTCCGACTTCATTCTTCAGAAATTTACGAAATTTCTCACTCCTACTCCATGACTCAGACTCCACTGCCCTGTTCTAAAGCTTCACTTAACTAGATTTTATGAGGTGATAACCTATTTTCATAAATAGGTATATTTTCAATGTACCGACTCCAACTCCGACTTCATTTAGGGAAAAACTACGAAATTTCTGACTCCTACTCCACTAATCCGACTCCACAGCCCTGCTTAAAGCTTCATTTAACTAGATTTTATAAGTGATAACCGACTCCGACTCTGACTCAGATATTTTCAATACACCGACTCCAACTCCGACTCTATTCAGCAAATATTTACGAAATTTCTGACTCCTACTCCACTAATCCGACTCCACAGCCCTGCTTAAAGCTTCATTTAACTAGATTTTATAAGTGATAACTGACTCCGACTCTGACTCCAGATATTTTCTATATACCGACTGCAACTCGGACTTCATTCAGCAAGTGTACGAAATTTCTGACTCCTACTCCACAACTCCAACTCCACGGCCCTGTCTTATGCTTCATTTAACTAGATTTTATAAGTGATAGTCGACTCTGACTCTAGATTAACTAAAAAAAACAAGTTTTTTTTAAGTGAAAGTAAGGAGCGACATTAAAACTTAAAACGAACAGAAATTATTCTGTATATGAAAGGGGCTGTCCCCTCCTCAACGCCTCGCTCTTTACGCTAAAGTTTTTTTATTATTTTAAAAAATAAAGTTGTGAGACAGAGTCAAACTTTAGCGTAAAGAGTGAGGCGTTGAGGAGGGGACAGCCCCTCCTTTTCATATACAGAATAATTTCTGTTCGTTTTAAGTTTTAATGTCGCTCCTTACTTTCACTTAAAACAACTTTTTTTTAGTTAATTTCTGAAACTTTTTGAATTAATGCAGCTTTGATTTTTGGCTCACCGTACATGAATAATTAAAACAAAATTCGCATATTAATTTTCCTTTTTTGGCTAATTGGCTTTCTCGAAATTTTGTTCGGACGTAACAAACGAATTAACTTACGTAACGAATTTCTATATTCGTATGTGTTTATTACGTATATTAAGGAGTTCGCTCCCTAGTCAACACCTCGCTCTTTGTACTAAAGTTCGAATTTTGTTCGAATCACAAACCCCTGAATCACAAAGGCCGGTTAATTAGAATGGATAGCTCTTTTAAAAGTAATAAAAAACTTTATCGTAAAGAGCGAGGTATTGACTAGGGGACTAACCCTTTCATATACGTAATAATTTCTGTTCGTTTTAAGTTTAATGTTGCTCCTTATTTTCAGTTGAAAAAAAACTTGTTTTTCATTTAATTTCTGATCGTTTTTTAAGTAATGCTGCGAAATCTGGCGCTCCCTTTATGGAAATTTTCCTTCCCCCAAGGAAATATACTCCATGGAAAGATCCTCCCCCGTAACCCCTACTCCGACCCCCCACTATAAAAAATTCCTCCTGAAAACACCTGTATACTTCCCAATAACCAATACTATATGTGAACAATGGCCAAAGTTTATAACTTGCAGCCCTTCCCCCGGGTACTGTGGGAGATCAAGTCATCCTCAAAGATATATTAATTAGATTTTCGACTATGCTGAACAAAATGGCAATCTCAAAATTTTGATTGGGTGACTTCGGGAAAAAAATGAGCGTGGGAGGGGGCCAATTTGCCCTCCAATTTTCTTGTTTGCTTAAAAAGAGCACTTTAAATTCCGTTCGAATGAGCCCTTTCACGATATTCTAGGACTACTGGATTAATAAGATCACCCCTGGTAAAAAAAAAAACAAGAAAAAAAAAACAAATAAACACGCATCCGTGATCTTTCTTCTGGCAAAAAACACAAAATTCCACATTTTTGCAGATAGGAGCTTGAAAATGTATAATAGGGTTCTCTGATACGCTGAATCTGATACTGTGATTTTCATTAGAGTTCTATGACTTTTAGGGGTTGTTTTCCCCTTTTTTCGAAAATAAGGCAAATTTTCTAAGGCGCGCAACTTTTGATGGGTGAGACTAAACTTGATGAAACTTATATATTTGAAATCAGCATAAAAATTTGATTCTTCTGATGTATCTATTGGTATCAAAGTTCCGTTTTTTAGAGTTTCAGTTACTATTGAGCCGGGTCACTCCTTACCTACAGTTCGTTACCACAAACTGTTTGATATTTTCAATATGCTTACTCCAACTCCGACTTCATTTAGCAAAAATATACGAAATTTCTTATTCCTACTCCACAACTTCGACTCCACAGTTTTGTTTTAAAGCTTCATTTAACTAGATTTTATAAGTTAATACTTACTCCAACTCCAGACATTTCAATATACCGACTCCAACTCCGACTTCATTCAACAAAAATTTACGAAATTTCAGACTCCTTCTCCATAACTCCGACTCCACAGCCTTGTTTTAAAGCTTCATTTAACTAGATTTTATAAGTTATTACCGACTCGAAGTCGAGACTCTTTCAATATACCGACTCCAACTCCGACTTGATAAAATATTTTAAAATATGATATTTTTAAATATTTAAAATAATGATAAAATATTTTCGTATATTCTGGAATATACATATATAATATTCCAAAATGCCATCTTTTCTTCATTCTTTTAATTTGTCATACTTGCCCTTTTCCTGTTCAATTTTAAATCTGAGGGGAATCAACCTTCGGGGGGGGGGGGGGGTTGTTCACAGGGGAATTTCAAAGGGAATCACACACGAGGGCAGTTTTGTGGGGGGGGGAGAATAGGATCTGTAGAAGATCCTTTTTGGTAGGGCCAAGATGCCAACAATTATTTTTTCCGTCTCGAGACCCCCGTTCCCCAGCTTCAGACCGGATTTGACAGGCAGCATGGGAGGAGAAAATCACCCGCGCCTTTCCAGGCATGGGCAGTGGCAGTTGATATAAAAACCAGTCTTAACAAGAAAAGTTCTTGTCTCCGGCCTCGGATTGCTGCTTAAGGGTATTTTGTTGTGCCCAGTCAGCACTTTAAATTTGAAGGGGAATTGACCCTCACGCACAATTTTGGCAGCCGTTGGGATGGAGGAGGGACATGCGTACCTGTATTGACCACAGGCGGTTCGGAGCTGCAGTTTGTTGTTAGTAGTAGTAGTATTAACTTCAATACATCCAATCACAGTAATATATACCACAAAGCCCCCTGCCTCAAGGTCAGACACAAGCCAGGACGGCCAGTGGCTGGGCGGCATCTGAAATTGGCAGTAGTAGGCAAGCCTTCAACTGACCCCCCCTACTCTCAAGGACACCACAAGACCATTGTTACCTCAACCCCTACTTTCACCACGTTCCTTATTTACAATTCGTTATCACCAGGTTTTTTGTCATATAATTACTTTGAACAACTATTAGATACCTAACAAAATTACTAAAATAGATGCAAATCTCTTTTTGAAGGAGTAAATAGGGACACAAATGCGTTAAAGATTTTAATTTGAGAAAAAAATAGATAAGAATCCACGACAAGGACTACATCTAGAAGTGTCTCTGTTTTATTGAAAAAGTCTATAAAAAAAACAATCTTGTGGAATCAAACAGTTCGTGGTAACGAACTGTAAGTAAGGAGCGACCCGGCTCAATGGTAACCGAAACTCTAGAAACCGGGTTTTTGATACCAATAGATATATCAAAAGAATCAGATTTCAATGCTGATTTCAAATATATAACTTTCATCAAGTTTAGTGCTACCCATCAAAAGTTACGCGCCTGAGAAATTTGGCTGATTTTCAAAAAAAGGGGGAAAGACCCCCTAAAAGCTATAGAACCTTAATGAAAATCACACCATCATATTCAGCGTATCAGAGAACCCTACTGTAGAGGTTTCAAGCTCCTATCTACAAAAATGTGGAATTTTACATTTTTTGCCAGAAGAAAGATCACGGATGCGTGTTTATTTGTTTGTTTGTTTTTTTTTTTCCCCAGGGGTGATCGTATCGACCCAGTGGTCCTAGAATATCGTGGGAGGGCTCATTGGAACGGAAATTAAAAGTTCTAGTGCCCTTTTTAAGTGACCAAAAAAAATGGAGGGCAACTAGGCCCCCTCCCACGCTTATTTTTTTTCCCAAAGTCACCCGATCAAAATTTTGAGATAGCCATTTTGTTCAGCATGGTCAAAAATATGATAAATATGTCTTTTAGGAAGACTTAATCCCCCGAAGTTCCCAGAGGGAGGGCTAAAAGTTATAAACTTTACCCAATGTTAACATATAGTATTGGTTTTTGGGAAGTATACAGAAGTTTTCAGGAGGTTTTTTTTTCTGGTAGTGGGAGGGAAGGGTGGGTCGGTGGTTATGTTGGAGGATCTGTTCATGAAGGAAGTTTTCACGGGGAAGGGAAATTGCCATGAAGGGGGTGCCGGACTTGCCAGCATTATTTATTGGTTATTGGGAAGTATACAACCATTTTCAGGAAGGATTTTTTCTGGAGGGGGGGGGGGGGCTAGACGAGGGGGTTAATCTGGAGAATATTTCCGTGGAGGATGTTTCTTTGGGGTAAGGGACATTTCTATGAAGGGGGCGCCGGATTTCCAAGCATTATTTAAAAAACGATCAGAAATTAAATAAAAAAAAACAAGTTTTTTCAACTGAAATGTAAGAAGGAATATTAGAACTTAAAACGAACAGAAATTATAACGTATGTGAGGGGGTTCTCCCCAAAGTCAATACCTCGCTCTTTACGCTACAGTTTTTTTAGTGCTTTCAAAAGAGCTATCTATTCTAATTAAACGGCCTTTGTGATTCAGGGGTTTGTGAATCAAATTTTTTTTTAACTTTTAACGTAAAGAGCGTGGTATTGACTAAGGGGAGAACCCCCTCATATACGTAATAACATATACGTAATAAAAAAAACAATAAAAAAACAAGCGATACGGCTCAATAGTAATCGAAACTTTTAAAAACGGAATTTTGATGTCAATAAATGTATCAAAAGAATGTGTTTATAATGCTGATTCTAAATATATAAATTTTATTAAGTTTAGTATTACTCATCAAGGGCTACGAGCCTGAGAAAATTTACTCGATTTTTTAAAGATGGGGGAAACATCCCCTGCATTAACTAAAAAACGATCAGAAATTAAATAAAAAAAAAACAAGTTTTTTAAACTGAAAGTAAGGAGCGACATTAAAACTTAAAACGAACAGAAATTATTCCGTATATGAAAGGGGCTGTCCCCTCCTCAACGCCTCGCTCTTTACGCTAAAGTTTTTTATTGTTTTAAAAAATAAAGTTGTGAGACAGAGTCAAACTTTAGCGTAAAGAGCGAGGCGTTGAGGAGGGGAAAGCCCCTTTCATATACGGAATAATTTCTGTTCGTTTTAAGTTTTAATGTCGCTCCTTACTTTCAGTTTAAAAAACTTGTTTTTTTTTATTTAATTGCTAAAAGGAGGGCAGTTATGTTAAATATTTTTTTTTGTTATTTTTTTTGCAAGATTTTTGGTTTTTGAACAACAAAAGTTTGATGCGTCATATATCATTATGCATACTTAATGACAATAATAATATATACATAATGCTAAAACCCATTATTACAAATTAATATTACAGCTAGTAGGCTACTATTACCAATTCTAGAGATCCCCGTTTCTCTCCGATACCACTTGGCATCCCTCAGCAAGTAGCACTCAGGTTATGACAGGTCCCCTTTGCTAAGACATCGTGTCTTTATGCTGTTCCAAAATAGATTCCACAGACAAAAGAAGAAAAACATTAAATGTTAATCAATTTTGAAATAAACAAACGATAAAATTAGTTTACTTACCAACTATGTTTCCCGCCGACAGAGCTTCGCAGAAGAAATATCTATAAGCCCACCAGTTATGGTGTTTAAGGTTATCAACGAGGTAATCTAACAACAATTTTTTCTTCTGCTTTTTTTCTACTTCAGAACAAATACCCACATCCAAGTCCATCATAAGAGCATGAATTTTTCCAGCTTCCCAATTTTTCCACAGCCATCGGGGAACATAAATAATATCGCCTACAAATATCAAAAAGCTTAAAGAATAATAAATTTTGCAAGTCTGATTAAGATTATTGAGTATGACATTGAGGATGTCACTCAATAAGTATATTTCATTTTAAAAATAAAAATATATGAAACAAAATGTGCAATATTAAAACAGTAAACTACAGCATTAAATAGTACTAAGAAAACAACCTAAAATGTGGATTTGTTTGGGTGTACTTGTTTTCGCAATACCTGAAAAGGAAAACATAATACCTTGCAGAATGTTTCTTGTAGGTGTGATAAAAGGGGACCAAAACTCTTTTAATAATTTCCTTTGTTTTGTATCAGCATATACTATTCTTTTGTGAAGATACTGGTAATATTACTTTCCTCCCCCTCCCACCGATGAAAAATCTCGTCATCTCTTCCCAATAAAGCATCTTTGGAGGTTTCAAGTTTGCGAGGCAAAATAAACACATTTGCCAAAACTATATCTTTGGATATCTCATTTATAATGGCCAAAGATTTTTCTCCCCTTTAACTCAATTCTTTATCGATATTTATTTGTTAGACAGTGTAATATCGATCTCCTCCAAAAATTCAAATTTACTCATATTTGAGCAGACTCTAGAGCCTTATGTTGAGTTAAAGCCCACAAACCAAAGATTGGGGAGACAAATTCTGCTCCTAGCCATTTGCAGGAATATTTCATTCAATACATGTAGTATCCCTTCAATGAATCTGAAAACACACATAGGCACTACTCTTTTCTTCCTTAGTAATTTAAGATAGCAAAGTACGTTTAACGGTGGTCCCCCCAATGCGGACGTCTACCTAACTAATGTCATAGACGGCGATGTTTTTACTATAGTTATTGATGATTACGTGTTTTCTTTTCCAACGACCCATTTTTTGTCTCTAGGCAGTTTTCCCATTGAATTTATGAAATTTTTGTCTGGTGTAGAAATCAAAATTGAGAACGTATATCTTCCAGTGAAAACTAAAAAAGTTAGTTAGTTGCCATCATAACACTGAAGAAACTACATGAAAACAGACATTTATTCTCCGTCATAAGTGACTAAAAACCGTGGCTTAGGAAGGCCGTACTCAAACATGGTGTTGACAAGGAATTCGTTAAGCGCATATCAGAGATTTGTTTAAATCTAACTGAGGGAAACGTTCAAACACCAGAAAATATAAGCAACACACAAAGCAACATCGTTCACTTGTACGTGTCCTAGCAGCAGCAGGTAAAAACAAGGAAAACGATTTCAAAAGAAAATATCTTCTTCAAGCGGGTGGTAGCTTCTTTTCACTTTTACTGTCGATAATTGCAGGATTTGTAAACAGTTTTCTCTTGAAAAAAGGGCCAAACCCTACAGATTGACACTAATAGAACTCACTCTTTCACGAAAGGAGTACTTTGAGGACAATCGTAGTAAATTTATTAAGAAATGAGACAATGGCCGATGATGAAACTTACCTTTGTTTCAAAATGCACTTCGACAAGTGGACAGGCATAAACCCTACAATGAGACACCACTCAATGTTACTGTAACTGATCACAAAAAGGAAATGACTAAAAATTATATAAGTTCAACACCACCACCACCAGCAAAAGAAGAAAACTCATCATTGTCTGAAGTTTTGACAAGTTCTGCAGACCTAATGTCTCACTCTTATCGAGAGCAATAGAAAATACTCTTGACTTATCTTGCTAAATGAGAACATGTTCAAATTTTTGGTACTTAGAATCAGGTTATAATCTACGGCAAGACCAACAATCTACTTGATGTGATGTCAGGTTTGAAAACAAATCAAAAGACTTGCATCATATGATTTGTAAAAAAAGTAAAAGATTTGTATCATTTTTCAGTCATTTGCATAAATTTTTAATCTCATCAAACTTCCCGAAAAGTCTTTTATTGTCAATAAGCACATTTTAAAACAATTAATAGAATATAGTCGAATATCAGAAGATGATTTTAAATCTCCTTTGGAGAATACTAGGACACAAAGTGGCAATGGTAATTTGATGACGAGCGTGGAGGGACGCAAGTGAAAGCGTCCTAATATCACTGCATCATTCTCATCTTTTAGTATGAAAAAGGGCAGTGGACACTTCACTACGTGTTTAAGTTCAAAATAGTTAAAGTTTTGAGACATGTTTCTGAGAATATTGATAGGGGGATGTTTAAGTTCCCCACCAAACTTGCTCAGGTCACTAGACTTGAAAAAAGCTAGTGACAGAATATTTACAGAATGAGTCAAGTTACACTCTAAATCGTAATCATATACTTCGTGCTTGTCAGCATTGAAAAACTAAAGCCTTTTCCTATAGCAAATATTAAAACAAGATCTTTTGAATCTAGACGAGATTCAACTGCGTCACAATGGTCCATACAAGTATATTCTATTTACAATCAGTGTTTTTATTTGCTATGGCGTATGCCGTTACATTGCGGTCAAAGAAATGTGATAAAGTTGGTAAAGCTCTTGAATCTAAAGCTTCTTGACTTTTAATTTCCAGATATTGTACATTGAAAAATACTTCTCCTTTTATTCACGATTTGGATAAAATCATGTTGATTTATAACCAACGTCCTCGTCGATCCCTGTCCAACTCTACACCTCTGGAAGTTCGTCTAAGAGATTCCAATACAGTTGACATTTTTCTATAACAATATTACAATGAAAGGAGGGAAGTGAAAAAGAAAAAAATTCAATGTTGGTGATACCTTTCAAATCAGTCAAACTATAATGTTTTTGAAAAGGGGGACTTTTTATGGTCCATTGAACTTTTTAAAGCGTACAGAGTCGTAGGCACTAAACCCGTAACGCATCGTCTATGTAACGTGAAAGATTAAGAGATTACTGGTGGTTTTTATGATTATGAATTACAAGACTGAAAAACAAAAGAATATATCAGATTGTAAAGATATTAAAGATTGTAAAGATATACAACTCTGATTTTGGTTCTTGGATAGCCGCTGAAACGTACACAATACCAAATGATTTATATGTGACGTTTTGGTCCAATGTCTCTGATCCTCTCTACGATGATTTGAATAAGACAAGCGATGTTCGAACAAAACTCACTCCGCCATCAAATTCAATGAGGGAAAGTATGAAGTTACTCTCGTTGATTGTATTCTCAAAAATAAATATCCAGATAAAAGACCGTACACATCAGATAAAAATGAACAACCCAATTGGTCACTCCTTGTCGACTATGAATGGATAAAGAAGTTAAAACTAGTGAATACCCCTATGTCACACTAAAATACAAATAATTTGGTAGTATGACGGATTTGTGCCGTGCAATCAATAGAAGAATGTCTGCTCGCACGAATGGTTCATTCAAGTTTAATTATTCAATGGAACATGACAAAATTTTTTTTAGCTCTCCCAGTGACAATGAAACGATTAATCTCAACGTTAACCTGAGAGATGTTCTTGGTCTTAAACAGAATATAATCAATGGCAAAAGTGCTAGAACTTTCAGTTGGATAGATCGTGTTATTATAGGCAGAGTATCCACTCTAGGACAGTTTCTTCTCGGACAGTTGTATATTTCTTTATGCGGCCTTTGTTGAGACACCGAGAGCTGGCAATAGCAATGTCCTCCTCCTATAGGCTATTGAACAGAAAACCACCCATGATCATATTCATTATTGCAATACAAAGCATCTTCAGTATGTTCCTGTAAAAAATTTTTATTTCGAACTCTGTCAGTTAACATTAAGAAGTGAATTAGATGATCCTTTAGCTACCACGAAAAGTAAGTCATGGAATGGACTATTAAAAAGGTGGTTCGTCAATTTTGGGCTATAGTCTTAGCAATTGGTTTGCAATCTTAGAAGTTGTTTCGCCCTGGCTAAAAAATATATTACTCCGGTTGTCGCGGAATTTTGCGTCCTCTATACTAAACGATTGAGGGCTGGCAAAGTACTTAAAGAAAGTGTTACACAACATCTCAGGTCCAGCGCACGATCCTTTGGCTAGCTATTTAAATCAAGATAAGGTGGAAACGGTTTAAAAGTGTCAAGAAACACCCCATCACTCATATGTGTCTAGTTAGGTCAGAAACGAAAGACATCACTCTTGTCAAGAAATAAAAACAAAAGAAGCAAAGAAAAAAATTGTTAGGTCTAAAAAGTTTTCATTTCCTACCAAGAAATGACGCATCTAAAGCACAAGGAATTTCATTGCATAGTCACCTCATCTCTAAATCATTTCCATGCAGAAAGTGAATACAGTATAAAACATGGCTACTATGAACAATTATACCCACAACAACCACTCTCTGAAAACATACATTTCAATTTATTTTAATGAAGACTATTTCATATATTTATCATCCACATTTGTTGATTTAAAAGTTGTGTTGAGAAAAAAGTCTGACTATCAAACCCCCACCACTACTGATGGATTATATTAAGAAAATTATGTATTACACGATTTGTTTAGACTAACAAGTGTCTATATAAATGGAACATTGGTGAGCACTAGCAACAATTTATCAAACTAATCAAGCTACATACAATTTATGTTGATGACTCCAATGATATATAAGAACTTGAGAATGCAGGCGATGTGCTATCAATCCAAATCGAATGTTTATACTTATGGTGAATTCACTTTGGGGTGTGAGGAAAGAGTCATTGAGTTGGTAAATTAAATCGTGAAATATTTCATATACCTCAATGGATCCCTCCCAATTTTAAGATTGACATAAATTTACAATTCGCTCCGTCCAATTTCGTTTTGAGAAAAACATTTGATGCAGCACCCAATGCAAATTTCAATCTCAACTCGGCAGCACTTCACGTACGAAAACAACAGGCAATGAGCTCTCTTGCTTTGGTAATTGAAAAATTAATAGCCACTGGAAATAATATCAAACTGTTCGTCCCTCAGACAATTGCCAATCAGCGGCATAATGCAACGGATTCACATATCTACACCAACTCTTCATTTATCAATGGTGATATTCCTTCAAAATTTGCTTTGGCATTTGTAAAAAGTGCCAGTGCCACAGGATAAACGACAAGTTCCTCACACAAATTTGAAATATTTGGACTTTCCTCTCTTGTGTGTAAAGTAAATGGAATTTCTGTCTTCAATTTATCCTTTCATAAATCCTATAGGACCCTATATGAATTGACAATGCAATCACTAGATTGAGGTTCACAGCTATTTGAAAAGGCTATAACCGATACAAAATTCGCAAAAAGTCATGGTATTATTGTATTATACTTGTCTGGTATTCAAGTCAAAGGAGTATTGTCTCAATGAACACTATACGTTTAGAGGTGTACCTTTGCCACACCATTGAAGAAGAGTGTAGCATCAATTACACAAAATTTATTTAAAACCTATTGGGAAATTACCCCTAAGGTAGTGTTCTAGTAGACTTAGCCCCATGAACACAAATCAAATACGGTAATTGATGTATTTAACTTGGACTCATACATGTCCAAATACAAATCCTATTGCATACCCTACGATTTCCTTAAACATATTCATAGTACTAGCAATGCCATTATCATTATTAATAGTAGTCTGTCCACCGTAAAGACACGGTATTTGCTTTCCATCTTTCAAACAACGAAAAATATAGAATTTTTAGATTCTCTTGGCCTACCATGCGCATTTTACGCGCCCATAATCAAAACTTCCTTGAAAGAAGTGAGAAATTTATTATTCAAAATCGGAAGAGAGTACAATATTTATCAACCAAAAGCTGTAATTTTCATGCATTACTATATTTTATTTTTCGATGTCGTTGGTATACTTAAAATGAATTTCTCAGTATTTACGTAGACAATCCTCGATTAAATGATTTCCTAGTGGAAAATGCCTTTCCTACCTCTATAATATTGATATATATATATATATATATATATATATATATATATTATATATATATATATATATATATATATATATATATATATATATATTATATAATATATATATATATATATATATATATATATATATATATATATATATATATATATATATATATATATATATAGATATATATATATATATATATATATATATATATTATATATATGTATATATGTATATATATATATAAATATAATATATTTTTGCATTTTTAGGTCTATTTCTAGATCTTATATATTTATAAATATGTATATATATATATATATATATATATATATATATATATATATATATATATATATATATATATATATAATATATATATATATATATATATATATATATATATATATATATATATATATATACATATATATATATATATATAGATATATAGATATATATATATATATATATATATAGATATATATATATATATATATATATATATATATATATATATATATATATATATATATATATATATATATATATATATATATATATATATATATATAATATATATATATATATATATATATAGATATATATATATATATATATATATATATATAATATATATATATATATATATATATATATATATATATATATATATATATATAATATATATATATATATATATATATATAGATATATATATATATATATATATATATATATATATATATACATATATATATATATATATATATATATATATATATATATATAAATATATTTTTGCATTTTAGGTCTATTTCTAGATCTTATATATTTATAAAATGTATTATATATATATATATATATATATATATATATATATATATATATATATATATATATATATATATATATATATATATATATATATACATACATATATATATATATATATATATATATTATATATATATATATATATATATATATATATATATATATATATATATATATTTATATATATATATATATATATATATATATATATATATATATAATATATATATATATATATATATATATATATTTATACATATTTATAAATATATAAGATCTAAAAATAGACCTAAAAATGCAAAAATATGTTTTGATTCTAAAATTTTACCTACCAATTATTACGGAGCTTAACTCTGGGGGCATGACCCGGCAGCAAAATAGGAATCAATTCAGCCGCAACACTTCGAAAGATTAATTGGTCTTCACGTAACGACCCACAATCAGGCAATAAAAGGTAACCTAGGAATATTTTCGCTGAGAACGAGTAGATTAGCAGAGATGATCCGGTACTGGCTAAAAGTTCTAAGTCTGCCAGAAGATAGGTTAGCAAAAGTAGCTTATATGGAGATGCTACGGTCGAAATGTAAAAGATCGTGGCCGTATCCTTAAAAAAATGTTTTAGATGGGGTAGGATTATCTTATATTTTGAATGAGGGGATAGGACCCGCAGATCAGGATGAGCCGTTTTTGGCTAAGATTATAGAAATAATAAAAGACCAGGAAGTCAAAATGTGGACTCAGGCAGTTAAAACATCTGAGACATTGAAGTTTTATTCCCAAGCAAAGACATATTTGGATCTGAATATTATTCTAAACTAGAATTACCGGGGGAGACACTATGGACTTGGTTTCAGATCTGAACAAATTGCCTGCCACTAAGAAATAGAAAAAGAGTATTTGAAAGAAAAAGGATGGCCCCAGATGCAGATGGGGATTACTCTTGCCCCAGACGTAACCTAGGTATTGAGGATGTGGCCCATATTCTCGCTGAGTGCCAGCAACTTCCTCTTTTAAGGGGAAAGTATTTTGAGTATTTGCCTAAGTAAAGAACGATGTTGGCACAATGTATTATTTATTTATTTTTTTTCCATACCCGGGCACTTCGTATCGAAGGAGTTGTCGTAGAAATTTCGAAAAGAGCTCATTCAATTGAAAATTGGAGTGTCTAGTGCCCTTTTTAATAGTCGAAAGTGATTGGAGGGCAACAAGCCCCCCCCACGCCCGTCATTTCCCCAAACACATCCAATCAAAATTTTGAGATAAACATTTTGTTCAGCTTAGTTGATTTCCAGATAGAAAATATGTAATAGGAGGACACTCCCCCAAAACACTCGGGGCAAGAGTTTTAAGTTATGACCTGAGGGCATATAAGAACGATGTTGGCACAATGTATTATTTATTATTTTTCTCCTTTTGAGCCGGGCACTTCGTAACGAAGAAGTTGTCGTAGAAAATTCGAAAAGGGCTCATTCAATTGGAAATTGGAGTGGCTTGTGGCCTTTTTAATAGTCGAAAGTGATTGGGAGACAACTAACACCCCTTCCACGCCCACCATTTCCCGAAACACATCCAATCAAAATTTTGAAATAGGCATTTTGTTCAGCGTAGTGGATTTCCAGATGGAAATTACATTTTTGAGGAAGACACTCCCCCACAGCCTTCTGGGTAAGGGTTGTAAATTATGCCCTGGGGGCATATATCGTAGAAACTTCAAAAGAGACTCATTCGATTGGAAATTCAAAGGACTAGTGCCTTTTTTAATAGTCGAAAGTGATTGGAGGGCAACTAACCCCCCTCTCACGCCAACCTTTTCCCCAAACACATCCAATCAACATTTTGAGATAGTCAATTTATTCAACGTAGTTTTAAGTTCTGTAAGTTAGGTCTTTGAGGATGACAACCCCCTCACAGCCTATACCCCCAGGGCATATAAGGTTTTAATAGAATGCGTTGTCATAGAAATTTCAAAAAGAGCTCATTCGATTAGAAATTGAAATGGTTAATGCCCTTTTTAATAGTCGAAAGTAATGGGAAAGCAACTGACACCCCTTCCACGCCAACCATTTCCCCAAACACATCCAATCAAAATTTTGATATAGACATTTTGTTCCATAAAGTTTAAAGTTCAGAAATTATACCTTTGAGCAAGACACTCCTCCTACAGTCTTCAGGGCAAGGGTTATAAGTTTTGCCCTGGGGGCATATAAGTTTTTATTGAAATCTTTGTCGCAGAAACTTGAAAAAGGGCTCATTGGATTGGAAATTCAAAGGTCTAGTGCTTTTTTAATAGTCAAAAGTGATTTGAGGGCAACTAACCTCCCTCGTTCGCCCACCTTTTCCCCAAACACATCCAATCAAAATTTTTAGATAGGCATATTGTTCAGTGTTAATGATTTCCAAATATAAATTATGTTTTTGAGGAGGAAACTTCCCCATAGCCCTCAGGGCAAGGGTTGTAAGTTGTGCCCTGGGGGCATATAAGGTTTATATAGAACGCGTTGTCGTAGAAACTTCAAAAAGGGCTCATTCAATTGGAAATTCAAAGGGCTAATGCCTTTTTCAATAGTTGAAAGTGATTAAAGAGCAACTAACGCCCCTCTCACGCTCCCCATTTTCCCAAACACATCGAATCAAAATTTTGAGATATCCATTTTGTTCAACGCAGTTGAATGCTCTTGAAATTATGTCTTTTAGGATGATAACCCCCTCAGAGCCCTCAGTGCAAGGCTGTAAGTTAAGCCCTGGGGGCATATAAAGTTTTATATAGAAAGTCAAAAAGGGCTCAAAACGAGCAGAAATTAACATAAGTTGGGCTCAAAACCCTGTACCTTCCCAAGGCCAGAACAAAATTTGCACTTTACTGAGAAAAATACAAATGAATATGCATTGTCAGTTTAATATACGCATACTGATATTTAGTAATCAAAATGTTAATATTATTCGATTTATTAAAGTTATAAAAGTAAAAACATTTACATTTTTTTAGTAAAGTGCAAATTTTGTTCTGACCTTGGGAAGGCATAGGGATTTTGAGCCCAACTTATGTCAATTTCTGCTCGTTTTGAGCTTGACTCGGTTATTTATTGTAATTTCTGTTCCTTTTGGGTTTCATTTATTTATTTATGCTGATTTGTGGTAGTTTCACGCTTGGTAGACTATTTGATTTTATTTTTGCTCATTTTTTGTTTAATGGAGTTCTTTACTTTTCTTTGAAAAACTCATTTTGTGGAAAAAGTTTTTTTTAGTTAATCAGAAATAAACATTTGACTTTGAACTTCAAATATCCGCCGTATGCTTTAACTTTTGTCAAAGGTGATCTGCTAGGAGTTGGACTTAGCAAAATAATGGCACTATTCAGTTAGAATATGCAGACAGAGAAGGTAGGAAAAACGGTGAAAAATTGGTTATTCAAATCACAGACCACCATTAAATTGTGGCAAAAAAAGACACTGTTTCCGATTTACCTCGTTTCCCTCCCCTAAAAATCCTTCCAATTCCGTCACTCCAAAGCGACAAAAATCCGTCACTCCAAAGCGACTTGATCAAATTTCTAATGGAAAATCAAGGACTTCATCAGTTCAAGTGTTTCATTGACAATAGACAGGGGTGCAGCAAATAATAAAATATAGATTTATTTACGGTTTATAGATTTATACGGTTATAGATTTATTTTCCTGTTTAACAACCACTAACAAAAGGAAAGAATTAAATAAAAGGATATAATTAAATAAAAACTCATTTTTTCAACTAAAAGTAGGGAGCAACATCAAAACTCGAAACGAACAAAAATTATTACCTACATGAGGGTGGTTACCTCCTCCTCAACACCTCGTTGTTAACGCCCAAGTTTTTTTTTTTTGCTTAAAAAAACATTTTATATTTAAGCGGCTCTTGTGTTTCATGAGTTTTCGGAAAAAACGTCAAACACTAGCGTAAAGAGCGAGGTATTAAAGAGGCGACAACCCCCCTAGTATACGTAATAGTTTTTCGTTTTGTTTTAGGTTTCTCCTTGCTTTCGTTGCTCCTTACTTTCAGTTTTAAAAAATCTCTTTTTCATTTAACATCTGGTCTTTTTTAGTAAAGCTGGAATACCCGGCTCTCCCTCCACGGGAAAATCCTATATTCAATTTAATTCAATCATTCAATTCAATTCCTACGACAATCCAATCCCTATGAAAATTTCCTCCGGATAACTACCATCAACATCTTCATATGTAAAATTGAGTCAACAAAGAGAAAGTAAGACAAATAAAAAAAACCTCGCACAGGATTTGTGGCAAATTCTCCCTGTGTAAAATCTCACCTGAAAAGTTTACACCCCAGAAACTTCTTTCCCCAAGGCAAATTCTTCCTGTGGAAAATCCCCCCAAAAGAAATTTAGTTACAACATGGAGTTGCTATAGCAAGCGCAGATACATAAACGCAGTATTTAAATACATATATATATATATATATATATATATATATATATATATATATATTATATATATATATATATATATATATATATATATAGATATATATATATATATATATATATATATATATATATATATATATATATATATATATATATATATATATATATATATATATATTATATATATATATATATATATATATTGTATATATATATATATATATATATATATATATATATATATATATATATATATATATATATATATATATGTATATATATATATATATATATATATGTATATACTTTCTTTGAATGAGTAACTGCGTATGTATACTACTACTATTACTAGTAACAACTCACTGCAGAGCAAAGTCACCTGACGTCAACACAGCTACACACACTCCTCTTTAGCCCCTTGCTCCTTGCGAAGCCTTGCTCTTTACACCATCTCAAAAAGTTCCTATTTCTCTTAAATCTTTCCTTGCGGCATCCTCCCACCCAATTAGGGGGCGACTGTCCTAGGTATCTTACACTTTCTCTCATGTTAGCCAAACTTCAAAGATGATTAAGTGGTTGGAGAGTATGTTGTAAATCTGTGGTGAGGAGAATCTACGTCAAATTATAGACATGAAAATTAACAAAAATGTGAGCCTTCTTGCTAAATTATTATGAATTTGAACTGATGTATGTCAATATAACAAATAACATTAACACCAAACACAATTTTTATAAGATTCAATCGTTTTTGCACTCAAATAGGAAAAAAGTTATAGGTGAACACCTGAAAAAAGAGAAAGTTGATTCAGGGGCTTCACTTAGGCGGGAGATAGGGAATATCTCTCCTCCCACGCAGAATTTGAAAAACACTTTTTGAGGGCTGTGTTTATTGAAAAATTAACTTTTTCGATCTTCATAGGGAATAGGCAAAAGCCCAACATGATTCCCCCCCCAGATTTTAAACAATATATTCTGGCAGCCCCCCTCCAATTTTCTGAATTGGCGCCACTGACTTGATTGATATTTTAATTTAGCCGTCTTTTAATTAGTTTTGCACAATTTTCATACCCGCAAACTTGGGAAAGTAGGGGGCCTTGACCGAAATCTTGATACTTGCTTCCGAGGCCAAGGTTTTTTGGGAAAAAAAATCTAAATGAACAAAAATCTGCTCAAAATGTGTAAACTGAAAATTAAAAAAAAAGAAAATAAGAATTTTTAAGCAACAATTGGAATATCAAAGCCGTTTCTGGGCCTACAAAATTGCTTAAAATAGTCTGATCAATCCAAAGGATATGGTATAAATTTAAACTAGTTTTGTCTATGTTTCTACAACAGCTTTTAATTTTCTTTTTCAATTCGCTGGCAAGTTTAATCTATCAACAATGAGATTATCACTTGCTTACAAAAAACCTCTCCGCATCTATCGAAAAGGGATAACTAGCCTATCTTTTGTTTTATCCCAATAGATCTTATCTTCTCCAAGTTAATTACTTTCCCTTTTATTTGTTGCTTAGTTCCCATCTTAAGGGAAGATGAGTATCACTTGACCTTTTTTCCCCTTTATCCTGTCATTTTGCCCAAATTATGGGTGTTTGAATTATATTGGTACGAAAATCACCAAGGCGGGATACAATCGAATAGGCATATTCACTCTCTTTTGCAATATCTTGAGTTAGCTAAAAATCACATTCGACCTTCATTGGAATTTTTAGCTTTATGACCTTAGCCGCTCCTAAGGTATTGCAGATATGCCCACTTAAAAGCTAAATGCAAATACTGTCATTTGACTTATTTCAGTGTTCTCTGAGTGTTTTAGCTTAATACAGTTAGTATTCCCTGATATATTGGAGATATGACCTTTTGACAACCTGGATGATCGTAGTGTTATTTGTATTAGTTCACCATGCCCTGAAAATTTCCACTTATAACCCCTAGCTGTTTCTGCGATATTGCAGGTACTTAATTGTGAAAATATGATCACATTTAGTGCCTTGTGGTGTAATCCAATACCCCCACAATATGTACTGAAATGCAAACTTAGCCTTGGCCATCCTTATATATTCCAGATACAAATGTATAGTCTTTAGGTTTAATTATAAGTCCCCGTCAAGTTTCAACCTAACATGCTCAGCTGTTTCTAAGACGTTGCAGATACATTCTTTGACAAGACTGATGAACATATTTGAATAAGTTTTTTCATTCTTTTGATTTAGTTATACACCTCCCTTACCATGCCCTAAAATTGTCAACTTAAAATCTTTTGAGACCCTTGAAATATGGCAGATACACCTTTTTGATACACAAGATTCACACAGTATCTTCTGATTAGTTCTACATGCCACTTAACTGGCCCTGAAAGTTTCAAACTAACACCCCCAGCCTTTTTTTAGACTTAAAGGGATGAAGTTCTCTTATTTAGTTGGTTAGGTGTTTAGTGTCTTTGGATTTAGTTTAAATCCCCCTCAACATGCCCTGGAAGTTTCAACTTACGACCCTTTGCCATTCTCGAGATATTGCAGATGTGTCCTTCTGACAATCTTAATGCACATAGTATCTTTCGGTGAGTTCAACATCCCCCTCAAGGTACCCCGAAATATTCAAGCTAAAACCCGCAGCTATTCTTGAGGTCTTGCTAGTGTGATCTATGGCTACTAGTAAGTAAAAAGTGTGTTTTAAATTAATTCAACATCCATTTCTAGATTCTCTGAAAGTTTCATTTCAATACTCTTGGCCTTTTAAGAGACCAAAGACCCAACAGGCCCTCCTTTCCCAATAATATAACCTATATGCATCCTAAACAATAAGGAACTTCCATAACCTATATCCGTCACCATGTTGAACGTTGGATGTCTTTTAATCAAATGGGGGGGGGCTGATATCCATTAATATCTTTTCACTATTAAAAAGAGAACTAGAACTTTCAATTTTTAGTCTAATGAGCCTCTTCTGGAGTTTCTATGACAACTGTTTCCATACAAAGTGGCCCGGTGAAACAGATACATTAAAGCCACATCTCTCTTCATTTAGGCAGCACTACTTTGTATGAAAAATGCTCTGTCATGGTGGCAAACTTGGTTTCCCAGCCTTTTTTACTAACCTGTTTTCCCCGCATTGCTTTTTTAGCTGTCTGCCTCAAACTTGAACCAACTCTTCCTAATTTGAGACCATCTGTTTCGAAATTCAACCAACAACAGAATAGACTTGTGATTATACTTGTGAGTGAGTGGTTTTCATAGGCTATCAGTGATGCTTTGGATAAAGGCAGAACCCTTTCACAAAAAAAACCATTCATCCCTACTGTTCCTTCCAGTTTGGGACATACTGTATAATTTTTTATACACGCCTTACAACGCATTGAGAGCACGCAAGCTATCCAGCCAAAAAAATTTAACTGGTGGATAATATATTTAAAATTATCGTGATGTGTATAGTCCGCGTTTGTCAACCTGTCCCTACTCAACCAATATAGATCAAAAGCTGAAGTTTCAATATTTATTGTCTCGTCACCTCATCGCTGTCAGAAGAATGTGTCAAAGGGAGCCCCTTATCATAGAAGACGATGTCTTGGCTTAAGATTCTGTTGGGACTGAAAAGCCACAAACTAACATATCTCAATAGAGAACCCAATTAAAGGTTGTAAAAATTTAAACATCTGGGGACATCTGTATAGTTTAAGGGGATGGCTTCTTGTAAAATTCAGTACAGGAATTGAAACACTTGGTCTGTCTTTGGCCAGTGCCATCAACCAGAAGGGAAATTGACCTTGAGAAAATATTCAGGGCTCATTGTTCATACATTTTTTTCAATTTCGTTAAATTATTGTGAGACCTATCCCCTTAAGAGTGAAGATGAGGGTTAGCTTGACAATCTTTAACGGTAGTGAGAACGGAAACGGGTCTTAAGCAACATAAAAATATCGTAAAAGATCAGCAACCAATGTCTGATGAAAATATACGGAAAAAAAATGAACGTTTCCACTTTTATCAAGAAAAGATGCCATAGTGGCTAGGCCACGCAATGAGGCAGCCGAAAGAATCACTAACACACCAAGTATTAATAGCAACCTTTCAATCTTCTCGGAAGAAAAGAACTGGATGGTCCAATGAAACATTTGAGCAATCTTATCAAAAAGGCTCTTGAAACACTTGGGGGTTTCTGGAAGTTTGGTCGTAAATAGGACAACACATGGAATTTATTTGACCGCGTAGAGAGGACAGAAGTCAATGGAAGTATCCCACACGACAGATATTGATGCCAAAGTGGGCTGAACAGCGTTTTTGTCTTCTTATAGTTTATCAAAAATATGGTTTGACCTAAATAAAATTACTCTAGGCCTACAAATTGTTCTTTCATTGCCCAGCTTAAAAAAATGCGCCGAATTCGAATATAAGAAGTTTATTGCTCTGGCCACTTAATTTTTTAAGCTGAGGGTGAATTTCATAGCACAGGGAATGCCGCCCTGAAAGGACAATTCTAAATTCAGAAAGCGGCTTAAAAGATTGATGGAACATCCACACATACATCAGAATATTGCACAAGCTCGCTTGAGTTTTGAGAGTTTAAGGTAGTCCCTGAGGCAAATTTAAGGTGCGTAAATACCAAGCTTTTTCAAAAATCTTCACCATCCATAATTTTCGAAAGAATTCTTTGTCCAAAAATCTTACGATCTAGCTAATGCTAGGAGAGGTTTTGCCAGAACCAAATTTCTATTTGAAGTAAAAGAATTCAATTTTACCTAAGCCAGTGATTACCTACCTAAGAAATTGTGATTGTTTAGTATGTATTTTTGTTTTGTAAGAATAATTTTTTGTTTTGTGAGAAGTATTTTTGGTTTTGTAATAAGAATTTGTAATTTCCTAGGATGCATTTTGTTTTGTAAGAATTATTTTTTTTTGTAAGATGTATTTTGTAAGAAGAATTTGTGATCTTTTAAAGATATTTTTGGTTTCGTTAGAAGTATTTTTGTTTTGTAAAACGTATTTTGAATTTTGTAAGAACAATTTGTAATTATTTAGAATATATTTTCCTTTTGTAGGCATAATTTTTGGTTTCGTAAGAAGTATTTTATATTTCATAATAAGAATGTGTGATTTCTTAGATGTATTTTTGTTTTGTAAGAATTACTTTTTGCTTTGTAAGAAGTATTTTGTACTTTTTAAGAACAATCTGCAATTTTTGGGATGTATTTTTGTTTTATAAGAATTAATTTTTGTTCTGTAAGAAGTATTTTTTTTGTAACAAGGATTTTGTAAGAACAGTTTTTGATTGTTTAGGATGTATTTTTGTTTTGTAGGAATTAGTTTTTGTGTCGCAATAAGTATTTTGTATTTTGTAACAAGAGTTTGTGATTTCTTAGGCATATAACAAATGATATTCTAAGAAACCATTAGAGATATATGGTAAGAAATCACAAATTATTATTAAAAAATGCAAAATACTTCTTACGAAACAATACATACTTCTTACAGCCAAAAAAATATTCTTACAAAACCAAAATACATCCTAAAAGACAGTGGCAGATCCAGAGGGGGGCAGGAGGCACCCCCTCTCCCCTAGCGTAGTCTGAAGTAGCGTAATTTACTTAGTTAACTCAATTTTGTGTTAATTAAACTTGCTCCTAACGCAAGTTTATTGGATCAACCTATTTTACGCCCCCCGCCTAAAACTTTTTTCGGATCAACCTATTTTGCTCCCCCCCCTAAATAAAATCATGGATCCGCCCCTGCTGAAAGATGACGAATTCTTCATACAAAATACTTTTTTGTACGGTTTTGTTTTGTATGCAAAATACAAAACGAAAAAACTAATTACAAAACAAAAAATAATTCTTACAAAACAAAAAACGTCCTAAAAATTCAGGGATTGTTCTTACAAAATACTTCTTACAAAACAAAAATATTTCTTACAAAACAAAAATACACATTGTTTTGTTTCGTAATAATTATTGTTTGTTTTGTAAGAATTACTTTGTATTTTGTAAAAACAATCTCTGATTTTTGAGGATTAATTTTTGTTTAGTGAGAATTATTTTTGTTTTTTAAGAAGTATTTTGTAAGAAGAATTTGTGATTGTTTATTATGTAATCTGTATTGTAAGAATTATTTTTTGTTTTATAAGAGCTATTTTGTATTTTGTAAGAAGAACTTGTTATTGTTTAGGATGTATTTTTGTTTTGTAAGAAGTATTATTAAGTTGGCAATAAGAATTTATGATTTCTTAGGATCTATTTTTGTTTTGTAAGAAGTATTTTGTATTTTGTAAGAATATTTTGCGATTGTTTAGGATGTATTTTCGTTTGTAAGAATTATTTTTTGTTTCGTAAGAAGCAATTTGTATCTTGTAATAAGAATTTGTCATTTCTTAGGATGTATTTTTGTTTTGTAAGAATTATTTTTTGCTTTGTAGCAAGTATTTTTTGCTTTGTAAGAATTATTTTTGGTTTTATAAGAAGTATTTTTGGTTTGTAATAAGAATATGTGATTTCTTAGGATGTATTTTTGTTTTGTAAGAATTATTTTGTGTTACGTGAGAAGTATTTTGAATTTTGCAAGAAGAATTTGTGATTGTTTAGGATGTATTTTATTTTGTAAAATTAATTTTTATATTGTAAGAAGTATTTTCTTTTTTCTAATAAGAATTTGTGATTTCTTAGGATGTATTTTTTTATGTAAGAATAATTTTTTGTTTTGTAAGAAGTATTTTGTAAGAAGAAATTGTGATCTTTTAGGATGTATCTTTGTTTTGTAAGAATTATTTTTTGTTTTGTAAGAAGTATTTTGTATTTTCTAAGAAGAATACTTGATTGTTTAGGACGCATTTTTGTTTTATAAGAATTACTTTTCTTTTGTAAGATATATTTTTCTGTTTTGAAATAAGGATTTATGATTCTTAGAATTTATTTTGTGAGAACAGTTTGTGATTGTTTAGGATGTATTTTCGTTTTGTAAGAATTTTTTTCGTAAGAGTATTTTGTATCTTGTAATAAGAATTTGTGGTTTCTTAGGATTTATTTTTGTTTTGTAAGAATTATTTTTTGCTTTTTAAAAAGTATTTTTCGCTTTTTAAGGATCATTTTTTGTTTTATAAGAAGTATTTTTGGTTTTGTTATAAGAATTTATGATTTATTAGGACGTATTTTTGTTTTGTAAGAATTATTTTTTCTTTTGTAACAAGTACTTTGTATTGTGTAAGAAGATATTTGATTGTTCAGGATGTATATTTCTTTTAGGATTTTTTTTTGTTTTGTACGAAGTATTTTTGATTTGTAATAAGAATTTTTAGTTACGATATATTTTTTGTCAGAATAATTTTTTGTTTCCTAAGAAGTATTTTGCTTTTTTTAAGAAGAATTTATGATTGTTAAGGATGTAGTTTTTTGCAAGAATGACTTTTTGCTTTGTAAGCAGTATTTTTGTTTTGTAAGAAATATTTGTATTTTGTAAGGATTATCTTTTATTTTGTAAGCAGAATTTATTATTTTTTTAGGATGTATTTTTTATACGATTTATTTTTTATTTTGTAAGAAGTTGTTTTGTAATAAGAATTTGTGATTTCTTAAGATACATTTTTGTTTTGTAAGAATTGTGTTATTTTTGTAAGAATTATTTCCTTTTTTAATAAGAGTTTGTGATTTCTTAGGATGTATCTTTGTTTAGTAAGAATTTTTGTAAGAGTTTTTTGTAAGAAGTATTTTTTGTTTTGTAACAAGAATTTTGTATTTTTTAAGAATTTGTGATTTCTTAGAATGCATTTTTGTTTTGTAAGAGTTATTTTTTGCTTTGTAAGAAGTATTTTGTATTTTGTAAGAAAAATCCTTTTTTATTGTTTCGTAAGAAGTATTTTCTTTTTTATAATAAGAATTTGTGATTTCTTAGGATGTATTTTTGTTTCGTAAGAATTACTTTTATTTTCTAAGAGGTATTCGGTATTTTGTAAAAAGAATTTAGGATGTGTTTTTTTTGTAAGAAATATTTTTTGTTTAGTAGGAAATAATCTGTAATTAGAATTTCTGATTTCTTACTATGTATTCTTATTTAAAAAGAATCATTTTTTGCTTTGTAAAAATTATTTTTGATTTCTTAGAATAATTTTGTATTTTGTTACAACAATCTCAGATTTCATAGGATGAATTTTCGTTTCGTAAAAATTATTTTTTGTTTTGTAAAAATTATTTTCGCTTTTTAATAAGAATTTTCAAATTCTTAGGATGTACTTTTTTTGTAAGAATTATTTTTGTTTTGTAAGAAGTATTTGTATTTTGTAGGAAGATTTTGCGATTGTTTAGGATGTATTTTTGTTTTGTAAGAATTATTTTTGTATGAATAATGTTTTTGTTTTGTAAGAAGTATTTTGTATTTTGTAAGAACAATCTATGATTGTTTAGAATCCATTTTTGTCTTGTTAGAAGTATTTTTTGTTGTGTAATAAGCGTTTGTAATTTCTTAGGATGTATTTTTGTTTTGTAGGAATTTTTTTTTGTTTTGTAAGAAGTATTTTGAATTTTGTAAGATGAATTTTTGATCTTTATTTTTACTTTTTTTTTAAAGAATTATTTCTTGTTTTGGAAAAAGTACTTTTTGTTTTGTAAGAAGTGTTTTGTATTATTTAAGAACAATTTTTATTGTTTAGGATGTATTTTTGTTTTGTGAGAATTATTTTTGTTTTGCAAGAAGTATTTTTTGTTTTGTAATAAGAATTTTAATTTCTTGGGATCTATTTTATTAAGAATTATTTTTCTTTTATAAGAAGTCTTTTTTTGTTTTTCAACAGGTATTTTGTATTTTGTAAGAACAATTTCTGATTTTTATTAGTATGTAATTTTGCTTTATAAGAATTTTTTGTTTCGTTAGAAGTATTTTGTATTTTTTAATAACAATTTTAGATTTCTTACATGTTTTTTTGTTTTGTAAGAATTAATTTTTGCTTTGTTAGAAGTATTTTTTTATTTGTAAGTAGTACTTTTGTTTTGTAAGAATTGTTTTTTGCTTTATAAGAAGTATTTCGTATTTTGTAAGTACAATCCTTTCTTGTTTCTTAAAAAGTATTTTGTATTCTGTAATAAACAAAAATTTATTTCTTAGGATGTTTTTTTCTTTTTGTGAGAATTATTTTGTGTTTTTTTAAGAAGTATTTTGTATTTGTAAGAAGAAGTGGTGATTTTTTAGGATGTATTTTTGTTTTGTAAGAATTATTTTTGCTTTGTAACAAGTATTCTTGTTTTGTAAGAATAATTTTTTGTTTTGTGAGAAGTATTTGTTTTTGTTTTGTATTAAGAATTTTTGAATTCTTAGGATTTATTTTTGTTCTTTAAGAATTATTTTTTTGATTTGTAAGAAGTATTTCTGTTTTGTAAGAATTATTTTTTGTTTTGTAACAGGTATTTTTTTTATTTTTTAATAACAGTCTGTGATTGTTTAGGATGTTTTTTCCGTTTTGTAAGAATTATTTTTTTTGTTTCGTAAGAACTATCTCGTATTTTTTAATAAGAATTTGTGATTTCTTAGGATGCATTTTATTTTGTAAGAATTATTTTTTCTTTGTAAGAAGTATTTTTGTAAAAATTCTAAGCCCCAAACAAATCTAAGTCCAAAAAATAGGGGTTAAAAAGTTGGAGGAGGGGACCTGGGGCCCCCGTTACCATTAATATGATGATACAAGCGGTTACACTATGCCTATGTTTTAGATGCTGTAAGTAAAGTCCAATATTATATCGTAAATTCTATTAGTTCAATTTGAAATCAAATGAAACAGTTTACTTAAGTAGTCATTCCTCTGGTTATCTCGATTCTACCATTCCATTTGAATTCATATAAACCTATTAATTAAAGAGGTCATTCCTCTTATTCAGTGAAGGTTGATTATATGTTAATCATGTCCTGGCAGGTTTTAATAAAGTAGTCATTTCTCTTATTCAGTGAAGGTTGAATATATGTCAATCGTGTACTGACAGGAATATGTAGGTCATTCACCGGATGTAGTCGCTAGGTAAACCGGTTACGCAAATTCTGTCAAAATACTTTTATGCAAATGAGGCACGCGTAGGAGTGCCTATGACCATACTACTCCCCTCAACCTAAGGCTACTAAAATCCTGTTCATGTAAGGCTCACTAGGAATGCTCTTCATCCGCAAGAAAGCCACAACTTAGTTGACACTCCCAGCTCTATGGCCTTCTGTTCACTCAACTACCTTGCCTGCTTGTTTGACCGAAGGCCTTCAGCGTCTACAAAGAACTAAATACATGAGGTGCAAGACACCCTCTGCGTCACTTACAGTTCCTGGCTGGGAACTGCAAGTAAAAAGCCACTCTGACCCCTAGTAAACAAAACTCTATGAAAAGAAATTTCGTAACAAATACATCCAAAAAATTGGCTGATTCCAAATATGTAAAATCTATTAAATAGGATGTTATGTATCAAAAGCTATGAACCTTCGAATAATTTTCTGATTTTCGAAAAATGAGAAAGCATACCCTAAAAAAACAAGGGATGTTAATAAAATCACACCAACACATTTCTCATATCAGAGGACCGTACTGCAGAGGTCAAAGCTCTACGAAAGTGTAGGGCTTAGTTAATCAAAGTCATCAAGGTGTTACAAACCTCTATTTTAATTTTATTCGGTACTTTTAAAAAATAGATGAAAAATCACATGTAGATGATATGATGGATGTGCCTGAATACAGTTATTTAAATATGCAAGGCTGTTTGGGTAAAATTTATTAGGTCTAAATGTAGAAAAAAATGACTAATATGATTATGTTCCCAAATAATGATAAATTTGATTTATTTTTTTTTTATTTTTTTATTCATTTTTTTAATGGATGTCCTAAATGAGGCGCTGTCCAATTGCTGAGGTATTACCCCAGGCGCAAGATTACCAAAGGGATATACTAGACAGTTAATTGAAATGAAACTCTAGATGAAGGGGCATTATCTTTTTTAAGCCCAGGAAAATCCGAATCATTAAGAAATTTCGTTAGAAGCTGTAAGTGATGTTTAAAAAGAAATGCTCAAGGGGTCTTATAGCTAAAGGGCAACGCTAAAATACCAATTTTACCCTTTATTTCCTAGGGATTACTTATTTTACTTTATTTTATCAATTTTACCTTATTTCACCAACTTTACCGTTTTTATTTTACGGTAATGTTACAGCACTGAATGAGAGTCCATATATAGAAGCGTACCGCGTGCCAAGTGCCGGGGCCCGTTGGCAAAGGTGCTGGGCTCCCGGTACTACATGTATATACAATGTTTCAATTTAGTTATAAGTACGTATACAATGTAGTCAAAAATCAGAGAACTCTATATTGAAGATGTTTGAAGCTATCATCTACAAAAATATGGAATTTTACATTTTTTGAGATGCACAATCACGTATTCGTGTTCATTTGTGTTTATTCTCTTTTTTTGGCTTTTGATGTTTTCCACGGGGGTGATTGTATAGAATCAAAATCCCAAGAAAATAAGGAGACGGCTCTTTCCATTGTCAGTAAAAAATTGTAGCGCTCTTTATAAGTAACGAAAAAGATAGCACCGCAGCACATTGGCGTTTTCTGCCACTTTTAAGCGAGTTACTACAATTCTGACCCAAAGATTGCGAAGTTGCGTTTGGTTGAAATTTTTGAAAAAGACAATCAATTTAAGATTATTGCCAAACCACAAGCTTAGAACAGTAAAGCCATATAAGCAGTGGTGGAATAGTTATTCTCAAAGAATTACATATTTCACACAAAATAAATGTTTAATATAGCCACTTAAACAGAAATTTTTAAGCAATAACTTTAAACAGCAATCGGATTCAAACTTAAAACAAACGGTTATGGAAATTGCAATGAAAGGACTTTGTGATAATCTTCTGTCTAATCGCAAAACAGTAATTGTGAACCGATTTCGTGTTCTGAGCAACCAGGATAATGAAAAAGTTAGCCCAATCCTCCTTATACTCTCCAGCAAAGAAATCACACTTGCTGTCACAAAGCAAAGCTAAACTCGCTAAATCTGATTGGCTTGTTACTGAAGTGTTGAAAAAGCGCCATAGAGATTGACTAAGTAAATCAGGAGACAAAGTCGGCGTGAAAAATATGTGGAACACCCCTGGGATAGTACTGAGAAAACTGGTTCTTGGCGTTTATCCCCCCCCGGAAAACTTTCTCGCGCAAAATACCCCCCTCCCCACAGAAAATACCCCTCCCCCCTGTGACAAATAAGGCTTTTCAACTTTGAGATTTTTTTTTTGTTTTTTTTTTCATTTCCGTAGGGGAAAGACATTTTGGTACTTGCGTATTATGCGCCACTCCCCCAAGCTTACGCTGTGTAAAACTCGAGATCAAACTGGTTTCCTCGTTAGTTTTTTTTTTTTTTTTAGCTTAGCGCGAGACAAGACAAGATAAGTGACAGAAAATATGGAAAATATATAATTTGGGCTATATATTTGAACATAATGGGGGGAGGGGGGGGGGTTAAGTACATGGACTGTTTTAAGTCTGAAAACAATTCTTTCTTAATAATATGCAGAATAATTGTACCTAACACATTTTGAATGCAGACCCGCTATATTTGACTCCCCTCCCCTAATGTGCCAAGTTTGTTTCTAAAGTAATGAAAAAACTAACGAAAAAAACCGGTTTGTTCACGACTTTTACACAGCGTAAACTTGAATGAGTGGTGCATAATACACAAGTACCGTACCGAAATTCCTTCCCCCTGCGGAAATTCAAAAAACTAAACTCAAATAAAATTCTCAAATTTGTAAATCCTTATTTTCCACGGGGGGGGGGGTGGTATTTTCCGAGGCATGTTTCCGGGGGGATTTTCTGGGGGGATTTTCCGCGCGGAGGAAAGTCGTTTGTAGGGGGGAGGGGCTTAATTTCCAGGGAGATAGTCGTCAGGGGGGGGGTAAACGCCAGCCTACGAAAAAAATACCCTAGGATCATTCAGTTCTGAAAATGAGAGGTTTTTGTGATTGTGCGTGGGGATGTCGTTTTGAAGTTAGTGTTCCTGGCATAGTTTTCTTCAATTTTTTTAAGTTGTTTTCGGTCACAGAAGGTCAATAGCACCAATTTGTTGGTGCAATAGCACCGAATTCAGTTCATCCCGAACTGGATATACTCTTAATGCTGATATTGCGTACGAAAGTTCGTCTATTACGTTTCGACAAAATAGAAATAGTCCTTATATTCATCTTATCACTTCGGTATTTTATGCTGATGAAAATTCGTTTTGTCTTGGTCATTGGAATTGCCACGTGACGCCATCGTACTGTGAGACTCTTCAGATGCTTGATATTAAAGTACGATTTGGCGATTTGATATTACAGGCTGATGGGAAACTTTTTTAACATTGAAACGTTCTTTGTTACTACTTAATTTTCCAGGATACAAACCAATTGCGAAAAATAGAAAGAGGAAAGCACGCGGTGGATTAACATTCGTGGTTAAGGAGCTTATTGTACCTTTTGCAAAGGATGATTTTTCTATTTGGGTAGAAGGTAAGGTTGAGACTCTTCCTCTCAAGCTGGAAATTTGGAAATTGGCAGATAAAGGCTATTGATCAGGGAGATATATGCGACACCGAGTACGCAATGGATGGAGTTTGTACTTGGTTTTGGCCGTGAATTATTTTACTGAAATAGGGGAATTAGTAAGTCAAATTCCACAAAATCATTAGCCGTGACAATTTCGTTTACCACCTTTTTCAATATTTCCAGAAAGTTTCACCTTAACACCTTGATCCCTTTTGGAGACGCAATATCAAACATACCGTCTCACCTAAAAAATAACCCCTATATGTAAACGACGAGAAACTTGCACCCCTTAGGGTCTGCGTGTGAAGGGTGGATCATGTCATCCCCTGATACATAGTTATTAGACAGTTAGGCTATTTTGAACAAAATGGCGGTACTTGTCGGTTATTAGAAACAAACCCAAGAAGTGAAGTTAGGTTAATCGTAATGAAAAACAGCAAAACATGAGGATAAAATAATACTTTAGAAACAAAATTTTGGAAACCTAACCTATCCTTACACCACTCTCCCCCTAATGTGCAAATATATAGCCCACTTATATAAGTCCAGTGCATTCTGTCCAATGCAAGTCTAATGCAATGTATCATCATCATTTGTTTTTGTAGCTATAAAACCAATTTTCTGAGATGTAACCTAAGCGTAATTTTTGAATTTGTTTATAATAACTGACAAGTACCAAAATGGCTATTTTAAAATTTTAATCAGATGTATTTAGGGAGGGGGCATCTAAAAAGCACATAGGTGGGGGCTTCTTACCTTCTAATCACTTTGACACTTAAAAAGGGCCCTAAAACTTTCAGTTGAAAGGGTTGTTGCATAAGTAAAGTGGAGATGACTCGGAAAACACAATCAACATGAATTTTCTATACGTATCAAACAGTTCGTGGTAACGAACTGTAAGTAAGGAGCGACCCGGCTCAATAGTAACCGAAACTGTATAAAACAGAATTTTTATACCAATAGATACATCAAAAGAATCAGATTTTAATTGAGATTTCTAATATATAAGTTTCATCAAGTTTAATTTTACCCATCAAAAGTTACGCACCTGAGAAAATCTGCCTTATTTTCGAATAAAGGGGAAAAGACCCCCTAAAAGTTATAGAACCGTAATGAAAATCACACCATAATATTCAGCGTATCAGAGAGCCCCACTGTAGAGGTTTCAAGCTCCTATTTACAAAAATGTGGAATTTTCCATTTTTTGCCAGAAGAAAGATCACGGATGCGTGTTTATTTGTTTTTTTTGTTTTGTTTTTTTTTTCTTTTTCCCACGGGTAATCGTATTGACCCAGTGGTCCTAGAATATCGTAAGAGGGCTCATTCGAACAGAAATTAAAAGTTCTAGTGCCCTTTTTAAGTGACCAAAAAATGGAGGGGAACTAGGCCCCCTCCCACGCTCATTTTTTCCCAAAGTCACCTGATCAAAATTTTGAGATAGCCATTTTGTTTATTATGGTCGAAAATGTGGTAACTATGTCATTAGGATGACTTAATCCCCCAAAGCCCCCGGGGGGAGGGCTGAAAATTATGAACTTTACCTAATGTTAACATATAGCATTGGTTATTGGGAAGTACACAGACGTTTTCAGGGCGAATTTTTTCTGGTATTGGTGGGTGGGGGTGGGTTGGAGGTTATTTGGGAGGATCTTTCCATGAAGGAAGTTTTCATGGGGGAAGGGACATTGCTATGAAGGGGACGCCGGACTCCCCAGCATTATTTAAAAAAAAAATCAGAAATTAAATAAAAAAAAACAAGTTTTTCAACTGAAAGTAAGGAGCAACATCAAAACTTAAAACGAACACAAAATATTAGCTATGTGATTGGGTTCACCCCCTACTCAATAACTCACTCTTTAAGCCAAACATTTTTTAGTACTGTCATAAGAGCTATTTATTCTAATTAACGGCCTTTGTGATTAAGGGGTCATTTTTAAAGAATTAAAACAAAATTCGAACTTTAGCTTAAAGAACAAGGTATTGACTAGGGGGCAAACCCCCTAATATATGCATTAAAAATATATGAATATAGAAGTTTGATACGTAAGTCAATTCGTAAGTTACGTATATTTATTACTAATAAAAACGTTCATAAATAAAATAAAATTCAACAAGTTTCGAGAAAGCCATTTAACCAAATAAAAGTAAAATTAATATGCAAATTTTGTTTTATTATTCATGTACGGTGAGCCAAAATCAAAACCTGCATTAATTCAAAAAAGTTCAAAGATTAAATAAAAAAAACAAGTTTTTTTAACTGAAAGTAAGGAGCGACATTAAAACTTAAAACGAACAGAAATTATTCCGTATATGAAAGGGGCTGTCCCCTCCTCAGCGCCTCGCTCTTTACGCTAAAGTTTGACTTTCTCACAACTCTATTTTTTTTAAACAATAAAAAACTTAGCGTAAAGAGCGAGGCGCTGAGGGGGGGACAGCCCCTTTCATATACGGAATAATTTCTGTTTGTTTTAAGTCTTAATGTCACTCCTTACTTTCAGTTAAAAAAACTTGTTTTTTTTATTTAATTGAAAAAAGAATTATGCTATCATAGCATATTGCTCAGATCAGGGGAAAACTAACGTCTTAGCTAGTTTAGAAGGAGAATCCTGCTCGAAGATTGCCAAGTTTTATGGATCTTTTCAATTTAAATGTATTCCAGGTCCTAATGTCAGGGTATACCCGTGTGCGAAACATTAACTTTGCTGGCATTTTTATTTCACCTCTTTGTCTGCATGTAATTTGTCGACATTCCAGCCCATCCCCTGTTCTGAATTAAACTCAATAATAACAAAATTCTTACTTCGCTGCATCCATAGAATTTTTTATTATATTTAAAGTTTTTTTATTGAATTTTTTTTATTATACATTATATTACATTTTTTTTGTATTCAGTTTAACAGCATCCCAGCTCCTCTAGCCCCCCTACTCCTCAAATGCCTGGACAAGGTCCTATGCAATGTGCAAAAATTTGCTTATTTCTTTGATTTGCATTATTGCCAAATTTTGCTATTAAATAAACCCTGAAAATCCGCAAACTTTTGCATTTAGTTTTAGGCCACATCCAGGCAAGTACGCATGAAGATTTTTCAGCAAGTACGCATGAAGATTTTTCAGCAAGTACGCATGAAGATTTTTAAGAACTACCCGGGAACGGGTAGTTCTTAAAAAATATCATATGATGGGAATAAATAGTAAAAAAAAGGATGTGGTAATTTGAAGAATAAGTACCCCTGAAACCAAGCAGATTTAAATTTCAAAGGGTGGGCCCTTTGACCCTCATTCCTTGCGTTCGTCCCTTATCTGAATATTAAAGGAAGGCCACTAGAATATAGTTAAAATGGAAGCAATTTGTGAAAATAATCTGAAATGATCGTGAATTAAAACAAAATAGCAATTCTAATAAATATACTATTTTTTAAATGTAATGAGTAAGAGTTGTGTTGTGTTAATGTTCGGTTCAGGAGAGAAGAGGATTTGCCTATATGCACACACACATATATATATATATATATATATATATATATATATATATATATATATATATATATATATATATATATATATATATATATATATATATATATATATATATATATATATATATATATATATATATATATATAATATATATATATATATATATATATATATATATATATATTGTCTTTGCCTATTCACTTATACACATGGAGGTCAAACAGTTCGTGTTGGTTATGAACTGTAAGTAAGGATTGATGCGATTCAATATTAAACAAATCTCTAAAAAGTGTTATTTTGAGGTGAATAAATCATAGCATCAGATTCAGCGCATCAGAGAACCCTACTGTAGAAGTTTCAAGCTCCTATCTCCAAAAATGTGGAATTTTGTATGTTGTCAGAAGAAAAATCACAGATAGCTACGATTTTTTTTTGTCTTTTTTTCCCTCAGGGGCAATCTTTTCAAACCAATGGTCCCAGAACATCGGGAGACGACTCATTTGAACGGAAATTAAAGTTCTAGTGCTACGTTTAAGTTACGAAGACTTTTGAGGGCAATTAGCCCGCCTCCCACGCCCCTTTTTCCCCAAAACTCTTCCAATCAAAATTTTGAGAGGGCCATTTTGTTTAGCATAGTTGAAAAGTCCAAAAAATTATACCTTTGGAGATAACATGATCCCCCCATCCCTGGGGATTGGTATTTAAGTTGTTGATTTTTTACCTAGAGTATTTGCTAAAGGGAAGTATGCAGACATTTTTCCGGGGAGGAGGGATTTTGTGCTTGGGGTTTGTTTCCATGGGGATAATTTTCCTTGCGGAGTAAAGTCTTCGGGGGTGAACTTTCCAGAGGAAATTTTACATTGGGGAGATTTGATAGAATTCTTATAAGAATTTTTTTTTATTTGTCTTAATTTGTCTCTGCTTAGTCACTTGTACATGTGGAGTTGTTCTGGGAAAATTGTCCGAGGGAAATTTTCTTTATGTTTGGATTTCCAGGAAATAATTTTCACGGAAGGGGGATACTTCTGGAGTGATCAGAAAAACGATTAGAGCTTAATGTCTTTTTCAAAGGAAAGTATGCTAAGGAGAATTTTCCAGGCTGAATCTTCTGCAAGAAGTTTTACAGAGGGGGAGGGGAGAGAATTTTCAGCGGGGATGGAATTGTTCGCAAGAAATTTTATGGGGAGGGGGCATTTTCCGTGGAAGGAACTTTCCAAGGAGGAGTTTCCAATGAGGGGAAGGAATTTCTCATTGAGGATCAGCCAGATTTACCGGCATCTCTTAAAAGCGATCAGAAATTAAATAAGAAACAAACATTTTTTTCAACTGAAAGCAAGGAGCAACATTAAAACTCCAAAGGAACAGAAATTTTTCCGTATATGAATGGTTATCCCCCTCCTCAATACCCTTGCTCTAATGTTCTTTACGCTAAAGTTTGACTGTTTGTTCCAAAAATTTAAGACCGACTCTTGAAACACAAGGGCCGAATATTTAGAATAGGGTTCTTTTCTAAAAGTGCTAAGAACTTTAGCGCGAAGAGCTAGGTATTGAAGAGGGGAAAACCCTTTCCCATACGGAATAATTTCTGCTCGTTTTGTTATAATTTTGATCCGTACTTTAAGTTGTAATGAATTATTTTTGTATTATATATATATATATATATATATATATATATATATATATATATATATATATATATATATATATATATATATATAATATATATATATATATATATATATATATATATATATATATATATGCATGTGGCAGTTTTGTGTACTTTTTATTCTTAAAATACTCATGAGCATAGTTATCGGGTTATTCTATAGTTTTAAGTAATGAGGTGGTAAATCGGAAGTTTCAAATGACTTGATAAATTTTTAACGTGGATTTTATTCCAGCTTTCAATTTATTCTTCGCAGAATCGCATGTTTTATAGGATTTGTATTCTCCTGGGAAATTCATGTCATTATTATTCAATTTTTCAAGAAGCGATCAAGTCATTTATGAATTGATGGAGAGTTTTGAATTGTGGCCTGCTAGTTCTGATAGTCAGCAGACAATTTGTGAAACTTATTAAGGGAGCTATGACGGGAGTGTACAAGAAGGGGGATTACAAAGGCTTGGGGTTTTGACTGTGAAGACTTCGAAGATACGTGTTTCACGCTTCCCAGTCGTTCTAATCTAAGAATGACATCTAAAGTACCTTTTTGGTACCATATGATACTTAATGATGGAATTATTGAATCGAGTTTGTTAAAAAGGCCATAGATAAAATAAATAATCTTCCAGACAAGTCCAGAAATTGCTCTCCATGATACTCAAGGTCCATGCTAGATGCAAAAAAGGACACCTTTCCAAGCAGCTTTCCAAGCACCTTTCCTTGCTGCTTTCCAAGCAGCAAGTGGCTTTCCTTGTTTTCTAAAGTGGTAGGGTTTAATTTTCCTTCGTAAGGTTTACCGCAATGTTGACTCCTATGGTCTGATTTTAATTTCGATCCGAAGTCATTTAAAGGGCTCATTCTGGGCTCATTTTTGTAAGTCCTGGAAATTATTTTTCGCTGTAAACTTTTACTATTAAGAATATTACCATAGTCTAACAAATAGAAAAATTTTCTCACGCGCCAGTTCTTATAAAAATGAGTTCTTAAACTGTTGGTTACTGCGGGCCGTTGGTCGCTCGTTACTAGGCTGCAGGTATTGCTGCAACCAGCATTACTAGTTGCACCAGAATCTTTGCCAACAGGCTTGTTCACAATATACTAATTAAAGTATGGTTTTTGTTGCTAAAATAGTCGTAAAAAGACTTTGTTATGGTATGGTCTCTTTAGTAACTGAGAATAATCACTCGATATACAATTTTTACTTCGATGAGTTTCTTCCAATTTCCTTCGACAACTGGCTGGTACAATCGCCCCTGGGGACAAAACTAACAAACAAAAAGAAAGAAATTAACAAACACACATCCGCACTCACTCTTCTCGGACAGAAATAAAAATTATGATTTTCTTAAGATAAATAGCATATATCTAAGTTATTATACATAAAGAATTCGGTTATTGAGTTTCCATGTAATGGCACAACGTTCTTGGAGATCGTCCTCTTCCCTTTACTAAAATTTATCCTTTTCTAAAATACTAAAAACTATTTATAGGTAACTGCAAAGTTAGTAAGTTTGACATTCGACAAGTCCAACATAAAAAGTAAGAAAACTTGGCACTTGTTAAGAATCCGGTAGGTACACAATAATTGTATTGCGAAGATACTCGATATTTCATATGGGAGAATATAAAATCAAAGGGTTTCTCACTCAGGGAACTATATTTAAACTTTAGTTTTTGGGGGGTTTAGGGGGGAATACAAAGTACCTGGGTCGGGTTAGGTTAGGTTACGTATTTATTATATGCTATGCTTTACCCCCATCCCCTAATGTACAAATATATAGCAAAATTTTTTTCATAAACTATTATATTTTCATCCTATTTTTTTTCATTAGTATTAACCAAACTTCACTTTTCGCGTACTTACCGGATTCTTAACAAGTACCGAAAACTTTTATGTTGGTTTCTTGTTTCTTAGAAATTGTTTTACTTCTTGTTTTTCAAACATCATCTCCAATAATTTATCACAGTCCAAACTTTTGGAACTATAATAAGCTAGGGAACAAAATGGCTATAGCTTCAATTTTCAAAGAAGCAAGTGGCTGAAATGAATCAAACAGTTCGTGGTAACGAACTGTAAGTAAGGAGCGACCCGGCTCAATGGTAACCGAAACTCTAGAAAACGGTATTTTGATACAAATAGATACATCAAAAGAATCATATTATAATGCTGATTTCAAATATATAAGTTTCATTAAGTTTAATTGTACCCATTAAAAGTTAGGCGCCTGAGAAAATTTGGCTGATTTTTGAAAAAAGGAGGAAAGACCCCCTAAAAGTTATAGAACCTTAATGAAAATCACACCATCATATTCAGCGTATCAGAGAACCCCTACTGTAGAGGTTTCAAGCTCCCATCTACAATAATGTGGAATTTTGCATTTTTTGCCAGAAGAAAGATCACGGGTGCGTGTTTATTTGTTTTTTTTTTTTTTTTTTTTTTTTCCCAGGGGTGATCGTATCGACCCAGTTGTCCTAGAATATCGTGGGAGGGCTCATTGGAATGGAAATTAAAAGTTCTAGTGCCCTTTTTAAGTGACCAAAAAAATGGAGGGCAACTGGGCCCCCTCCCACGCTCATTTTTTTCCCAAAGTCACCTGATCAAAATTTTGAGATAGCCATTTTGTTCAGCATGTTCGAAAATATAATAAGTATGTCTTTTAGGATGACTTAATCCCCCGAAATTCCCGGGGGGAGGGCTGAAAGTTATGAACTTTACCCAATGTTAACATATAGTATTGGTTATTTGGAAGTATACAGACGTTTTCAGGGGAGATTTTTCCTGTTAGTGGGGGGGGGGTGGTTCGGGGGTTATGTGGGAGGATCTTTCCATGAAGGAAGTTTTCATGGGGGAAGGGACATTGCTATGAAGGGGACGCCGGACTTCCCAGCACTATTTAAAGCAAGATCAGAAATTTAATATAAAAAACAACTATTTCAACTGCAATAGCAGCAACATCGAAACTTCAAACGAACAGAAAATATTACATATATGATTGGGTTCACCCCGTAGTCAATACCTCGCTCTTTAAGCCAAAGATTTTTTAGTACTTTCATAAGAGCTATTTATTCTAATTAACGGCCTTTGTGATTAAGCGGTCATTTTTAAAGAATTGGAACAAAATTCGAACTTTCGCTTAAAGAGCAAGGTATTGACTAGGGGGCGAACCCCCTAATAAACAAATTAAAAATATATGAATATAGAAGTTCGTTACGTAAGTTAATTCGTAAGTTACGTATATTTATTACTAATAAAAACGTTCGTAAATATAATTAAACAAGTTTCGAGAAAGCCATTTAACTAAATAAAAGTAAATTAATATGAAAATTTTGTTTTAATTATTCATGTACGGTGAACCAAGATCAAAACCTGCATTTATTCAAAAACGTTCAAAAATTAAATAAAAAAAAACAAGTTTTTTAAACTGAAAGTAAGGAGCGACAATAAAACTTAAAACGAACAGAAATTATTCCGTATATGAAAGGGGCTGTCCCCTCCTCAACGCCTCGCTCTTTACGCTAAAGTTTGACTCTGTCTCACAACTTTATTTTTTAAAACAATAAAAAACTTTAGCGTAAAGAGCGAGGCGTTGAGGAGGGGACAGCCCGGCCCTCCAAAGGTAAAAGTACGTATATGCACAATTTTTCACTTCTCGACTTAATGCCACCACCATACTAAAAAAAATGTGCTGAATCGAATGGTATATGTAAGAAGGCTCTAGTCCAAATATTAACGGAAATAGCATATGGATAAAGTACGTATCTGAAAAATTTCTGGGCGCATCCAAAGGTAAAAGTACGTATCTGTGTAGATACGTACTTTCACCCTTGGTACGTACTTTTGCCTTTGGCCGGCACATTAAAATGAGAAAGGAAACCAAAGGTCAAAGTACGTATATGTCATGATTCAGCACAATCATCATTGTTTGTTTACCAGAGCAGAGCTGAACAACCAGCAACTCTGAGCTATTAAAGAGTACTGGCATAGAATGTCAAGAGGCTTTCTAAATTTACAGAGAGCGTTGGTTATACAAAAGGAAAGAGATTTAAGGTAAGAAAATTTTGCTTCATGCTATTTTGGAACCTTTTCTCCAAGTAGGCCTAAACCCTCTGGTAAAACCCCATCTGTACTACCAGGTAGGTACAACAGACCCGCTACAACCAGTTTACACAGCTAGCTATGTAGCTGTCGAATTAGTACAGGAGAGCAGCGTCATACCAAATTACCAACCAACCACCTAAAGCCATTTTTTTAGTATTGCCTACAAACATGACTTACCTTTGAAATAAAATAAAAAACAAGGGATGCATCAAAATAACCCCTAGAACCTTCTCTGTCATCTGAGATAATCAGGGATTAGTTTGGTCAACTATTACAACATTGAGAAAAAATTGAGGGCCTCTAAATATTGCTTACCTTAGAAACAAAAAAAAATGTATCAAAATAGCCCTAGAACCCCCTCTTTCATCTGAGATAATCAAGGTTGATAACAAGTTCTTAGAATTCCAATTTTTCAGGACATTGGCATGTCAAGCAAGTACAAATGAGGCATCAACTTCAAATACCGACTTGCCATCTTCCAGTGAAGAGCAACGAGGAGCTAGTTCCTGTTCCCCCCCAGAAATCATCCAGATAAATCAAACAACAGACATATCACCCAATTTTTCTGGACATTCTCGATCAAGGGACACCACTGATGGAGAAGCTAAAACTAAGGCACAGTTAAAACACTTTGCTGATGAAGAATTCGAAAAAGAAGATTTAAGTAGAGGTGATAGTGATGAGTCTGATATTGACTGGGAGGACGTTGAAGGGACATTTGGGTCTTCTGATGATGAAAGGCAGACAACTTTGAAGAAGAGGAGAAAGCTCTTTACAGATTTAGTTCCTCTTTCGGTCAGTAATGATCTTACATCAGATCATCCAGAGTACAATCTGATCCATTTTCCTACCGATCCTTTCCTGCCCTTGGAAGATTCGGCTTCGGATGCAGCAGCTTATGAGACCCAAGATGACCAGCTAAATTTGGACAATCAACCATCTAATGAAAGCAACAATGCTGTTTGTGAACCTGATTCCTCAGACCATGTCATGTGTGTAATTGACGCTGTAGCAGCAAGGTCTGTGGGACAAGATAGAGAAAATAGACGTGAAGAAAATGGTGGAGGAGAAGGAAGGTCTATTGTTGACCTTACTCCAAAACGAGTTCGCTCAGAAAAAGATAAATTTGAAAGAGATGTTAAGAAGTATCCATTTCCTGACGAACCTGGCTGTAAATCTAACAAATGTACAAACTCATGTTTGAAGTTTTCCAGTGTAGAATTCAGGAAAATTTATGACACATGTTGGAGCAAAGAATATAAATCAAGACAAATGTGGCTCGCTTCTTTGCTGACATTCCTACCAGTTAAAAGAAGGACTATTGCCCCAGAAGCTGCGTGTAGAAAAAAAACTACAGTTAGGTACAGCCTTCCCAGAAATTCGAATGACGACCCCACACTTACCCCAAAAGTTGAAAACTTGCCAGTTTGCAAGTCTACATTCCTTGGTTGTCTAGGATTAGGCAAGAATGACAGAGTGATTTTTACAATCAAGTCAAAAATTGAAAGGGATGCTCTTGGGAATGAGCTCAAGGACGGAAGGGGCCATAAAGTGGCAGGGCCACCAAACAAAGTTGATCGAAGCCTTGTGATGCAGCACATTGAAAGCTTTCAGCCAGCAATTCCACACTATCGTCGAGCTCACGCTCCAAATGTTCGGTACCTTTCTCGTGATTTGAGCTACAAATTTATGGCAGAAGACTTTAATGAAAAATATCCAGCAAATAAAATCTGTGGTGAGACATATAGGAAGATTCTTAATGGTATGAAAGTATCATTGTGCATGCCCCAAAGTGACAGCTGTGACATTTGCACACTATTAAAAGAGAAAGTAGGGGCTGCGAGAACTCCTGGTACAAATGGTGAGGCAACCGAGAAAGAGACTGAACTGTACAGAAAGCACATAGATCTTGTTGAACAGGTTTCAAAAGCATTTTCTGAAGATAAGCAGAAATACGAAAAAGATTCAACTACCATGTTGTTCACCGTGGACCTACAAAAAGTGTTATTGCTTCCCATCATGCACAGCAGAAAGGAGGCCTTTTTTCTATCAAGACTCGTGTGTTTTAATGAGACGTTTGCCCCCGTTAAGGCCACCCAACAAAACCAGAACCTTTGCGTTGTTTGGAACGAATCTCGACAAGGACGTGATGCACCTGATATAGGTAGTGCCTTCCACAAGGTCTTAAAGATGAATAGGGATATCTTGCACTTCATTTTTTATACTGACAATTGCTGTGCCCAGAACAAAAATTGGACAATTTTTAGTGAATTTGTACTGATAGTCAACAGTGAAGGAGGACCTGAAACGATTCGTATCAAGTATCTAGTGAAAGGCCATACGCACATGGGGGCTGACTCCATACACGGATCGATTGAGTCTCGAATTCGAAAAAGGGATGTTCTTGACTTTGAGGATTTGTGCGACACCATAGAAAAAAGTAGAAAATTCACGAAAGCCGTGAAAATGGACATAGAAGACTTTTGCCAGTGGAAAAGCTTAAAAGCTCCTGGCATCGTCATGAAGAACTTGGGCGTGACCATTGATGAGTTCAGTGAGGTCTGTTTTAAGAAGGGAAAAACAGAACTGTTCTATAAAACTAGCCCTGAGGGTGAAGAAAAGAGTCTAAGTTTTGTGCCAAAAAAGCTGGTTAGTACAATCAAAGAGGCAAAGTATCCTTTGCCAGATCCGATTCTTGGCGCAAGGGGGGTAAAGCCAGAAAAGAAAAAGGCCATCTTAGAAAAACTTGTACCTTTTATGAATGAGAATCGCCGTACATTTTGGCGCACTATGCCTTCATCAACAGCTTCTGTCGATTTGCTGAAGCACGGCTGTGTTTCTTAGCTGCCTGCAGTATTTCAGTGATTTCTTTTTATTTTTTTTATTTTTTAACTTCTAATTATTTGAATAAAAAAATGACTTGTTGTACATGCTTCATACGTGGTTTTACCTTCGGTATACGTCATAGATACGGGGTTTTGGGCAGAGTAAAAGTGCGTTTTATGTTTTATACAGACTTTTACCTTTGGGACTTCATTCGAATTCGAGTCTCGAGTCAAAGGTAAAAGTACGTATATGTCATATACGCACTTTTACCTTTTGAGAGCGCCTCTTTATATGAGTAACGGTCCAATGGTAAAAGTACGTATCTACTGTTTCAGGCTTCGGGGCAGTAATAATAGAAAATTTTACTTAAAAATATGAAATCCCCATATTTGTTTACCTATTTAACTAATTTCCAGAATTAGCCAGTGTCCAGTTTCACCGTAAACCGTATTTGAAGCTCTCAAAAGTACTCAAACTTTGAGCCGTGATTTATCGAAATAATGAAAAGTGTAGATACGTACTTTTACCTTTGGAGGGCCGAGCCCCTTTCATATACGGAATAATTTCTGTTCGTTTTAAGTTTTATTGTCGCTCCTTACTTTCAGTTTAAAAAACTTGTTTTTTTTTATTTAATAGCTTTAGAAAATCTTGCCGAGAAGAATGTTGAAAATTCCCTCCTGATATTCCCTCCTGATCCCTGTTGATATTCCCTCCTTGAAAAAATAAAGAGACCGTCCTTTACATAATTTCTAAAATTTTAAACAAACTCCTAAGAATGAAGAGTCATACTACTGATCTGTCAACTTTGACCGATGTTTTGGAAATTAAAAAGTGGTTTGATGCCTGGATGGTCAGTTTCAATCCATAACAAAAACAAAAGAGCTGATAATCTCCCGATCAAAAGTACCACACATACATCCCCACTTCATCTTCTTGGAAGAAGATGAAGAAGATACCTATATATTTTCGTCAATTTCTTTCTATGAGCTCATTAGATGTCTTAATTAAGCAAATTCTTAGGCAAATATAAACATTTAAACAAATTAGTTGGTACAGTTGCGCTTAATGGTACACAGCGCTATAGACTGTCGAAGGAATGCAGTGATGGGGACCCGTAAAGCGGGTAATTGCTATCTAAATTGATCGAAGAGCGTGGTTTCTCATTGAATTTACAATATTTAAACTGTTGTTTTAGGGGGTTTATGGGGGGAAAAGGTACCTAGGTTAGGTTAGGTGGCGTATTTAATATATGCTATGCTTTACCCACCTACCCCTTAATGTGCAAATATATAGCCCAACTTTGTTTCTAAACTATTATATATTCATCCTATTTTATTTTTTCTTTTATTAACATTAAGCAAACTTGACTTCTTTCGTGTGTACCATTAAAACCAACAGTATCAATTAGTTTATGTAGGAGCTCAAACCTAGAAGAGCAAAAATTTGCGAAGCACAAACCAAATTTACCCCGTTTTTTACGGGGAGGGGGATTACTTAACACATATTTGTGGTAAAAATGTGTTGACATAAAACGCTTTTCGAAATTAATTTACTTATTTAAAGGTACTTTTACTTTACTTTATAATTATTTAAATATTCCCCTGTTTTTGCCATTGTTTTCTTCCATCGAAACCTATTCCTTTCAAAAGTATAGGAAAATCAATTCCGAATCCCGTCTTTTAGCACGTTTTAACTCTCAATTAAGGAAAACTCGAGAAAATATGAATCACATTTTAAAACCGCATTAAGATCAGATGTTTTGAAAATTACATGGCATCACCAAAGTGTCACTCTACTAAGATATAAAACTACTACTTCACTCAACCATTTAAATTCAAAAGACATTTAAAAGCTTTAAAAGCTCCACTTCATTTAATTAGTTATTCTGTGTTAAATAGTCATAAATTGTTTCATACTTAAGCACGAGCAAAGCCAAAATAAAAGAAGAACAAATAATAAGAAAATTATTCCTTCAATAAAAATAAAAAAGAGCAGAAAAGTTAAACAAAGCAGCGGAAATAACTTGGGAGTTCCAATAAAATTGGAACTTGGAATGTTACAACGTTAAATAGTAACTATCATATCGAAATTTCGACTAACGAATTCAGACGATTCAAAATGGATTTCATAGGAGTTTCAGAAACTCGTATCCCAGGGGTAGGAAGCATAAAATTAGGTGATATAGAATTTATTTACTCAGGCAGGAAGGACAGGGTACCTATACAGGGAGTATGGCTCATGATGAATAAGGAAGCTGCCAAGTCTTGTTTAGGTTGGGAAGGTATTAACAACAGGATACTAATCGCTCATTTTATGACTAAAAAGTTCAGGGTATCAGTTAAAGTAGTAAATGCCCCTGTAGAACCGACTGACAGAGATACTTGTAACTCAGATGAATTTTACTTACAGTTACAGGAGCAAATAGACAGGGTCCCAGGTAGAAATATGGTGTTTTTAATAGGAGATTTTAACACCCAAGTTGGTAGAAATAGGGATAGATGTTATCCTAGCCTAGGAAATCTTGGTGTAGGAAAAGAAAACAGCAATGGCTACAGACCGTTGTAATTAGGTTTAACAGTCTAGTTATAACCAATACGATATTTGGTCATGAAATAGCTCATACGTATTAACATGGTACTCACGGGATGGTAAGCCAGGAAATCTTATTGATTATGTTATAGTAGACCGAAGATTTGCAAGATCAATACAAGAAGCTAGGGTATATAGGAGTGTTTTTATTGATGTTAAAGGTAAAGATTGCGATCTGGTAGTGTCTAGGGTTAATTTAAAGTTCGTTCGGAAGAGTAACTACCTCCCGGAAAGTTATGATGTTAGCAGACTCCAGGATGAGAACTTGAGAGAAAGTTTCCAAGAACAGTTAAATACTAAAGTGGAGAGCTTAAAATTTTACAATGTGGAGAATAGATGAAATAATTTTAGGGAAAACAATTTGCAAAGTTTCTGATGGTGTCTTAGGGAAGAAAGTTAGGACTGCAGCTAGGAATATTAGTGAAAAAATTTTATTTTCAATAGAGAGTAGAAGGGACTTGTACAAGAAATATCTGAGCAATAGATCATATGGAAACAATAGAAATGTAAAAAAAGTGGAGAAAGCATTAAAATATGAACTAAGGAGGTGTGAAGTGGAGGCCATAGATAAAATTGTCGAGGATCTGGAAGATGCAGCTAGACGACATAATAGTAAAATATTGTACTGGCATGTTAATAAATTGAGAGGTAGCAGTCAATCTGGACTTGTCTTAGTTAAAGATAGGAGCGGGGCCACAAGTAGTGATAAGGAAAGAGTTAAAGAAAGATGGGCAAAACAGTTTCAGAATGTTCTAAACCTTGATAGAGTTGCAGGAAAAGATATCGAGGTAAATGAAACAATTTGTGATACCTTTGATGTGAAGGAAGATTTGTTGTGCGAGGAAGAATTAGCAACAGTACTAAAAGGATTAAAAAATAATAAGGCTCTAGGTGCTGATAGTGTGGTAAATGCGTTTCTTAAATATGACGGCTCTTAGGTGAGAAATAAGTTACTGAATATTGTGAAAATGATTTTGAAAAAGGGGAAATACTTAGCCATTTTAGGAAAACCTTAATTAAACCACTGTATAAGAACGGTGATAAGAGTGAGTGCGGTAATTATTGAGGCGTTAGGCTGGCCTCTGTGGGTAGCAAATTACTTAATAATATGATAATTTTTAGATTGAGTGATGCTGTATATGATCTGGCACATGATATGAGTGGAGCTGGCATATGATCGTGACAAAAGGGAATCAACAATAGAGTCTTCTGGATGCCAGGTGAGGCGTCCGCGTCTGGTCCCGTATCAAGTAAATAAGTACAAGTAAATAATCTGTGTCAGTATCTGTTATATTTAAGTTTGATTTAATCATTTATTTCAATTTATGTTCGTTATAGGTTTCAATTATTTTTTCACGATAATTTCTGGTGGTTTTAGTTTGAATTATCATAGGACTAAATTTTTACTAGTCTTAAGTTTTAACATGGCTCCTCACTTTTCCTTGAAAAAAAATTCTTCTTCGGATAGTGTTTTTCTTTTAAATTAAAATAATGTAAACAACAGGTAGCTTGAATAATTTTTGTCATATTATGGTTGCAGCGGTAGCTGCAACCTAGTAAAGAGCGAACCACAGCTCATAGTAACCAAACGTTAAAAATCGCGTTTAGAACAAAGCTACCTAGTGAAAAAAAAATTGCTATCTAACATTGACTCGGGAATGGTGGCTATTATTTTGGTTTGTCTTAAAAGTAAAAGTTTATTGCGAATAGAAATTTATGGTGATTTAAAAAAAATCCTGAAACCCCTCAAAAATGGCGTCAGATGAAAATGAAAAGTTTACCATTGGAATCAACATGGTCGAAAACCTTCTTCAGGAAAATTAAAGCCCCCCTTCTTGAACAACAAAGAAAATCGCTATCGGTAGCACTGATCTGTCTCCCTTTTTATCCTTTTTTTTTTTTTAGCAGGGCTAGGCCAGAGCATTATAGTGGCCAGAGCATTATAGTGAGAGCAGTGGGGTGGCCAGAGCCTTATAGTGATATGTGTAATAGCTCATTCGAAAGGGAATTAAATTTTTCAGCCTATCTAACATATATCAATAAAACTAGTGCAAATAAATCAGCTGGTGATATTTCCCTATGTTTGTAGGATTACAGAAAACTAGCGCTTTACTGAAAACACAAAACAATATAAGAGTTTTGGTACGGTAAAAGTAAACATTTAAGGGCGCTTTTAACAGCATAAAATTAAATCATTTTTAGATTGCTGCTTTAATTATTTATTTTTTCGTTTAATTTGGCGTCACTTCTGCACAATGAGCTCAGTTTAATGATTGACTGTCATTTTGGATCTGAAAAAGACATTTCATGATTATTTTGCAGACAAGTTCGAAGTGAAGGAATCTTATTAGTATTAAGACTACAGACTCGCTTTAAAAGTTGTATCTCAACTTGAAATTCTCCATTTTATAGAAAGAAATAACTGGATCTCCAGAGTCAATATTATGGTTGATATGCTCTTCATTTTGAATAATACTAGGTGAAAATTTTAGTTCTACTCCAAAAGGAGCGCCTTAGCTCCGCCTTCGAGTTCAACTGAGATAGACCTTTGCAATCGCCTCGATTGACCAAAGCAACACCAGTTGACGTTAGCATTCGCTTTGATTCAGACCAAATTAAATAATGAGTGATAGTGAGTTAGTTTTTGGATTGTTGGACAATTTAGTCGATGAAGATTATGATCGTGAGAGGCCTGGCAGGCAATATAAAGCTCATTCGCGTCGCAGAATACTCTCAAGTGAGAGTGATAGCGATCAAACAAATGGCTCTCGGAGCCCAGAGTTTCAAACTCGTGCTCGGTATGGCTCTCGGAGCCCTGAAATTAGTTCTAGGAACGAAAAATCTTGCTCTCGGAGCCCCACAAAAATCCATGACATAAAGCGGAAGGCTTCTCCGGAAAAACACAAAGGTAAAAGATTAAAAGAAAACACGTCAAATGACGCTCTATTCAAAAAGATTTCTGAAGAACGTTCTGGTACCAAAGAGGGTCCCAAGATCCATAAGAAACTTGCCAAAGTTGCAAATAGAGCTTTTTCTCAGCCTTTGGAAATAGTGAAGCTAAAAGAGTTATTTGAGCACCACCCTAGGCCTGCGAATACCGAAAAAATTGTTCCTCCAAAGGTGAATAGCGAAATTTGGGCTATTCTCTCATCACAGGCTAAACAGAGGGATGCTAAGGCACTTCAAGTGCAGCGGACAATTGCTCACTCAACATTTTGTGTTTTAGAGGCAGCAAATGCGATTCTTGAACTAGAAAATGAGCATATTAAAGAAAAGGTTGTCAAAAACCTTACAGATGCAGTTCACATGCTTGGCCTCACCAATTACGATCTAAGTTTAAAAAGACGTCATGCGATGAAATTCGAATTGAGCCCAGATCCCACTGTAGCATCAGCTTTATGTGCTCCTGAAGTCAAAGTCACGGAGTATCTTTTTGGCAAAGATATTGCCAAAACAACGTCTAAAGCTAAATCCGTGGCGGATTTGAAAAAAATCTTTTGGAAAACCAAAAAACGTGCAAGGGGGGCCTACCGTTATCGCCGATGGCAGAACGAGGCCCCCCGTCCAAATTATCGCAGAAAGCAGGGCCAGGACCGTCAAGAGAGGTCCAAATTCCAGAATTTCCAGAAAAGGGATCGCAAATAGCTGGTATGTACTATTTATCATACCCCGCCCTTGATTTTTATGATTTTGTTGTTAATTTCAATAGGCAGTCACAACATTTGGCTGATAACTTTAAAGCTGGGAGAATTAGTAAGTACATCTCAAAATGGCAGTCAATAACCAGTGATTTGAATATTTTGAATATTGTAGCCTCAGGCTATAAGATTGAATTTGAGAAAACACCACTAAAAGCTTTGAAAACAAAAAACAAAAGTTTTACGTTTGAAGAAATAGAGGCTATAAGAAAAGAAGTTGATATTTTATTGCATAAAGGTGTTATTGTTAAAGTACCCGACTTCAGAATAAAGGAAATACGTTGTATTTCTCCCGTTTTTACAGTCCCAAAGAAAGATGGGTCTACCCGGTTTATTCTTAATCTTAAAAATTTAAATGAAAACATTAAATATTACCATTTTAAAATGGAAAGTGTTCATTCTGCGGTTCTTTTGATGACAAAAAATTGTTATATGGCCTCTATTGACCTAGTCGATTTTTATTATTCATGCCCTGTTGATTTTGAAGATCAAATGTGGCTTTGTTTTCAAGTTGACCTTTGTTATGCGTTCACTTCAATGCCGAATGGCTTATCATCTGCCCGAGGGTTCTTACGAAACTTATGAAACCTGTTATCTCTCTGCTTCGAAGAAAAGGGTATTTGTCAGTTACGTATTTAGACGACTCTCTCCTTCTGGGAAGGTCATATTTAGAGTGTCAAAATAATGTCTATGAAACAGCGAAATTACTGTCAGAGCTGGGGTTTGTGATCCACCCGGGAAAGTCAGTTCTCATTCCAAGCCAACAAATAGAATTTCTGGGCTTTTTGTTAGATTCGCGATCAATGCGTATTTTCCTGCCGGAAAGAAAAATTAAAAAGGTTATACATTTGGTTTCAAAAATTCTTAGTCAAAAATTGACTACGATTCAAGAATTGGCTGAAACTCTTGGCGTTCTTGTTTCAACATTTCCAGCAGTAGAATTAGGGCCTTTATATTACCGAAAAGCGGAATCGTTGAAAACTCAAGCATTAAGGTACGCGAAGGGTGATTTTGCGGCAAGGATTATTTTAACATCCGATGTAAATTCGGAACTACAATGGTGGTTGGATATTACCAATCATGCTTCTAAAGCAATAGAATCTAGATCAATTGACAAATATTTGTGTAGTGATGCGTCGAAACTAGGTTGGGCACTCGTGGATGAATATTCCATGAAAACGGCCACAGGTGAATGGTCCTCAGAAGAGAAGAGATTTGATATCAATGTCTTAGAAACGAAGGCCGTTTATCTGGGATTAAAATGTTTTGCCCATGAGATTAAAGGCATGCATGTTTGGCTGCGTTCTGACAATATAACCACAGTAGCTTATATAAATAAAATGGGAGGATCAAAATCTAAATTTTGTAATTATTTCGCAAATAAGGTCTGGCAGGTAGTATTACAGGGCAAAGGATGGATATCTGCAGAACATGTGCCTGGGGTTGCTAATATCGCGGATAAGGCATCACGAAAATTTGATAATGAAAAGGAATGGAAATTGGATTCTGAAATATTTACTATTTTGAATTTTTTGGTATGTCAGTCAATAGATATTGATTTGTTTGCGACTAGATTAAATTTTCAGATTAAACCATTTGTTTCTTGGAAACCAGATCCAGAATGTTTTTTCGTAGATGCATTTGCAATGAATTGGAAGCATTATTTCTTTTATGCATTCCCCCCATTCAGTTTACTTCTGAGGACCCTTCAGAAGGTGGAAACAGATCAGGCCACTGGTATTTTGATCTTTCCAAATTGGACCACACAAGTATGGTATCCCTTACTATTAAAGCTTTTAATAGGAAGTCCAATATTACTACCAAATGATAATTTTACTTTGTCTCTCCCACAGAAACCGACCTTGCACCATCCATTGTCCAAGACGTTACACCTAGCGGCTTGCGTCGTCTCCGGCAAGGGCTTCACCACCAAGGATATTCTCCCTCCACAGTCGATATTATCATGGATGGGTGGCGGGATTCAACTAAGCGCCAGTACAAAGTTTACATTGAAAAATGGATCGACTTTTGTGGAAGAAACACAATCCAGGCCTTGGAGGCAACTCTACCGGAGACTTTGACATTTCTTACGGAACTTTTTCACTCAGGTGTTGGATACAGTGCTATTAATACTGCGAGGAGTGCTTTATCGGCAATTCTACCAAGCCTTCAGTTAGGCAGTAATCACATCACCAAGAAGTTTATGAGAGGTGTCTTTAATAGAAGGCCTAGTCTACCCAAGATTTCAAGTATTTGGGATGTAAAATGTGTATTCGATCTCTTTAGACTGCCAGCTTGGGATATCGAAAATCTTCAATTAAAGACACTAACACAAAAATTAGCAGTTTTATTGATTTTATCAGCTTGTGAAAGAGTTCAGTTTTTGGCCAGTTTATCACTTAGTAATATGGTACATAATGACGATGGAAGTTTTGATTTTCAAATCAATGTATTGTTAAAAACATCGAAACCGGGCAACCACAAATCAGTAGTTAAATTTCGACCTTTTCAAGAGTCGTCCCTGTGTCCGGCGACGCACCTAGCTAGGTATATTAGAATGACATCATATCCAAATAGAAACGACGCACTTTTTCTTACACATCGTAAGCCTCATACTGCTGCGTCCAAGTCATCTATTTCTAGATGGATAAAAGAAGTTTTATTTCTTGCAGGTATAGATATCAGTGTTTATGGTGCTCATAGCACACGGTCTGCCTCAACGTCCCACCTTAAAGCAAGAGGAATTGATGTAGATCAAATCATAAAATATGTAGGCTGGACAAATGCCGAAACGTTTGCAAGGTTTTATAATAAACCAATTGAAAGTGGTCAGCAGTTATCTGTCTTTTGAATATATTCACTGTATTTTGTTATATTTGAAATATCTTCCTATAAATGAATTTTTGTACAACAGCCTCTTTTAATGAATAGGGCTATTATTCATCATTAGTGTTGGTATAGCTCATGCTGAACTTTAAAATCTCAGTTGAACTCGAAGGCGGAGCTAAGGCGCTCCTTTTGGAGTAGAATTGATAAATTAAACAAAAACTTACCAAGTTTGAAGTTTGATTGTAATTCTACTCCAAAGAAGGAGCGCCAGCGTAGCTGAGAGTTCAACTGCCCTCCCAATTTCCCTTCCCGTTGAACTCTCATCGTTTCATCATGAGCTTAACCACCGCATATTATAATGACTTTAAAATACTGGTGTTGCTTTGGTCAATCGAGGCGATTGCAAAGGTCTATCTCAGTTGAACTCTCAGCTACGCTGGCGCTCCTTCTTTGGAATAGAATTACAATCAAACTTCAAACTTGGTAAGTTTTTGTTTAATTTATCAATTATACAAATAAAATTTTTAAGATAATTTTAGTTGCATTCTGAAGGTTACTGATATCAAAGCTCTGGTTAGACTACGAAAAGCGTTATAGATTAGTTTATGGCTATGAGGCTACCTATTTACTTTTGACTCCTAAATCAATATTCTTGTTTTTTATACTTGGCTTTTGTGTTTTCAATAAAGCGCTAGTTTTCTGTAATTCTACAAACATAGGGAAATACCATCAGTTGATTTATTTGCACTAGTTTTATTGATATATGTTAGATAGGCTGTGAAGTAATGAGTTTTGTTCGTTTTAAGTTTCAACTTCACTTTTTAATTCTGTCGGAAAAAAATTGTTTTTAAAAATTAATCTTCCCAGGAGGCACATCTACTTGATCTTTTGACTGTTTTGAACAAAATAGGTTCTCAAAATGTTGATCGATTTCCCATAGGGGTTAAGGGTGGGGAGCAGATAGCTAAACTGGCACGGGATTTATGCAGGTCTGACTGCCATCCAATCACTTTGGATGCTTAAAAGAGAACAAGAGCTTTCTAATAGAATGATCCCCTTGAAAAGTTTCTACGACGCTCCTTCCTTGCAAAGTAGCATGGTAAAAAAAAACTAATAAAACTGAAAAAAAAAACACGCTGAAGTCTTATCAGTCTTTACCTAAAATTTCGAAACTGAACATCGAATTTATGCTATATTACTACAATATTTTGATATCATAATATTTGCTTCCATATACGAGTATAGCTATAAATTATTCCAAAGTGGGTACTCGTGTAGAATCCAGTAAGTACAAGAGAACAACCCCTATAGAATTTCAAACATCCAATGAAAAAAAGATTTCCGCTAGGTTTTCGCTGGCTTGTGAGGTATTGCTCACTCCGGGAACTATGTTTAAACTTTAGTTTATGGTGGTTTTAGGGGGAATGAAGGGCACGTAGGTTAGGTAACGTATTTAATATATGCTACGCTTTACACCCCCTCCCCCTAAGTGCAAATGTATAGCCCATTTTGTTCGTAAGCTATTATATTTTCATCCAATTTTGTTTTATTTCATTAGCATTAACGAAACTTCACATCTCTTGTACTTACTGGATTCTACACAAGTGTCCCAAAGAGCAAACGTCTGATTTGTACTAATTTGAGCCAGCCTTGTTAAATGAAGAATAAAAATCCATTATAATAAAATATGCCTACTGTGTAGTCTTTTTTGTTTAAGAAAAGTTAATATTGAAATTCTGACACCAGATAAGACGAATAAATTTAAATATTTGGTGACTGAATTAGGGGACGTAATTCCGAAATTAATTATTAACATTTTACTAATACAGCGCATCCTTTTCCTTAATCGAAAATTTATTGCCAAGAACTTAAAAGCTTTTTAGAATTTTAAAAGCTTATCTAGTCAGTGCTAAAATTGACCTCTTTTCGGATTTTGGCTTCAGTGTACAGAATTAATTTGAATTATGATACAGTCTGGAAAATTAATGCTTATAGGATTTTACGCACACGGCCTGTTTTATAGTTTACTGATAAGCCCATGACTTAATTTACGATTACTTCAAGATTTTAAAAAATGATAATATTGTTATAACAAATGCAGCTTGAATAACAGAGAAACAAGAAGACTGTTGGTAAAAATCTTGTATCAATGTCGGCATTTGTTATATTGTTATAACAAATGCAGCTTGAATCACAGAGAAACAAGAAGACTGTTGGTAAAAATCTTGTATCAATGTTGGCATTTGTTATATTGTTATAACAAATGCAGCTTGAATAACAGAGAAACAAGAAGACTGTTGGTAAAAATCTTGTATCAATGTTGGCATTTGTTATATTGTTATAACAAATGCAGCTTGAATAACAGAGAAACAAGAAGACTGTTGGTAAAAATCTTGTATCAATGTTGGCATTTGTTATATTGTTATAACAAATGCAGCTTGAATAACAGAGAAACAAGAAGACTGTTGGTAAAAATCTTGTACGAATGTTGGTATGAAAAAAATGCTGGTATGAATCGTAATCTTTCATTCTCTTTACTGGCTTGAATTTTATTCAAGTGAACTGATTTCTCAAGAAAACAAAATACCTTGAAACGCAGATGTCTCTTTCTTCATTCTTTGAATTTCACCAGTACTAGTGTGGTCTGTGTTAATCTTAGAAAGCTATATAAAAGCTCTTTTGAATATTAATACTTACATATACATGCTTATTTTTTTCCCCAGCACCAGCGCAAGAGGGCATATGGCACCAAAACCGGGACTTTTTGTATCGTATACCATTGAAACTGCGATGCGAAAAATGATTAATCAGATTTTTAAAATCTCCCTTTTGAATGCCGCCCCTCTACAGTACCCTTTACAAGTGAGAATGAAAAGAACTAGTTTAAAAAAAAAATGTTTTCCAGCGAAAAGGAATCTTCGCTCCTTATATGTAGAATAGAGAAGTTCGTTACGTAAGTTACTTCGTAAGTTACGTATATTTATTACTAATAAAAACGTTCGTAAATAAAATTAAACAACTTTCGAGAGAGCGATTTAACCAAAAAAAGGAGAATTAATATACAAATTTTGTTTAAATTATTCATGTACAGTGAGCCAAAATCATAACCTGCATTAATTCAAAAACGTTCAATAATTAAATAAAAAAAACAAGTTTTTTAAACTGAAAGTAAGGAGCGACATTAAAACTTAAAACGAACAGAAATTATTCCGTATATGAAAGGGTCTGTCTCCTCCTCAAAGCCTTGCTCTTTACGCTAAAGTTTGGCTCTTACTCATAGCTCTATTTCTTAAAACAATAAAAAAAAAACTTTACCGTAAAGAGCAAGGCGTTGAGGATGGGACAGCCCCTTTCATATACGGAATAATTTCTGGTCGGTTTTAATTTTATTGTCGCCCCTTACTTTCAGTTAAAATTTGCTTTTTCTATTTGATATGGGTTATATCCATCTGTAGTTAGCTAAACTAGAATAGCCTACTCAAAATTATCCCTGGTTAAGCACTGCTTTTACTCAAAGTGTAGTCAGCTAATCTAAGTGTCCGCTTCACATAATTAAATAAAAAAAAACAAGTTTTTTCAACTGAAAGCAAGGAGCACCATTAAAACTTAAGCGAAAAGAAATTATTAAGTATATGAGGGGGGTTGCCCCCCCCCCTCTCAATACCTCCCTCTTCACGCTAAATATTTTTTAGAACTTTTAAAAGAGCTTATTATTCTAATTAAACGGCGTTTGTGATTCAGGAGTCATTCTTAAATAATTATTAAATAAAAAAAACAAGTTTTTTAAACTGAAAGTAAGGAGCGACATTAAAACTTAAAACGAACAGAAATTATTCCGTATATGAAAGGGGCTGTCCCCTCCTCAACGCCTCGCTCTTTACGCTAAAGTTTTTTATTGTTTTAAAAAATAAAGTTGTGAGACAGAGTCAAACTTTAGCGTAAAGAGCGATGCGTTGAGGAGGGGACAGCCCCTTTCATATACGGAATAATTTCTGTTCGTTTTAAGTTTTAATGTCGCTCCTTACATTCAGTTTAAAAAACTTGTTTTTTTTTATTTAATTTCTGATCGTTTTTTTAGTTAATGCAGCTTTTATTTTGGCTAACCGTCATTGAATAAGTAAACAAAATTTGCATAAAAATTTTACTTTTCTTTTGCTAAATGGATGTCTTTACAAATTAACTTACGTAACTAACTTCTATATTCGTATATTTTTCTTCTAGCAAAAAATACAAAAATGCAGATTTTTGCAGATATGAGCTTGAAACCTATGTAATAGGGTTTTCTGAAACGCTGAATCTGACGGTGTGATTTTCATTAAAATTCTTTCACTTGTAGGGGATGTTTCCCCCCTCTTTAAAAATCGGGTAAATTTTCTCAGGCTCGTAGCCTTTGATGAGTAATACTAAACTTAATAAAATTTATATATTTAGAATCTGTATTATAAACACATTCTTTTGATACATTTATTGACATCAAAATTCCTTTTTTAAAAGTTTCGATTACTATTGAGCCGTATCGCTTGTTTTTTTATTGTTTTTTTATTAAACAATAATATTTATTAAAGTTTTTTTTTAATATTGTATATGTTATTACGTATATGAGGGGGTTCTCCCCTTAGTCAATACCACGCTCTTTACGTTAAAAGTTAAAAAAAAAATTTGATTCAGAAACCCCTGAATCACAAAGGCCGTTTAATTAGAATAGATAGCTCTTTTGAAAGCACTAAAAAAACTGTAGCGTAAAGAGCGAGTTATTGACTTGGGGGAGAACCCCCCTCACATACGTTATAATTTCTGTTCGTTTTAAGTTCTAATATTGCTTCTTACTTTCAGTTGAAAAAACTTGTTTTTTTTTTATTTAATTTCTGATCGTTTTTTAAATAATGCTTGGAAATCCGGCGCCCCCTTCATAGAAATGTCCCTTACCCCAAAGAAACATCCTCCACGGAAATATTCTCCAGAGTAACCCCCTCCTCTAGCCCCCCCCCCTCCTCCAGAAAAAAATCCTTCCTGAAAATGTCTGTATACTTCCCAATAACCAATAAATAATGCTGGCAAGTCCGGCGCCCCCTTCATGGCAATTTCCCTTCTCCCATGAAAACTTCCTTCATGGACAGATTGTTTTTGGTCACTTAAAAAGGGCACTAGAACTTTTAATTTCCGTTCCAATGAGCCCTCCCACGATATTCTAGGACCACTGGGTCGATACGATCACCCCTGGGAAAAAAAAAAAAACAAAAAACAAATAAACACGCATCCGTGATCTTTCTTCTGGCAAAAAATGGAAAATTCCACATTTTTGTAGATAGGAGCTTGAAAACTCTACAGTAGGGTTCTCTGATACGCTGAATATGATGGTGTGATTTTCATTAAGGTTCTATAACTTTTAGGGGGTCTTTCCCCCTTTTTTGAAAATCAGCCAAATTTTCTCAGGCGCGTAACTTTTGATGGGTAATACTACACTTGATGAAACTTATATATTTGAAATTAGCATTGAAATCTGATTCTTTTGATGTATCTATTGGTATCAAAACCCGTTTTCTAGAGTTTCGGTTACCATTGAGCCGGGTCGCTCCTTACTTACAGTTCGTTACCACGAACTGTTTGATAACAGAAAGTCAAACTTTAGCGTAGAGAGCGAGGTATTGAGGGGGAGGGGCATTCCCCTCATATTCGTAATAATGTCAGTTCCTTTTAAGTTTTAATGTTGCCCCCTACTTTCAGTTGAAAAAAAAATTGTTGTTCTCAAGGTGAATATTCTCAGTACGCAGGGCTTTTAAAAAATTTGATTCCTCGAAATCACTCTGAAAATTGAGATCAGCTAAAATTAACAATATGTATTTCGCGTTTAAGTCTGTGCATTTTAGCACGTTAATATTTGGAAAGATTCTGAAGAAATACGTTTTCATTCTATAAAATTTGGTCATAGTAATATCACTACTTGTGGAATATAATCCAAAGAATATAAACAAAAAAGTCATCATACATGCTAAATTTTTATTGGAAAATTGAATAAACAAAAGAAAAAGACACACGATAAATTAGAAGACTAGAAGACTAGATATCCTCTCAAAATGGCTATCTCAAATTTCGATCGGGCGACTTTGGGGAAAAATGAGCGTGGAAAGGGGGCTAGCTGCCCCTCAATATTTTCGGTCACATAAAAAGGGCAATAAAAATTTTGATTTCCGATCATATCATCCCTCTCCCGATCTTCTAGGATCACTGGTTCAATACGATCACCCCTGGAAAAAAGTAAATAAACACGCATCCGTGATCTATCTTCTGGCAAAAAAAAACAAAATTCCACATTTTTGCACATAGGAGCTTGAAACCTCTACAGTAGGGTTCTCTGGTATGCTGGATCTGAGGGTGTCATTTTCATTAAGATCAGTTGAATTTTTTTTTTGGGGGGGGGGGGGGAGCTCTCCCCATTTTCAAAAATTGGGCAAATTTTCTCAGGCTCATAACTTTTGATGAGCAACATTAAATTTGAGGAATTTTACATATTTTGAACAAGCATCAAAATTGATTCCTTTGATGATTCTATTGTTATCAAGACTCTGTCTCTTAGAGTTTTGGTTACTATTGAGTCGCATCGCTCCTTACTTACAGTTCGTCACCACGAGCTGTTTGGTAATTTCTGTTCGTTTTAAGCTTTAATGCTGCTCCTTATTTTTAGTTGAAAAAAAACTAGTTTTTTATTTAATTTCTGATCGTTTTTTTAAATAATGCTGGGAAATCCGGCTATATCAATTGTATAGTTATTAGAAATTCGACTATGCTGAACAAAATCGTTATCTCAAAATTTTGATCGGGTTACTTTGGGGAAAATATGAACGCGGGAGGGGGGCTAGCTGCCATCCAATATTTTAGTAGCTTAAAAAGGGCACTAGAATTTTTGATTTCCACTCAAATGAGCCCTCTCCAAATCTTCTACGATCACTGGTTCGATATAAACAACCCTGGGAAAAAAGAAAAAAAAATAAACACGCATCCGTGATCAATCTTCAGGCAAAAAAAAAAAATGCAAAATTCCAAATTTTTGTAGATATGAGCTTGAAACCACTGCAGCACGGTTCTCTGGTATGCTGAATCTGATGGAATGATTTTCATTAAGATCACTTGATGTTTTGGGGGCGTTTCCCTTTTTTCAGAAATTGGGGAATTTTTTTCAGGCTCGTCACTTTTGATGGGTACCGTTAAATTTGATAAAGTTTACATATTTTGAATAACCATTAAAATTCGATTCTTTTGATGTATCTATTGTTATCAAGACTCTGTTTCTTAGAGTTTCGGTTACTATTGAGCCGTATATCTCCTTACTTACAGTTTGTAACTACGAACTGTTTGACAAAGTTATAGGAAATGATATAGAAAAGAATGAAAATGTTTGTGACACTTTGGAAGTAAAGGTAGATTTATTTTGCGAGGAAGAATTAGAGACAGTACTAATAGAATTAAGAAATAATAAGGTCCCAGTGGGAGATAGACAGGCAAATGAGATTCTTTTTAATATAGTGGTTGTGAAGTTAGAGATAAATTGCTGAAGATTATTAATATGGTTTTTGAAAAAGGGGAAGTGCCAAGCAATTTTAGGAAAACTTTAATTAAGCCCGTCTATAAGAAAGATGATAAGTTTTAAGAGAATAGCAGTGTGGTTTTAGAAAGGTGAGAGGATAATTTTTAGATTAATAATTGAAAAGTGCCTCAGTCATTCGAACCCTTTAGTCCTTAGCTTTGTAGATCATGAGCAAGTGTTTGATTCCGCCGATAGCAGAGCTATAGCAAAGGTCCTATCCTTGTATCGTATTAACTAAAAAAACAAGTTTTTTTTAACTGAAAGTAACGAGCGACATTAAAACTTAAAACGAACAGAAATTATTCCATATATGAAAGGGGCTGTCCACTCCTCAACGCCTCGCTCTTTACGCTAACGTTTGACTCTGTCACACAATTTTATGTAAAACAATAAAAAAAAACTTTAGCGTAAAGAGCGAGGCGCTGAAGAGGGGACAGCCCCTTTCATATACGGAATAATTTCTGTTCGTTTTAAGTTTTAATGCCGCTCCTTACTTTCAGTTCTGAACGTTTTTGAATTAATGCAGCTTTGATTTTGGTTCACCGTACATGAATATTTAAAACAAAATTTACATATTAATTTTCCGTTTTTTTGGCTAATTGGCTTTCTCGAAATTTTTTTCTGACGTAACTTACGAATTAACTTACGTAGCGAATTTCTGTATTCGTATGTTTTTATTACGTATATTAGGGAGTTCGCTCCCTAGTCAGTACCTCGCTCTTTACGCTAAAGTTCGAATTTTGTTCGAATCACAAGCCCCTGAATAGCAAAGGCCGGTTAATTCGAATAGATAGCTCTTTTTAAAGTACTAAAAAATTTTAGCGTAAAGAGCGAGGTATTGACTAGGGGGCGAACCCTCTCATATACGTAATAATTTCTGTTAGTTTTAAGTTTTAATGTTGCTTCTTATTTTTAGTTGAAAGAAACTTGTTTTCGTATTTAATTTCTGATCGTTTTTTAAATAATGCTGGGAAATCTGGCGCCCCCTTCATGGAAATGTTCCTTCCCCCAAGGAAATATCCTCCATGGAAAGATCCTCCCCGTAACCCCTACTCCAACCCCGACCCCCCACTAGAAAAAAATTCCTCCTGAAAACACCTGTATACTTCCCAATAACCAATACTAGGCTATATGTAAACAATGGGCAAAGTTTATAACTTGCAGCCATTCCCCCGCGAACTGTGGGGGATTAAGCCATCCTCAAAAACATATTTATTAGGTTTTCGACTCTTCGGAACAAAATGGCTATCTCAAAAATTTGATTGGGTGACTTTGGGAAAAAATGAGCGTGGGAGGGGGCCACGTTGCACTCCAATTTTTTTGGTCACTTAAAAAGGGCACTAGAACTTTTAATTTCCGTTCAAATGAGTCCTCTCATGATATGCTAGAACTACTGGATCGATACGATCACCCCTGGGAAAAAAAAATGATAAAAATAAAAAAAAAATAAACACGCATCCGTGATCTTTCTTCTGGCAAAAAATGCAAAATTCCACATTTTTGCAGATAGGAGCTTGAAATTTTCAATAGTAGGGTTCTCTGATACGCTGAATTTGATGGTGTGATTTTCATTAGATTTCTAAGACTTTTAGGGGTTGTTTCTCCCTTTTTCGAAAATAAGGCAAATTTTCTCAGGCGCGTAACTATTGATGGGTAAGACTAACCTTGATAAAACTTATATATTTGAAACCAGCATAAAAATCTGATTCTTCTGATGTATCTAATTGGTATCAAAATTCCGTTTTATAGAGTTTCGGTTACTATTGAGCCGGGTCGCTCCTTACTTAAAGTTCGTTACCACGAACTGTTCGACAGGATCATGGGTGCCCATAAGGGAGGCAGGGGGCTGCAGCCCCCCTTGCTGAATGACGGTACCTTATATTTGTATAATTTAAAATACTTTTTCCACAAAATAAGTTTTTCAAAGAAAAGGGAAGAACTCCATTAAGCCAAAAATGGGCAGAAATAAAGTCAAACAATCTTCCAATCGTAAAACTACCACAAATCACATTCAACAAATAAAATAAACTCAAAACGAACAGAAATTAGAATAAATAGCCGAGTCAAACTCAAAACGAGCAAAAATTAACATTACTAGAGCCGACAACCCCCATGCCTTCTCAAGACCAGAACATAATTTAGGCTTAACTGGAAAAAAATGACCGTGGATTGTCAGTTTAATATACCTATACTTATATTTATTCTTTAAAGTCTTAAATTTTTTGTAATTATTTAAGAAAAAATTTGAAAACACTTAAAAGTATTTTGTTTTCACTAAAGTGCAAATTATGTTCTGGTCCTGAGAAGGCAGGCAGGGGGTATCAGCCTTACTAATGTTAATTTTTGCTCGTTTCGAGTTTGACTCGGCTATTTATTCTAAGTTCTATTCTTTTGAGTTTCATTTATTTGATCGTGATTTGTGATAGTTTTACGCTTGGACGATTACTTGAGTTCATTTCTGTTCATTTTTGGCTTAATGGAGCTCTTTACTTTTCTTTGAAAAACTTGTTTTGTGGAAAATATTTTTTTTTTAATCAATTGTTTTTCGTTTCTTTACTGACATAGTCATTTTCGTGAAAAAAAGTAATATTTTTCATCTTTTCCGGTTTTTTTTCTATAAGAATCCATAGTTTGGCTTGCTATTTGTATGTTGGGAGAAACTTTTTCGACAATTTTTAATCCTGATACAAATAGTATTTTTCAATTTTATTTTATACCTCCTCAAGTTGACCTGAAAAAATAAAACTTAATATCATTCCGAAAAGATTCTATCTATGCTCTCTGACAACCTGGATACGCTTACACTCTATTTATTTATTTAAATTGTAAGAGCAGAAGTAGTAATAGTAGTAGCCCCAAAAGTTTCAACTTTATACCCCCAGTCGTTCTCGATATATTGCTGAAGTGTCTTATTGGCAACCGCAAACACAATGCCTTTTGATTAGTTTTAAAGTAGCATTTAGTCATATAGCAAAATGGGGGTTGACATGCCAAATATCCCTAAAGACATAGTTGCTGGACCGTTCTACTATGCTGAACAAAATAGTTGTCTCAAAATTTTGACTTGATTTGTTTGGGAAATAAATCGGCTTGAGAGACGGGTTGATTGCCCTCCAATCTCTTTTTACTCTTAGAAAGGACACTAGAGCTTTTAATTTTGAATCGAATTAGCTTCTTTAAATATTTCAATGATAATAGCTATTATACAGTGGTGCTTCCATGATATTGCTTATATGCCTTTTTGAAAACCTGCATGCATACAGTTTTTTCGTTTAATTGGAACTCCCCCTAAGTGCTTTCTAAAAGTTTCACCTTAATACTCTTAGTGTCATTAGTTACAGTAACTGTAGTGGCAGTATTAAAAGTATACACATAGTGCCTTCTGGCTAGCTTAAAAACCCCCACGACTTACTCTTAAAGGTCTAACTTAATAATAGAAGTTGTTCTTGAGATATTGCTTTGTCACCTATTTGAAAATCCACATGCTCATAGTTTGTTTTGATTTAGTTCAACGTCCGCCTAAATATTTCTTATATTTGATTACTGAAGACATTTTTATATTCTCTTCGGAATATTGGTTACAAAATGGCTATCTCACAATTTCAATCAAAAGTGTTTTGGGAAAAGAGGATATCAGGGAGGGGGGGCTATTTTATCTCCATCACGCTTGACTCTTAAAATGGAACTAGCACTACATTTCCAATCAAATGAGCCTCCTCTTAAGTTCACAAGACCACCCCTTTACAAAAACCTTACATGCTCCCGAGGCATAACTTACAAGCCTTACCCCCATACTCTGGGGGATTTTGTCAAACCCAAAGGCCGTGTTATAAGAACTTTGAAATATTTTTGAACAAATGGCAAACTCAAAATTTTTATCGGATGCATTTCAGGAAAATATGACGTGGGGAGGGGGATATAGCTGCCCTCCGATAAATTTGACTCTTAAAAATGGCATTTAAACTTCCGATTCCCAATCCCACGAGCCCTCTCCGAATTGTATGTGACCACTGTTTCCATAAGACCTTATATGACCTCGGGGCATAACTTACAATCCTTGCCCTGAGGACTGGGCGGGGGGGAGTCTCATCCTCAAAGACATAATTTCTGGATTTTTAAACTACGTCAAACAAAATAACTACCTCGAAATTTTGAATGGAATTGTTTGGCTAAACGATGGGCATGAGGGGGGGGGGTTGCCCTCCAATCACTTTTAACTATTAAAGAGGGCACCTTTCAATTTCCAACCGAATGAGCCCTTTTCGAATTTTCTACGACAACAAATGGCCATCTTAAAACTTCTATGTGAAGCGTTTTGGGAAAATACGACGTGGGTCTGTGTTTGCGTGTGTGTGGGGGGGGGGGGTATCTGCCCTCTGATCACTTTGACTCTTAAAAAGAGCACTATAACTTCTTATTACCAATTCAAAAAGGCCTCTCCGATGTTTATACGACCAGCATTTCTATAAAAACCTTAGGCGTAACTTAAAAACCTTTCTATAAAAACCTTTAAAAGGATTTAACTTAAACCCTGGCCCTGAGGACTACGGGGGGGGGGTTATCCTCAAAGACATAATTTCTGGACCTTTCGACTACGCTGAACAGAATGGCTATCTCAAAAATTCTGATTGGATGTGTTTAGGGAAATGATTGGTGTAGGGGGGGGGGCTGGTTGACCTCCAGTCACTTTTGACTGTTAAAAAGGCCAGTAGACCTTCTGATCACCAATAAAATGATCCCCCTCCGAGGTTTATACGACCACCCTTTCTTTAATAAAAAAACTTATGTCCCCCAAGGGCATAATTACAAACCTTGCCCTGAGGGTTGTCGAGGGTGGTGTCATCCTCAAAGTCATAATTTTCGGACCTTTAAACTACGCAGAACAAGATGGTTATCTCAAAATTTTGATTGGATGGGTTTGGGGAAATTTTTGACATGGGTGGTTGCCCTCCATGAGCTCTTATTGAAGTTTCTATGACATTTCTTCCTGTAAGAAGTGCCCTGGTCTAAAAAAATAAGAATAAATAATATATTGTGCCCACATCACTCTTTACTTAGGCAGCACTATCATGTTGCCTATGATATTTTCTTTTGAGATTTCTATTATACAGCATTGGAAGCGCCGACTAGACCAGGTAAGCCCCCCCCCCCCCTAAAATTTAGCCTATAGACGCCCATGAATAGGATACAAGGCATTCTGCAATATAACCATTACTTAAGAGTAGGAATTTCTCATGAAAAATATGACCCGAATCAGATTTTATATATAGGAAAATGCAGCACTTGATACAGGATTGAATTCGGTGCTTTCTTTTTGTAAATCCAAGAGACACTCATATAAAGGAAAAATCAATAAGTCTATCTAAGGGGAATATCTCTCTCCAAGATAAGTCTAAAGTCTATGGGATTCAGGCAAGGAGAAATGTAGGGGACTCGTCCACTGCACTTTTCTGTCCAATATTTCTCAATAAGGAATTCTGATATAATTCTGAGTTCTGAAACTTTAATAATTCTGAGGAAACTATTTTTTATGTTTTTTTTCAAAACCTGCCACCCTTAATTTATTAAAATACGAGGAAACGGGTATAATATTTCAAGTAAGATAGTGGGGAAAATTTTTTTAGTGATATAATAATAAAAGTCCGAATAATTTGGCTTCACGTCTGCAAGCCTTTATCAACGGAAAAAAACGAATAAAACAAACCCAACTAAATTAAACAAAACAGAAAAAGAAAAGAGAAGAAAAAAAGACAAAACTAAAATACAAACGATAAAAATTTACATTAATATATTAATAATGTTTATTATAAAAAATAATAATGTCCAATGTAATAATGTTCCCTATTGGTTTAATAGTGAAATCTAACAATTTGAAATAATCTATTCATTTTAGATGCCTAGGTTAAAACAATTATAATTAAATACAGGTTAATTAAACTCTATTGCGTTTGACAAACTTCAATGAATCTTTTCGTTTCCTAATTTAGTAGAAGAACGGTGACTCTTTCAAAAGTACGATTTTGTCGTGTTATCGCACAGTACGATTTTGTCGGCACATTCTTTATATTCCGTCCCCAAACTCGAAACCAAAGCTGTGCCCATGCTTTTCAGTAATCTTGGTTATTGTGATCATTATTCATTAATCACATAGCCTGAAATAAAAGTTATTTAATGAGCATCTGATATGCATTCAAAATTCCAAAATTTCTTTTCGCACACTCCTCCATCCCAGCCTTTTTAAACCCTCCCTCTTTTCCCTCTCCCAAGAAGCTTCAGTTTCCTTTAAATCCTTTCTTACAATCTCCTCCCCCCCCCCCCAATTCGGGGACAGTCTGCTTTTTGTTTGGCCTAATTATTATGATTTTCAGATTTAATTTTCAGAATGCATTCCATCAAATAACGAGTCATTTCAATCCAGCTGGGGTAAAACGAAAAATAAGACGTTCTTACACTGTTTTTAGCTAAAAGATTACTGCCTCACCGTTGCAAAAAAGAAACGAAACATGATGGTAAGCAAAAAGATTCGTGTTATTTTAAAATCAACTGCTTAATTAGAAATAAAAATGTAATAATAAAAAAAAGATCATATCGAAAAAACAGTAAATTACTCATAATATCAAGTGCTTGCCGACGAGTATGATAAACGTACATGTTTGATATAATAGAAGTACAATAATGGGGGAAATTTTCAAGAAAAAAGTCAAATCCTTAAAAAAAGTAATCACCCAATATTGTTGTTTAGATTAACTAGAACCCTTTTTAATAAAGGGCAAAATAATCACTATTTGTGTTGTTATTTACAATTATAACATTAAAAAAATTATAACATTAAGGAGTTGATTTACTGCTTCCTTGCGGCGCGAGGGATTGAACCTAGAAACCTCTGAACAGGAAGCTTGGTCTCATCCCATGTGCCACCGCAAGGTAGTTAAATATTTGGTTTTTAGTACAGTAGGTAAATCTGAAGAACTACCTAAGAGCACTTTTCTTAAATTAATTAAAAAAAACTTTTCGAAAAATAAGTTTTTCAAAGAAAAGTAAAGGCCTTCTTAAACTTAAGCTCAGCAGATACAAATACCTTTTAAAATTCAAACTCAAAAAGACCAGAAATCACTATTAAAGAACAAATGAAACCCAAAACGAACAGAAATTAAGTAAACATTCATAGCAAAAACATACAACAAGTAATAATATAAATGAATAGATAGATCTTAAAGCGAGTAATGCTTAGATTGAATATGAAAATAAAGCTTAAAAAGAAAAAAAAATTCCTATTGAAGTATATGTGAAACAAAACGAACAGAAATTAAATAAACAATCAATGCAAACAAACATACAATAGATATTAAGGTAAATTAATAAATAAATCTTAAAACGAGTGAAACTTAAATTGAATATGCAAATCAAGCTTGAAAAGAACAAAAATCACCACAAACAAGAGTTTGGGTATGACCTCCTTCTCTCACTGTAAAAGTCTACAGCATACTGCGTCATTGGCGCTTTAATGAAAACCAATTTTATGACAAATATTTTCTTTTGCACTTAATATTGAAAATAAACATTAAATTTATAGTAACGTTTGAACTGATGAGCTTTCAGCAATTAATATCATTATAGATCCAATATTCAGTTTAATTTATTAACTCTTTTTAAAGTTGTTAAAGACAAATATAGTTTGCCTACAAACAAGTGTTTGGATACTGCCTCCTTTCCTAACTGTAAAGAAAAACCAAAAGCCTACTGCGTCATTGGCGCTTAACTGAAAACGGATTATACTACAAATATTTTCTTTTCCAGTTCTTACAGCATTGAAAATAAAAATACAATTACAGTGAAATAAATTCTTGAGCTTATGGATCTTTCAACAATTGATGTCATTATACATCAAATATTCAATTTGATGCTGTTTATACTTTCCAAGACTGTTCAAGACGCATGTAGTTTTCAGCAAAGCGCCAATGACGTTGTAGGTTTTAGGCTTTTACAGTAAGAGAAGGAGGTCATACCCAAACTCTTGTTTGGGGTGATTTTTGTTCTTTTCAAGCTTGACTTGCATTTTAAATTTAAGTTTCACTCGTTTTAAGATTTATTTATTAATTTACATTAATATCTATTGTATGTTCGTTTGCATTGATTGTTTATTTAATTTCTGTTCATTTTAAGTTTCATTTATACATCAATAGGAAATTTTTTTTTTCGTTTTAAGCTTGATTTTCATATTCAATCTAAGCATTACTCGCTTTAAGATCTATTTATTCATTTATACTATTACTTGTTGTATGTTTTTGCTATGATTGTTTATTTAATTTCTGTTTGTTTTGGGTTTCATTTGTTCTTTAATAGTAATTTCTGGCCTTTTTGAGTTTGAATTTTAAAAGGTATTTGTATCTGCTGAGCTTAAGTTTAAAATGGCCTTTACTTTTCTTTGAAAAACTTTTTTTTCGGAAAGTTTTTTTTAATTAATTTTTGATCGTTTTTGATTGCAAAAAATTTCAAGTTTTAAAAAATTCCTTATTTCAAAATCAAACTTTATTTTTAAAAAATGAAATATTCATCAAAGTATCAAAACTGATATCAAAATAACAATGTCAAAGTGAAAAAATGGGCTTGTATCAACCTCGGAGTTTTTATTATCTTATGTTTGAACTATTTTTAACAAAATTTCTATCTCAAAATTTTTATCGGACGGGTTTGGGGTATAAGGGCATGGGGGAACTAGATTAAGCTTCGGTCTTTTTTTACTTTAAAAGTGAACTAGAACTTTCTATTTTCAATCAAATGAGCCCTCTCTGAAGTTTATACGAGCATCCCTTCTATAAGAACCATATATATCCCCAGAGTATAACTTACAACGCCTGTCCCTGGGCCCTGGGGGGTTGTGTCGACCCTGGTTTTAATATATGATGATTGAACTATTTTGAACAAAGTAGTCACCTGAAATTTTTATCGGATGGGTTTATTCACCCGATACACCCAAAGGCGTGGAGGGCGGGAGGGGCTAGTTGCCCTCTGATCTTTTTCACTCTGAGAAAATGAACTGCAACTTTTAATTTCCATTCAAATGAACCCTCTCTGAAGTTTATACGAGCATACCTTCCATAAGAACCATATATGTCCCCAGAGCAATTCTTACAACGCATGCCCTGGCCCTGGGGAGGGGGGGGGTGTCGACACAGGAGTTTTTCTTATCTAACCATTGAACAATTTTTAACGAAATGACCATACGTAAAGGAGTTTCTGTTATATGATCTTTGAACTATTTTTAACAAAAAGGTTACCTCCAATTTTTTATCAGATGTATTTGGGGAAGAAAGGCTTGGGGGTGGGGCCAGTCGCCTGATCACTTTTGACTCTTAAAAAAGGCACTAGAACTCTCGATTTGCAATCGAATGTGCCCCCTTTGAATGTTTATACGACAACCCCTTCTATATGAAGTGCCTCTGGGAAAAAAATAAATGGAGTGTGGGGGGAGGCTAGCTTCCCTCCAATCACTTTTGACTCTTAAAAAGTGAATCACAACTTTCAATTCCCAATCAAATGAGCCATCTAGGAAGTTTATACGAGCATCCCTTCCTTAACAACCATATATGCCCCCAGGGCATAACTTACAACGCCTACCCCCGGGCCCTGGGGGGCTGTGTCAACATCGGAGTTTTTGTTTTTTGTTATCAGATTTTTGAACTATTTTTAACAAAATGTCTCTCCAAATTATTATCTGATGCATTTAGGGGGTAGAGGAGGGGGGAGGCTAGTTGCCCTCCGATCTCTTTTGACTCTTAAAAAGGGAACAAGAACTTTCAATTTCAAATCAAATGAGCCTTCTCCGAAGTTTATACGAGCTTTCCTTCCATAAGAACTATATATGCCCCTAGAGCATTACTCTTAACGCCTGCCTCCGGGCCCTGGCGGGTTCCGTTGACACAGGAATTTTTCTTATCTGACTTTTGAACTATTTTTAATGAAATGGCTATTATAAAAATTTTATCGGATGGGCTTGGGGAAAAAGGGTGTATGGGGGGGGGGGTAGTTGCCCTCGGATATCTTTTGAATCTTAAAAATTGAACTAGAACTTTCAATTTCCAATCAAATGAGCCCCCTCTGAAGTTCATACGAGCATCCCTTTCATAAGAAGCATATACGCCCCCAGGACGACACTTACAGCGCCTATCCCCCGGGCTCTGGGGAGCGTTTTTGTTATCTAATTTTTGAACAATTTCCAAAACACTGGCTATCTCAAAATTTGTAGCGGATGGGTTTGGGGAAAAAAAGAGCGTGGGGGGCTTGTTTAACTCTCTTGACTCTTAAAAAGTGAACTAGAACTTTCAATTTCCAATCAAATGAGCCATCTCTGAATTTTTTACAAGCATCCCTTCAATAAGAACCAAATATTCCCCCATGGCATAACTTAGAAACACCTGCCCTCGTGCCCTGGGGGCTGTGTTGACTCCTGAGTTTTCGTTATATGGTCTTTGAACTATTTTTAAAAAAAAGCTATCTCAAAGTTCTTATCGGATGGGCTTGAGGAAAAAAGGGCGTGGAGGATGGGAAGGGCAGGTGCCCTCCAATCTCTTTTGACTCTTAAAAAGTGAACCTCTTTGAAGTTAATACGAGAATCCCTTCCATAAGACCTATATATGCCCCCAGGGCATAACTTACAACGGCTGCCCCCGGGCCCTGGTGGGTTGTGTCGACACCGGAATTTTTTTATATGATCTTTGAACTATTTTTAACAAAATAGATATCTTAAAATTTTTATCGGATGCATTTGGGAAAAGGGTTTGGGGGGGGGGAGGAGCTGGTTACCCTGCAATATCTTTTGACGCTTAAAAAGTGAACTAGAACTTTCAATTTCCAATCAAATGAGTCCTCTCTGAAGTTTATACGAGCATTCCTTCCATAAGAACCATATATGCCCCCAGGGCATAACTTATAACCCCTGCCCCTGAAGACTTTGGGGGGAGTTGTCTTCTCAAACAAATAATTTCCAGAACTTTCAACTACGTTGAACAAAATGGCTATATCAAAATTTTGATTGGATGTGTTTGGGGAAATGGTGGGCTTGAAAGGGGTATCAGTTGCCTTAGAATCACTTTTGACTATTAAAAAGGGAACTAGCCATTTAAATTTCCAATCGAATGAGCCCTTTCTGAAGTTTTTACGACAACGTTGTCTATACAAAACGTTATGTGCCCCCAAGGCATAACCTATTACCCTTGCCCTAAGGGCTCTGGGAGTTGTCATCCTAAAAGACCTAATTTCCAGAACTTAAAACTATGTTTAATAAAATGGCTATCTCAACATTTTGATTGGATGTGTTTGGGGAAAAGGTGGGCGTGAGAGGGGGGTTAGTTGCCCTCTAATCACTCTCGACTATTAAAAAGGGCACTAGCTCTTTGAATTTCCCATCGAATGAGACTTTTTTAAAGTTTCTACGACAGGAAAAAAATAATAAATAACACATTGTGCCGACATCATTCTTATATGCCCCCTGGGCATAACTTAAAACCCTTGCCCTGAGGGTTTTGGGGGAGTGTCCTCCTCAAAAACATATTTTTCTATCCGAAAATCAACTACGCTGAACAAAATTTCTATCTCAAAATTTTGATTGGATGTGTTTGGGGGAATGATGGGCATGGGGGGCTAGTTGTTCTCCAATCACTTTCGACGATTAAAAAGGGTACTAGCCCTTTGAATTTTCAATCGAATGAGCCTTTTTTGAATTTTCTACGACAACGCCTTCTATAAAACCTTATATGCCCCCAGGGCATAACTTAAAACCATTGCCCTGAGGGTTGTGGGGAGTGTCCTCAAAAACATATTTTATATTCGGAAATCGACTACGCTGAACAAAATGGCTATCTCAAAATTTTGATTGGATGTATTTGGGAGAATGATGGGCATGGGGGGGGGAGGCTAGTTGCCCACCAATCACTTTTGACTATTAAAAAGGGCACTAGAACTCTTGATTTCCAATCGAATGAGCCCCTTTGAAGTTTCTACGACGACCCCTTCCATATGAAGTGCCTTTGGGAAAAAAAATAAAAAAAATAATAACAATAATAAAACAATGGAGCCGTATGGCCTTTACTATAGGCAACGCTATAGCGTTGCCTCTGATATGATCATTCAAGTAACATACAAACAAAAGCAGATGACTCTAACTTTTACAACGTGAGCTACTTACTTGGGGTAGATTGTACAAAAATATCCATAGATAAAATGACCTTAATACTCAACAATTACATCGCCAGAGTTAATACGGATCTTCTTTTCACTTCACAAATCACAAGTAGGATCATCCTTTTAAAATATTCTCCAGGAATTTCAACACTCAAACTTTCAATACTAACTCTTCGATGTTTAATACATAAACATCGATACTTAAATAGAAGATTAGCAAATCTTCTTCACCCTTTGGAGCTCCACTGCTTCAGAATTGTATTTGACCACTGTCATAAACGATAAACCTAACCTAGGTACCTCCCCCCCCCCTAAACCCCGAAAAAAAAAAGTTTAAATAATGTGAGCGCAATGACAAACCACGGTTTGCAATCCAATTCTCTATTAAAATAAACCCGTTTGACTAGTTTCTTAAGAGTCTTCAATATACGATATATATAGGAAATATTGGTTTTACTTCCTACGTTCCTATACCCCCTCAAAAGTTTACATTGGGCATAATTAAAAGCTATACCCCACACTGACAAAAAAAGCAAATATAGCAAGATATTTCAGACATGGCATATGAACAACCGTATGTATATAGTGTCTTTTGATTTAGTTTAACTTTCCAATCGTCATTTCGTGAAAGTTTTAACTTAATACCCTTTGCTCTAACTGCGATATTTGTTTGTTTTTGGAAGGGAGGGGCTAGGAGATTTCAAAGTTTGTACTGGGGGGAGGGATTATTTTTAATTTTAGGTTTTGATCTATATATATAAAAAAAATTAACTATAAGCACTTTTTATGACTCATAATTTTTTTCACAGCAAAGCAGCAAGGTAAATCGAAAGACAGTACGTGTACCCCAGATTATCAAAATAACCCACGTGTAATGTTTCGGGAATGCATGGCTTAAGGGATCAAGTTGAAACTTTCAGGGAGTTCTAAAAGTTGTGTCCTAGAGGCTTTGAGAGATTTAGAGTTCGTGCAAGGTGAAGTAGGTAGTTAAATTTGGTAGTAGGTAGGTGAAGTAGGTAGGTGAAGTAGGTAGGTGAAGTAGGTAGTACAATTTTATCAGAATATCGCATCAGCGACGTATCATGAGTGACTGGGGCAAGGGCGCCGGCAGGAAAATTTCCAGGGGGGAGACGCCAAAATAGCAGTGGTGGTTGGTTGACAGGGAATATATTTCAGGATATTTTTAGGTAGGAATAAGTTTATTTTTAAGTGCTCTTAGGAAAAAACTCTCAAATAAAAAGAGCAATTAAATTGCGTGCAAAGTGAAACAAAATACAATACATTTCAAACGATAAGGATTCCTGGCAAAGGGATCTATTTATTTAATCAATAATGTTTTTAATTATTATGCATTTAATCTTAAAAGAAAATCAAATTCAAACCAAAATTACAGAAGGATTTATTGCTTCCGTAGATTATAATAAACGTAGACTTGTCTTTATGCAATTTCAAACGCCTTAGAATACTTTACAGAAGAAGTAGAGGATACTCAAAAATCATCCTGCCTGCATAGATTCACCAAAACGGGAAATGGGATTCTTACGATTATTACACCGGCTGTATTGGCTTTTTGTGCTGATTCTAAATATATTAAATTCTCTAAGTTTATTGTTACAAGTGACTATACAGATTGGGCCAGGGCAAAGTCTTGTTTTCAGTCAATTTAGGGCACCAAACTACGACTTTACCACGAAAAGGACGAATTTTCAATCAATCTAAAATTCTGAGAAGTTAATTGATTTAAAAGTATCAATAACCATATTTTAGGCTTCCCAGTTGCAATAGAAGTAATGCCACACGGTGGAAGTACTGGATTCAACCAAGTTGATTCGCTTTATTTGTAATAAAACTAGGCTATGTTTGATGATGTGTAATTGCGTTCAATATATAGATATTGAATTGCAATGAGGATAAAAAGGAACACTTGCAATTATCAACTGATTGTGTGTTGCGCTCAAAAATGCTTTCATTAAAGTATTGGTCGAAATTTAACTACGCTCTGCATTAAGAATTTTGGCTGACGGGGCACCGTCCCTCTTATATTGGATAATTTCTTTTCGTTTTAAGTTCTAGTGTTACTCTTAACTTTTATTAAAAAAGAACGACTTAAATTGAAGAGCAATCTTCAATTTTAGAATTGAACAGTATTTATTTTGTGTATAGGAGGAGGGGGGGGATTGGCCGCCTTTCAAGATTTTGACAGAGGATCTTCCTTTTTCTTCTATTAACTAGTGGAATAGATATGATGGTTTTTCACTTTTTTTTCGCGTCGTGATATTTATTTTCTCAGATTGTAGTTCGTGTGTGACTTGAAAAAGGTTAATTACCTGTTTTGGTGGAGAGCCGAGATAAGAGCTAGTTTCGATGTGTATGAAAGTTTCGTATGAAATTCTTAGACCTTTCATGAACTTTAAAGAATAAACACCCCTGTTTGAAAATCTTTGCACTTTGTGAATTTAGATAGCGATAAGGGTTCCTGGTTGAGACCAATTTTAGGACTTGGGTTCTAGTTATTGGTTGATGTGGTAAAAGTTGCCACAATAGCCCTATCCAATAAAATACCAAACGTCTGTTAAGAAGTGTTTTTCGTAAAATTCTTAGTGATTTTTCAGAAAATTGAAGTACATCACATATTTTAGTAGCAGATCCAAAATTTACGGGGTTTTACGCTAGAAAAGCTCCTATTATAGAATATTCTTCCCGTTTTTTTACCAGAAAATAAATAAAATGCATTTCTTACTGCTGAGTCTGTATAATCTTAGACCTTTTACGGCACAATTTCTAAAATATTTCTAAAACTTTTTCTAAAGGGGAACTACAAGAAATATCCCATTTTTAGCTATATATTTCAAAGATTTCAGCCATTAAATTTTACGCTCGATTTTCCAGGGCAACAGAATGGCTAACAGTATGTGGCCGGGAGGATATTTTGAGAAAACCCGATTTTACTACTTATATAAGGAAGTATGCCATTGTCTGCAAACCGCTATTTTGGCCCATCGAACCTTGTTTGTGAGGAAGAGGGTCTTCACGGCAGACGTCGGAAAGTTAAATTCAATGCTATACCATCTCTCCTCTTACCCGCTAATCTAGAGACTATTGAAGGCCAGAGGCTGTTTTCTGCAAGTGACTGTGTTGTGAGGAAGGAGTCTAAGACAATAAAAGAAGGCGTCAAAGCAACCTTAAGTGATGCTATGGTTGCAATTCCAAAAAGTCACAAGCTGAATGAAGTTAATTTCACTTTCGTCCCTGCCTTAGAAACCATTAACGAAGAAGAAAATGTGTCCCATTCTTCACAGATAACTGATTCTTCTAAGCAAAATGGATATTTGCCGACTCTTTCTAGCTGCTACTTCGTCGCAACTCATAATTTGTATCCAGAAGTTTCCCCGAAGGACCAAACCGGGCACGTCATTCTTCAGGACTGGGTAGAGCTCACGAAATCAGTGATGGCCTTGCTAGACCAGGAAGAAGGAGGCTTTTTAGTATTAGCAGGACAAACGCTCTTGCCTCATGTTAAATAAAAAAAAAACAAGTTTTTTTAACTGAAAGTAAGGAACGACGTTAAAACTTAAAACGAACAGAAATTATTCCGTATATGAAAGGGGCTGTCCCCTCCTCAACGCCTCGCTCTTTACGCTAAAGTTTTCATTGTTTAAAAAAATAGAGTTTTGAGAAAGTCAAACTTTAGCGTAAAGAGCGAGACGTTGAGGAAGGGAAAGCCCCTTTCATATACGGAATAATTTCTGTTCGTTTTAAGTTTTAACGTCGTTCCTTACTTTCAGTTAAAAAAACTTTGTTTTTTTTATTTAATTTTTGAACGTTTTTTAATTAATGCAGGTTTTGATTTTGGCTCACCGTACATGAATAATTAAAAAAAATTGAATATCAATTTTACTTTTATTTGATTAAATGGCTTTCTCGAAACCTGTTTAATTTTATTTACGAACGTTTTTATTAGTAATAAATATACGTAACTTACGAATTAACTTACGTAACGAACCTCTATATTCTTATATTTTTGATACGTATATTAGAGGATTCGCCCCCTAGTCAATACCTTGCTCTTCAAGCTAAAGTTTGAATTTTGTTCCAATTCTTTAAAAATGACCCCTTAATCACAAATGCCGTTAATTAGAATAAATAGCTCTTATGAAAGTACTAAATAATCTTTGGCTTAAAGAGCGAGGTATTGACCAGGGGATGAACCCAATCATATACGTAATGTTTCCTGTCGTTTTAAGTTTTGATGTTGTTCCTTACTTTCAGTTAAAAATCTTGTTTGTTTTTTTATAAATATAATTTCTGATCTTTATTTAAATAATGCTGGGAAATCCAGCGCCCCCTTCATCATTTTCTCTGGCGCGTAACTTTTGATAGGTAGGACTAAACTTGATGAAACTTATATATTTGAAATCAGCATTAAAATCTGATTCTTTTGATGTATCTATTGGTATCAAAATTCTGTTTTCTACAGTTTCGGTTACCTTTGAGCCGGGTCGCTCCTTATTTACAGTTCGTTACCACGAACTGTTTGATAACAAAATACTGAAACTTTGGATTTTGTTCAAAATCCAGCTAGTTTTGGGAATTAATAAGATTCAAACCCGCAATGAATAGAAGTTTGGTAAATATACAAACCGAATTCTGGCCCAAGCCTGTGTTGAAAAATGTAGAATAAGTTTTAGGAGACTTGTCAGTTTATCTGGCCTCCCACAGGCCATTCAGCGTGTCTCCCAGGTGGCGATAGGGGAACGCTCTACAGATGTGTAGGGTACCTCCATAGGAGGCACGGAACAAGGGGGGACCTTGTCCCTGGGGGTCCATAATAGAATCTGAGACACCCTCGCTCGGGGTCAAATACAGGCGGAGGAGGAAGAAGGCCCCTCAAATGTACACTCGTAAGGGCTCACTGGTTTGTCCACAAGTCCCATGAGTTGCAAACTTTCTCCCAGTAATGGGTTAAATTGCATGGTGATGCAGAACATCATCGCGGGAGGATCCTCTATAGGAGGACAACTGTGGCAGGGCGTAAGATCCAGATCTATGGACAACGGCCTCTGCAAAGGGCTGCCTCGACCTTTTCGGGGTACCTGCAAGACTGGGGACCTTGCGGTCAACTCTATTCCCACTTGAGGAGTGGCGCCCCTCGACGAAATTATAGCCTAGTAAACGACACAGCATTCGCACGGGATTCTGACTAATGGACAATTCTTCTGGGCTTGGTATGTTTTGATGGGCGTCTTTGGGCTGAAAAACCTCTTCCTAGCTGATTTATCTATTATGGGTTGCCTCCCCGTAGTAGCATAAAATTTGTAGGCATGAATACATAATGAGTCGGAGGTAATAGGCTTGAGACTGTCTGTGCAGGATTTCGACTCTTGTTGATAGAAGAGCATCGCCAAGTGCTGAAAACCATGTTGCGACCAAGATGGGCCCAGGATTGCACAAAGCCTCCATTCATGGAGGTCCCAGGGACTTCTTGCTGTCAAGTTCTAAGGCGGCTTAAGCACTTCGGTGTAGAATTGAGGAGATATGCGATCCCCGTCCTGCACTGGTATCCAGGATCATTGGTTTCCTGAGGCGAAACTAATTTCAGTGATTTAAAGAACATGAAAATTGGAACTTGGAATGTTACGACATTAAAAAATGGCTATCGTATCGACATTTTGACTGACGAATTCAGACGATTCGAACTGGATTTATTAGGAGTTTCAGAAACTCTTATCCCAGGGGTAGGAAGCATGAAATTAGGTGATATAGAATTTGTTTACTCGGGCAGGAAGGATGGGTTTCATAGACAGGGAGTAGGGCTCATGATGAATAAGGAAGCTGCTAAGTCTTGTTTATGCTGGGAAGGTATTAATAATAGAATACTAATTGCTCCTTTTATGACTAGAAAGTTCAGGGTATCAGTTATAGTAGTATACGCCACTGTAGAACCGACTGACGGGGATACTAGTGACTCAGATGAATTTTACTTACAGTTACAGGAGCATATAGACATGGTCCCAGGTAGAAATCTGATGTTATTATGGGAGATTTTAACGCCCAGATTGGTAGAAATAGGGATAGATGGTATCCCAGCCTAGGTAAATTTGGTGTAGGAAAAGAAAACAGTAATGGATACAAACTTTTGCAACTTTGTAGGTATAACAATCTAGTTATAAACAATACGGTGTTTGGTCATAGAATGGCTCATAAGTTAACATGGTATTCACGTGATGGTAAGACAGCAAACCTTATTGATTATGTTATAGTAAACCGAAGACTGGCAGGATCAATACAAGATACTAGGGTATATAGGAGTGCTGTTATTGATGTTAAAAGTAAAGATCACCATCTAGTAGTGTCAAGAGTTAATTTAAAACTGAAATATCGAAGGGTAACTACCTCCCGGGAAGTTATGATGTTGGTAGACTCCAGGATGAGAATTTGAGAGAAACTTTCCAGGAACAGTTGAATGCTAAACTTGAGAGTTTAAAATTTGATAATGTGGAAGATGGTTGGAATAATTTTAGAAAAATAATTTGTGAAGTTGCTGAAGGTGTATTAGGGAAGAAAGCTAGAACTGCAGCTAAGAATATTAGTGGAAAAGCTTTATGTTTAATAGAAAGGAGAAAGGACTTGTACAAGAATTATCTGAGTGATAAATCGTATGAAAACAAAAGAAATGTAAAGAAAGTGGAGAAAGCATTAAAATATGAACTAAGGAGGTGTGAAGTGGAGGCCATGGATAAAATTGCCGAGGATCTGGAAGATGCAGCTAGACGGCATAATGGTAAAATTTTGTACTGGCACGTTAACAAATTGAGAGGGAGTAGTCAATCCCGACTTGTCCCAGTTAAAGATAGGAATGGGGTCGCAATTAGCGATAAAGAAAAAACTAAAGAGAGATGGGCCGAACATTTTGAGAACTTGCTTAACCGAGATAGAGTTGCAGAAAAAAATATAGAGGAAAATGAAAAAGTTTGTGATACCTTGGATGTGAAGGAAGATTTGTTTTGTGAGGAGGAATTAGCAACAGTACTAAAAGGATTAAAGAATAATAAGGCTCCAGGTGCTGATAGGGTGGTAAATGAGTTTCTTAAATATGGTGGCTCTGAGGTTAGAAATAAGTTATTGAAGATTATGAATATGATTTTTGAAAAAGGGGAAGTACCTAATGATTTTAGGAAAACCTTAATTAAGCCACTTTATAAGAAAGGTGATAAAAGTGAGTGTTGTAATTATCGAGGCATTAGTCTGGTCTCTGTAGGTAGTAAATTACTTAGTAATAGGATACTTTTTAGACTGAGAGATGCCGTAGACAAAGTTTTAAGAGAAGAGCAGTGCGGTTTTACAAAAGGTAGAGGAAGTGTCGACCAAATTTTCACTCTTGAGCTAATAATTGAGAAGTGCTTGAGTTTTCAAACACCTTTGGTCCTCAGTTTTATAGATTATGAGCAAGCGTTCGATTCTGTTGATAAAAGAGCTTTATTAAAGGTTTTATCCTTGTATGGTATACCAGACAAATACATTAAAGTGATTAGTGATATGTACGAGAATAACACTGCTGCGGTTGAGGTGGGAAATGAGGTTAACAGCTAGTTTTGTATTAAATCAGGAGTTAAGCAGGGTTGTGTTCTATCCCCCTTTATATGTATTATTTTGATGGACTTTGTTTTAAGGAGCACAGGAAAGGCAATGGGAGACCACGGAATCAAATGGGAGGAAAAAGTCTCCTGGACTTGGATTATGCTGATGATTTAAGCATCCTAGATGAAAGTGTGAGCAAAATGAATAAAGTTTTAGAGGTTTTGCGAGTTCAGGTGCTAGAATTGGTTTGAAAATTAATGTTAGGAAGACTAAGTCACTAAGGCTAGGAATAAGTGAAGATGAAAAGGTGATGTTGGGTAATGAAAAGATTGATCAGGTAGACAGCTTCACTTACCTTGGTAGTATTATTAGTAAAGATGGTGGGAGCAGTGAAGATGTTAAAAATAGAATAGCCAAGGCTCAGGGTGTTTTTTCACAGTTAAAAAAAGTCTGGAAGAATAGGAAGATAAGTCTGCAAACCAAGATTAGAATATTAGAAGCTACAGTGATGACAGTGGTCAAATATGGCTCTGAAGCATGGACGCTCCGAAAAGCGGATGAAGATTTGCTAGATGTTTTCCAGAAAAATTGCTTAAGGATTGTTCTGGGTACCCGGCTGACTGAACGTGTTTCAAACAATAGGCTATACGAAAAATGTGTTTCAGTACCACTCTCCAGGGCTATAATGAAAGAAAGGTTGAGGTGGTTAGGGTACGTTGTGCGGATGAAGGATGACAGATTGCCGAAGATTGTTCTTTTCGGCCAACCATCTAGGGCTAAACCACAGTTCATATAATTATCTATGAACTATATGAACTGATAATTATATGAACTGTGGGCTAAACGGAAAGCAGGTCGTCCCCGTCTGGGGTGGGAGGACGTCATAAAGAAAGATTTAAAGGAAATGGGAACTTCGTGGGCAGGTGTAAAAAGGGAGGCTTTGAATAGATTGGGTTGGCGGAGGAGCTTGCGTAGCTGTGTTGGCCTCAGGCGGCTTGGTGCTGTGGTGAGTTGTTAGTAGTAGTAGTAGTAAATTAGATTGGGCCTAAGAGTTCCATCTAGCTATGCCTTTCGGGTACCAAAATTCTAGTCAGCAAAAAATGTAACAAAATAGGTTGTTAGAAATGAGCAAAATTTGATTGAGACTAAGGAGAAGGTTAATTGTGAATTTTTAGGATCATATCTGACTCAACCTCTTCTGTGGGAGGAGAGGCTAATGTTTTTTACCTTTTTAGATTATTGAAGAAATATCTTCAACTCAATCTCTTAAAATAAAAACACAAAACTGACTACAGGCTAATCATCCTACACGAATAAATGGTATTTAGTTGCAAATTGTATTAACACCAAAATGATAAGATAAACCTTACTTTGTATTACTATAAAATTACTATGTATTTGGACCATCTAAGAACGGATACCGTATTAGGTTTTAAATTACTTTTTGACGTCAGTTTCGTTCCAAAAAAAAGATTGAGTCAAAGTTTTATGGGAAAAAGGCCGAAGATAAACTTTTTTTTTTTTAATTTCTGGTATTTCAACTTGAATTTTATCTTGCCCGCTGAACGGAAAAAAAAAAGAAAAAAAAGGCTTTATGGCCTCCGAGTCACGCAGCCACTTACCTCTTAGGTAGCCTAAAATTTAGCCAGACATCAAAAATAGATGTTCTATTTTAGCGTTTGAAGGTACGATAAGAAAACCTATGCATTATATTTGTGCAATAGAAATTATTGCATGTAAGAAAATACGGGAGGCCTACTTGCTAAGAATCCAGTAAAAACGCGGGAAAGACCGCCTCGAAATCTCAAAGATGCTTAGTGAAAAACAGGTTTTCGCTACATAGTAAGGTAATGCTCACTCCTTCTTGGGGTTGAAGGGGCAAAATCAGGTACCTAGGTTAGGTTACGTATTTATATTTAATAAATGTTATGTTTTACCCCCCCCCCCCCTAATGTGCAAATATATAGCTCACATTTGTTTCTGAACATTTAGATTTTCATCCTATTTTGTTTTATTTCATTAGCATTAACGAAACTTCACTTATCGCGTGTTTACTGGATTCTTAACAAGTACAAAAACATACTTTCTAGCACCGTTGGAAGTTGTGAGATGTTCCGACAAGGTATATTTTTACAAACTCCATCAATGCTCTACTCTTCGCCCAGTGTCCCCCCGCCCTTCTCATACTAAGTTATTAATGGGCTATCGCAGAGAATAACATGACAGGTAAAACGATTTTATGAGGTTTAGAACTCCCTAACTCCTGCTATATCAGATCAAAGTGTTGAGACAGCAACATTGTCGAGAATCGTCAAAAAGTGTAATAGTATACCTTCAGGGCCAACATCACGTGGAAAGTCCCGGAGCCATTGACCCTGAGTTATGGAAATTGCTCGTTGCTCACTAATAGGTCTTTAAAAGAAAAAAAAACGGCCATGTTTGTTCTTGGTTGACCGATCAGGTAGGACTTCTTAGGGACCACTCGATCAGCCAAGATTCTCAGAGTTCTCTGAGGATTTACTCTGGAAAATGCACGTGTTCCTGAGTATATCGTAAGACGCTTAGTGCACCTGATTCTTTAAATGGTATGGAATATCTATGAGGATTAGGTTGACTTTCAAGGAGTGTTAGGAAGGCAGGGGGGGGGTAAGTAAATTTCAAGTTTACAATTTAGAGAGGAAGCAGAGCAAATCGAAATACACTACGTGTATCCAAGTCATCAAAATAGCAAATCTATTAGATCTTCAAAATGGAACGGTGGATGGAGTTGAAACTATCTGTAACATTTCAACTAAAAATGGGATGGGAAGGACTTCAAATTTTGTGCATAGGTAAGAGAAGTGTTTTTATCGGAATTTAGCAAGACTAAGATCCCCGAAAACTTCCAAAGGTTTGGGTTTCAATTGCGCTTCACTAGAAATAGAATAAACGAGCATTTCCCTTTTATAATTATAACATTGAGGAGTCAAAATTGTTGAGACTTCCACAAATTTATAAAAAGTAGTCAGTATCGTTAGTTTTTTCCAGTAATCGTATTTATTATGGCAATTTTCTTCTTTAGTTTATCTGACAGGTAAAACAGCTGTTCAAAATCCATATACTTTTTGTACGAATCGCAAATGAGTCTCAAGCTGTTTGGGCGGTTTGAGTGGGAGGGGGAGTAGTACTCTAGTTTTAAACCTTGATCAGGATTATAGTTCTTTTTTGTGTGTTCTCCTTGATGTTATGACAAATAATAAAACACGCTGCTCGAAATACAAATCGTTTTCATATGGGTACAACTAAAGTGCATGCTTTTAGAAGCTTTACGGGGCGATAGCCCTAATCCTGTTAGCGGTAAGTTCTGCACGTCTCAAGCCTCGACTAATATTCATTTCAAGGTTTTTTTCGGGGAGGAGGACAAATAAATTAAAAACTCACCGAAGATTTGGTTATATGCATGTTTCTTACTTTTTGGCGGGTTGGACAAAACTTTCAGGAAGAGGGGTCTCAAATCCCCAAGCACCCCCCCCCCTCCAAGATATGTCCTCATCTATAGCATTATCTGGTGCTTGATGTAACTATTCATTAAAAATTTTGCTCGTTTTGGGTTTCATTTGTTCATTGATTTTAAGTTCCTCTTGGGTTAGGTTTGAATTAAATAAAGAAAAAGAATCAACTGAAATTAAGAAGCACCATTCAAGCCTAAAACGAACAGAAACTATTCCGTCTATGAGAGGGGTTACCCCTTCTTTGATCCTTGCTCTTCAAACAAAAATCTGTAAGTTCTGTAACTAATACTTCTCATTCAGGTTGAAAGACCCATGTGTTTTAACAGTCCTGCTCAAAGAACTGTGGTGAAACGTCAAACTTCTGCGATAACTCACTGAGTAACAGAAAATGCCCCTTTCCTGCAGTTTTTCAAGATCGGGAGCTCAAAACCTTTTCTTTAGAGCTGTAAAAATTAAAAATAAACCATAAAAATTCATCAGCAAGCCTAGAACAGAAACTATTCCATCTATGAGGGTGGATACCCCTTCTTTGATCCTGGCTCTTCACACTAAAATCTGTAAGTTTTTTAAATGATACTTCTCATTCATGTTGAAAGACCCATGTGTTTTAACAGTCCTGCTTAAAGAATTGTGGTGAATCGTCAAACTTCTGCGATAACTCACTGAGTAACAGAAACACCCCTTTTCTGTAGTTTTTCAAGTTTTCAAGGGGGGGTCAAAACCTTCTCTTTAGGGCAGTAAACCATAAAAATTCATCAGCTTACCGAAAATCCCATTAACAGGCATTTTAACAGACTTCAAACAAAAAATGATATTTAGTGGCACAAAAGGGTAGAAAATGACATTATGTTGTTATTTGTCAAGATGCGAACTTCAAAACCTCCTCATTAGTTCTCAGAAAATAAAAAAATCGGCTGTTCAACAAAAATAAACCCTAGCTCTTAAAACTGAGAATTTCTATTCTATATAAATTGACATGGTGGCGTAAAATAGAAGGAACCATTTTGCTATGGCGCGATCTCTTTTGTTAAAGTGGCTTTTTGTTAAAGTGGCAAAAAGTGACTTTTTTACGGGTGGCGGGCTGTAGTTTCCCTGTGTATGGTTTCAGCCATGGCTTGAGACTTTCAGACTTTCTTTTAATTCCCAAAACTTTGTTTTGCAATTTTTCTAAATGGCAGTTTTTTTGTGCTTTTTTTTTCAAAACACGTTTTTCAAATTTTTTCTACTGTGAGCCTTGATTCGTTCTTTGTTACGTTGCAACTATGATCGAAACCGAATTGGAGTCTTTTATAATCAAATAAAATGAAGCAGGGCCAAAGTCTTCTGTGTATTTTTACTTCACAAAAGCTGCAAGATATATATAGGAAAATGTAGATACGTATCTTTCAGTATTTGTAAAATAGTCACGCAGGGACGCTTTTGTAATAAGCCTATAAAACTCTTAAATTACTTTAGAACATTTCTAAATATTTACTTACTTAAATACTAAAGTCGTATTATTTGCCTTTCCCCCCATCCCTCTGAGGTAAAAAAATATACAGTTATGTTATATATTTCGATTGTACCATATAACGCTTGATCTTGATACTGGAGAACCACTTTTCTAGATGAGGGGTTGCGTCAAACTTCCTATTGAGTCATAAGCCATTGCAAAAAGATAGGCTATATGAGGATTTACATTTCTTGCTATATTTATCTTCTTTAGGAGAAAATGGATGTTTTGTGGCGCAAAGTGGCAGAAAACGCCGCTTTGCTATGCCATTTTTTTCTTTTTTTTTTAATTAAAAGGGTTACCGCCTGTTGATGATTTATTAAAACCTTAGTAATCTCTGCAGCATTCATGTCCTTAAAGTTATTTTCCACAATTAGCCGATTTTCTTACGGGGCTTAAACGTTATCATTACTATCATGAATTGTTTCTGTATGTCTGAACTTCAAACAATTTACTGAATTAAGGTTTAAAACGGATTGATAAGTAATTTCCCGAGTACAAAATTATACGTAAGAGCATAGAAAATCCTAAATTTTTCTTGATGAGATACTTGTTTTTTTATGTTTTGTTTCATTCCATCAAAATTTGAAGTTGCGTGTGCTTTCTTGCAAGTTGCAATACTGTTTGATGGCATTGTTTGCTAGTAAAATCGTCAGTCCTTCCCTTCGCCCCACCCTCTCCTCCAGTCTGGTACTTTTCATGACTTAAAGTATAATCACCATGAAAATGGCTTACTTTAATACATTTTACACCAAATGTTCTCCCCCGCCCCCACTCATATCCCGTAACTAAATTCATGGTATTCTCATGATTCGGCTGTAGAATTGTCAGTAACAATTAAATTGTTGCAAACAATTCATCAATGAAAATGGAAATCCTACAACCTGACCGTCAGTTTTAAAATTAATCATATCTAATAGTTTTTTTATAGCAAGCAATGTATAGTATTTCGTGCTAATAGTACTCAAACCTCTAGAAATGGAATTTTAGAGTCTGCCATATATAAAGGAAGAATTTTTTTCTTCTATCCGTCCACCACCCCTTATACACAAGATACTTTTTAGTTCGTTTCAAGTTTTGATGTAGCTCTTTACTTTGGATAATAGATTTTTGTTAAATAAAAAGTTGAACGGTATTTCCTGTGTAATATATATTAATTTTGTTCTCAGAGAGGAGCTGCTTATCTTTCATATCCATTTCACATATTATCTAAATATCCAAACTGTTCACCTTGTGACAGCAAAATAGTTGAAGCCACGCCCGGGGGCAACTATTGTCGAGGTTCAATACCTTCAGTCGCAAGGAAATTTATTCATATTAGTTGTTATGATTAATTTTTGTTAATTTACAAATATTTTTTTTCAAAATAATGAAATTGTAGTAAATTAAAAAAAAACAAAACAAAATTTTTAAACTGAAAGTAAGGAGCAACGTTAAAAATTAAATCTAAGTTTTCAGTTCTTAAAGAATTGGGACAGAGGTCAAAATTTAACATAAAGAGCCGGGCATTGAGGAGGGAGCAGGGACAGCCCCTTCCATATAAAGAATAGTTTTCTCTTCGTTTAAAGTTTTACGTTGCTCCTTACGTTCAGCTGAAAAAAACATTGTTGCCTTTTAATTACCGTTCATGAATCAGCTACTAATGAAGATTTTGAATCACTAGACATTTCTTAACGCGTTTTCAAACTTATAGTTACTATGGGTTCGGGTTTGCTGTTTACTAGGTTGCAGCAACTGATGGAAGAACGATAATGTATTTTGTGTTAATTCTTGTTTCCTTCTTTGTTCTCTTTAAAAACTAAAATATATTTTATTCTAGGTTGTATTCGTTTATCGTTATATTCAAAGTTATCAGAAGAATGAAGAGAAGTTCCTCACTCCCTTCAGTCCTTTCCTTCATACCAATATCTCACTGCGGCATGCTCGTGAGTAAAGACTAACGTAAGTATGTTTAGTGTGCTCACCACAATTTATATAATATACCAGTAAGTTTACCGCAGATGATTTCTGGCTCTTCATTCTTGGTGCGAACAAAAAGCTCCTCCCACTTATTTCTGCACTTATTGTCCACTTATTGGTTGAGCCGGCCAAGTGGTTTTGTCAGTACTTGTTCCGTAGGTGATTATTCTTTGTCTACCCGTGAAAAGATCTAATGCCGATTATGTTTATATCTGCAAAAACGTTCTCTGGAGCACTCGCACCTCGGTCCGGGTTTTTATAATGGGTGAGATAGGGAAAGATCATACTGGATAATTATATAAACTGTGGTGCTCACTAAATCAGAATTTCTTCAAAGGAATCCTTGAAATTTGCGCTCAAGAAAATCTTGAGCCTGACAAGCACATTTGATGACCCCCAAAAGACATCCGCTGACGTCACCAATAATAGTTCGTGAGCATCTTTGCAGTCTTGTAAAACAGCTAGTATTATAGCCTTGACAGACCATAACAGCCATCGGACAACTCCATGGTTCGTGTAACTTGGAATTCATAAAACTAGGTACCGATTGGTTTTATCAAAATTAACATGTTGACTTTACTGTAAAAAATTCACAAAATTGAGTGCAACTACTAACAACATACAAGTTGACATGCCTTTCATATGCATTCTTTTGGAAAGAATTTTGACTTAAGACATCACTTGAGACTTTTTATGAACTTTTTATGCAGAGGCGTTCCTAGGGCTAATGGTGCCCGCAAAAAATTAATTACAGCAACCACTACCGACTCAAATATATGCGAAACAGCTGAATTAAAGAGGGCAGCCCCCCAGTCACGGAACCCCTACACCTCAAAGAAGCAGCTCGACACAGCTGACCCGGTCCCTCCCCCCTTTAACGGCTCTGACTGGTTTAATATAATATTAGCCAATAATTGTATATTAGTTCAATAATTTTATTGATAACAGTTTAATAACTAATACAATCTAGTTATTTCACAATAATAATTGCATGGGGAATAATTTTAGAATAAAGTATTATTTACACCTGCAGTATGACGAGGATATCATCAGCAATGTAATATAGCAAGTCTGGCACTAAATTTCAGCTCCTTGAACTCGGGGCTTAGGGAAATATGGCCCTCGTTTTCATTTTTCTTTATTGATCACTTTAATGATCCGAGGGGTTCTGTATTTCAAAAAACCGTATACACCAAGTTATGCTTGCCATTCGTAGTACGATTTGAACCAAACATGGCACAAAGAGGTTGAGCATGGTAAAGTGCCCTAACCTACCCAAACAAAAGATGGCAGTTGAGAGATAAATCCTGTTTAGAAAAGGGATGTTTTCTGATTTAAATGGCCATATTCATTGGAAATGCCGTCCTGGCTAATTGGACGTGCGCTGGGTTGAGAATTCTTTATCCCAAGGGGCACGGGTTCGATCCCTGGCATAGCCAGTTATTTGGGTTTGGGACGCGGGTTAGTGGCGTGACTTTGTAAGCTTAGCCAGAGTCGACCCAGCTCTAAATGGGTACCTGGAGAAATCTGGGGAAGGTAAGCAGGAAGGGTGTGCGAAAGCACAGGATGGCTGGCCCCCAGCCCCCCATTGCATTTCCTGGCTGAGGGCCACAAAACGGAGATCAGCACCGCCAGTTTGTACCTTAAGGGTCTAGTGCAGTCATACTATACTACATTCATTGGAAAGGGGTGATTATATCCCCTCTAAATAGTTCCCTCTGGAGCTATTGTTTTATCCTTATATCCTTTCACTCTATTCCATCAACTCTGCCTCTACTTAGCCTTTTGTGTCATTACTATCTAGTATTCGTTGGTATAAAAAACAAGACACTTTGAATCGATAAATACTTTATTTTAAATAAGAGATTATTTTATCAAATACACGGTTTTTTCTTCTTCCACTGTCAAATTAAGGATATCGTTTTCTTATCTCCAATATTTCCACCAGGAGGGGAATAATAGGCAGCCGCTCTCACCTCTCTTTCGATAGAACAGTGTTGGCTAAAAACCCAATTATCTATTCACATTATTTAATGACATTCTATTTTAACTTTTATTATGCCCTTGCATCATAACGCGGCGCAATATTAAATATTTGTTTTTGACTTGAATATCTCCAAGTAGTCATTGTTTAAAGTACTTCTCATGAAAGTAAAGAACTAAATTGAAACTTGAAATGAATAAAATTACTGCTTCGCAGTTTTTGCAACATATATAGGAAAAACAGTTACAAATTAACTGTAATTTTGATAAACTAGCGCTTTACTGAAAACTACGCTTGCTCGGCTTTCTTGGAGATTTACAATTAGATAGTAAATTTTATTTTTTGTTTTTTTGGCCAGTAAAAGACTATTACGAGATTAAAAGTTAGTCTTTTTTAGGTTACCTAAGGATTTTTCCATAGATCCTTAAATAAAAAAAGAACCACTACAGCAACCACTACCGACTCAAATATATGCGAAACAGCTGAATTAAAGAGGGCAGCCCCCCAGTCACGGAACCCCTACACCTCAAAGAAGCAGCTCGACACAGCTGACCCGGTCCCTCCCCCCTTTAACGGCTCTGACTGGTTTAATATAATATTAGCCAATAATTGTATATTAGTTCAATAATTTTATTGATAACAGTTTAATAACTAATACAATCTAGTTATTTCACAATAATAATTGCATGGGGAATAATTTTAGAATAAAGTATTATTTACACCTGCAGTATGACGAGGATATCATCAGCAATGTAATATAGCAAGTCTGGCACTAAATTTCAGCTCCTTGAACTCGGGGCTTAGGGAAATATGGCCCTCGTTTTCATTTTTCTTTATTGATCACTTTAATGATCCGAGGGGTTCTGTATTTTCAAAAAAACCGTATACACCAAGTTATGCTTGCCATTCGTAGTACGATTTGAACCAAACATGGCACAAAGAGGTTGAGCATGGTAAAGTGCCCTAACCTACCCAAACAAAAGATGGCAGTTGAGAGATAAATCCTGTTTAGAAAAGGGATGTTTTCTGATTTAAATGGCCATATTCATTGGAAATGCCGTCCTGGCTAATTGGACGTGCGCTGGGTTGAGAATTCTTTATCCCAAGGGGCACGGGTTCGATCCCTGGCGTGGCCAGTTATTTGGGTTTGGGACGCGGGTTAGTGGCGTGACTTTGTAAGCTTAGCCAGAGTCGACCCAGCTCTAAATGGGTACCTGGAGAAATCTGGGGAAGGTAAGCAGGAAGGGTGTGCGAAAGCACAGGATGGCTGGCCCCCAGCCCCCCATTGCATTTCCTGGCTGAGGGCCACAAAACGGAGATCAGCACCGCCAGTTTGTACCTTAAGGGTCTAGTGCAGTCATACTATACTACATTCATTGGAAAGGGGTGATTATATCCCCTCTAAATAGTTCCCTCTGGAGCTATTGTTTTATCCTTATATCCTTTCACTCTATTCCATCAACTCTGCCTCTACTTAGCCTTTTGTGTCATTACTATCTAGTATTCGTTGGTATAAAAAACAAGACACTTTGAATCGATAAATACTTTATTTTAAATAAGAGATTATTTTATCAAATACACGGTTTTTTCTTCTTCCACTGTCAAATTAAGGATATCGTTTTCTTATCTCCAATATTTCCACCAGGAGGGGAATAATAGGCAGCCGCTCTCACCTCTCTTTCGATAGAACAGTGTTGGCTAAAAACCCAATTATCTATTCACATTATTTAATGACATTCTATTTTAACTTTTATTATGCCCTTGCATCATAACGCGGCGCAATATTAAATATTTGTTTTTGACTTGAATACCACCATTGTCTTTTCTTTTCTCTTGAAGTAACTTTGATGAATGGAGAGCTATATAGGTGGGTCACCTGTCTTCGGGTGTTGGCAAAAAAAATCTCCAAGTCGTCATTGTTTAAAGTACTTCTCATGAAAGTAAAGAACTAAATTGAAACTTGAAATGAATAAAAATTACTGCTTCGCAGTTTTTGCAACATATATAGGAAAAACAGTTACAAATTAACTGTAATTTTGATAAACTAGCGCTTTACTGAAAACTACGCTTGCTCGGCTTTCTTGGAGATTTACAATTAGATAGTAAATTTTATTTTTTATTTTTTTGGCCAGTAAAAGACTATTACGAGATTAAAAGTTAGTCTTTTTTTAGGTTACCTAAGGATTTTTCCATAGATCCTTAAATAAAAAAAGAACAACGTTCTAACAAGGTTTTATTTTTCTAATAAACAAGAGAACAAGGTCAAAAGTACGCGGACTGAAACTTAAGTTTGAATAAGTATCTTAGAAAGAAATAACTAAAGACAAGGTTGGATATACAGTAGATATCAGGAAGAAAATAAGTTTAAAAATTAGAAATTTTACTCAGAAAATAAGTGAATTGGCTGCAAGAAATGTATAATTCTAGAATGGATACGAGTCATTTTAATATGCAAAGTTGTTATTTTATTTAAAAAATCCGTAGATCAAATCTAGAGTTTCCCTACCTTTATTTGAATGCTTTTAGTAAACTTAAGTTAAAATCGGAAGACTTTAGTCATTTTGCTAGACTTACAGTGAACTTTTTTTTTTCAATGTTTTATTAATTTTTTAGCAGGGCAGACCCATGCGGTCTAGGTTGAAAACAATGGGTCATTGCCTTCACGGAAAAAAATAAAAACAAATTAAAACAAAAATAACAGATGGCTGGCAAGGGTAAAAGTACCTTTTGACTTTAACAAGCAATTAATTCAACACGCCATAAGACATTATTTTTCATAGTTTTTCTGCATTCCTTTTATCTTAATTTTAAATTGATTGAATTTATTATTTAATTTTTATTTAATCATTTCGATTTGATTTTTTATTTAATTTTAATTAGATTTAATTTTTATTTAAATTTAATTTAAATTTGACTAATTTAATTCGAATTTTTCAACACAAGAAGATAGTTTTCTATCACTTGATAGCTGAGATTTGGTTTTACCCATCTACCAAATTGCATTTTTGGAACTTGCTTTGCATATTTTGAGTTGAAAAATACACTAAAAACTGGTCCTAAATCATAGAAAAATTTTCTTTTCTTATTTATAAATCAAGTAGAGATCACTCTCTAAGCCAAAGTCCAAGTAATGTCACAATTCTGGCTAGGTGAATGAATAGGTCTAAAACAAAACTATTGATATGAGCATGTTCTACACGCATGCGAACTTGTGCACCCCCATATTCGTTGTAAGCGCCCCCGATTACCCTAGGATCCACCCTAAAACCAACTGCAGCTGATATGAGCCACTCCTTCCCTTTTTTTGAAGGATCAGATTACAGCTGTATGCTTGTCATAAAACGGACGATATCAGATTGAATTCAAAACCTTGAAGGTTAGAAGTCAAAACTATAGCCTAAATATGCTTTTAATATGGTTAAAGACCTGAAACTCTGTACCGAACATGCTTCAAGATGGGGTTCTTTTTAACATCTGATCAAATTTTGGAAGCTACTTTGATAAAAACGGTCTACATATCCAATAACTGAAAACCTGCTTGGCTAGGTCCTCAACCCTTGGCTTATCCTTCATTGGTGGCACCCAAATACTTATTGTACTAGTATTTTTACTTATTTATTTCTACTGAATCACGCTACACTTAATGTTGGGCTAGTTATTGTTCTGCTTAGCCGAATTGTGACAGCCACAAAATTATGGATGATTTCCATAAGATATGGAAATGCCATGACCCATGCAGCTTCTACAAAAGGGCTCTAAATTATGCAAATAGTCCATTCAAAGCAGAGGCTATATAAATATATAAGGTGGATTAGTTTCTTCTTGGCTAAATCATTCTTACGGAATGATTTTCAATCTTTACGACTGGATCTGGAAGTAGGGCTTTGCTACAAAAAGTAGACCCTTTAATATCATGGCCAGATTAAGCCTCAAATATTGCAATCTTCTTTGACTTTTGAATTTAAATTAACATTTTCTTTAATTTAATTCTAAAATATTCCATTCACAAAAATAGTTTTCCCTTAGTTTACATTTAATAGGATGTTTATGTGTATTGTCTTCTTAAATAGAACAACCAACTTTACGTAACCATGCCATAAAATTAAATTGAACTTGAAGATCAACTTTTAAATTTTCCTTTAAAGCTAAAATTTGGTAACTCTTGGAAAAGGCGAAATCCCTCATTCTTTTCTCATTTATAAATTTTGAATTGTCTTTGCGTAATCTCCACAATCAGTAAAGAAAAAGAAAAGACAAGCATCATTTGTTTATGACTGAGAAAACGATAAAAAAAATTCAGAGAATTTAGAAGAAAATTAGAGAGTATTACATTTTTTATTTTATTTTTTTTATTGTTTTTTATTTATTGTATATTTTGTTTCAACTAGAACTAGCAAAATGTGCATTGAACAATTGTCATACATTTAAGTAGCTTAAGAAGGTCATAAACCTTTTCAGCGCACAATACAGTATAGATTCCGAGCAAAATATAACTGGGCAAAAAAAGATCCCAAAGGTCGGTTAACTGTTGTTATATGTGTATTTACTATTATCGATTTACCATTTGATTTGCTATTATTCTGTAGCTGAGATTCAGTTCTGCCCATCTCTCAAATTACATTTCATCTTGTGTATATGTTTTTTTATATTCAAAGTAAGCTGAACACTAATTAGAATTCTTTGAAAGAACTTTAATTTGTCTATTTTATAAGCAAGTTTAGATCCTTGTCCAAGAAAAAAGTCCAAGCAAGAGCCCAATTCTAGCTTGGTCAATGGATAGGCCCAACACTAATGAATCCGATGTTTTGGTCCAAGTTATGGCTACGGAACTGCCACAAATTTGCTTCTTTCAGAGGGAACATATAACTTAAAGTAAAAAAAACCTTTTGAAGTAGACTGAGTGGCACAGAGAAGACCTGAGACTAATCTATGAGTATTGGCGAAAACTAAATCAAGATCGATCAAGATCTTAACCGTAAGAGATACCAGCGGCAAAGATCTCGAGGTGCGAGGAACATGGAGTATCTCACGTGTACGGATAATCTTTCTTTAACCATAATTTCTTTTATTCTGTGGTTTTTCACCATAGTTGAAAAACCATAGTTGAAAAACCAGGGAGATCTCATTTAATTACCATCCAACCGTTCCAAATTAGGCCTAGTCAACAGTCAAGGGGATGGTGACTGAAAATCAACTACGTCAGCGTTTCAATTGAAGCTTTTCGTTCACAATTGTGCTTATAATTTTCTTCGGGAAGGGGGAGGGGGGTCAAGCGTTCAAAAATAGGCTAGGTATACTGTATTCTAAGAAATAATGCACATAATCTGATAATTCTTGAGACTTCAATAGGGTACGGGTCCAAATGAAAGGGCGAGTCCCTCCACATATGCCTGCTTCTTCAGCAACTTAATTGTTGTTTCAGGTTACCGTCAAAGATATCTAGCAAACAAGTGTATCAGTAGTAGGCTCCAACAGCTAGGTTTATCATGAAAATACCAAAGTTATCCTTTCTTGGAATTTTCACCATTTGGAATGAATTTTACGTTTATAAACAATTTTACATTTACAATCAGAGAAGAAGGAAGGAATAGGGTCTTGGGGCCAAAACAACTCCAAATTTTGTGCTGAAGGAGGGGGCTCATTTGTGCTGAAGGAGGAGAGAACTCATTCTCTCTCTTATTTAAAGAAAACGTAAACGCTACGGTTTTCCAAGTTATTATACTATTCGTCACCCATCATGCTTTGCTACTAGAATCTTTAAGTCTTTGTATTTGCAACATTAGACATTTTGTAGTTTCTTATTAAGTTTCTTCTTATTATTTTCTAATTTCACCAGAGAGAGAAAGCCAAGAGTCGTCTAAGTTGACATTAAGCTTTTTTCAGAAAATAATACAATCTCTGTGGGTTATACCTATCATAGATTAACATTTTTGTGGATAAAAACTTAGAAGATGCAAAATAAAAGTTTAAAACTTTCTTTTTTGAAATATAAAAATATTTTTTAGATTATATTTGTTATTTTATGCATATGTTGTTAGTTCTTTTTGCTTATATTATGTTCATTCTTTAATTAAATTTGCTATTTGAAGTAAACATATTGTATATTGTGCATATATTTTGTTGTTTCTCTATTCTCTTTTTGGTATCCTGTTTAGTTCTCGATGAAAACAAGTTTTCTTCTGAAAGTGATATCTTTTTTTTTAATGTAGAAACAATCGTAATTTTGACTTTGAAGGCATAAAAAATCCCTATCTAAACAATTTTCGTCCATAATAACCGAGAAAACCGAAATAATATTATTTTTGGTTTCTGAAATTCCTAAAAAAAAATTATTGCGTAACAAACCACCATTTGAACCACCACCTCCAGGGTTGCTGGGTAAAAAGGATGATCAGATCCTGCCTAAAAAAGACAGGTTAAGGGCACGCCCTCGGTAAAACCATCTAATTTGATGCAACATACCGTCTAATATCATCAAGATACCATCAAGATACGATCTAATTTAATGCTAGATACCGTCTAATACTATGAAGATACCATCTAATGTATTACCAGGTTCGCAGTGAAGGCATCATGACGCCATTCAGACAAATTTTGCCAGAAAAAGGCGAACGCGTTAAGAAAAAGCTAGACATGATCATTGAATGGGATGCGAAAAGCGATCAATGAAAAAAGAAAGTAAATAGCGCTATCTATCTAGCTACGATTTTGTCGTCAAACTGTCGACTTATTTGATGTTGTACATTAGAAAACTAATGGACATGGCGCAGGCGTCTCCTCTGCTTGGAAATAAGCGGCTAAAGAGAATTACTGAGTTTGCGATCCTCCGCATTCTACTCTTATATCTGCATTACAAAACGTCCTAAAATTTCTTAGACAAGAACAGCATAATAATTGCCTTGTACTGGGCTATACCACTATTTAATTTGGTTGAATTGACTTTTGTTACTAATCAGGATTTCGTCTAGTGATAAATAACATTTTTGAAGTACCTAATATACAAATATTTAAAATTTGTTTGATATTTCAAACAAATTAATTTCAGCCACTATTATGGCGGTATTTACTCAAAGCTTGGCTATTTTTAAAAATGGCGTACAAGATATATCAAAACATAATTTAGGCAAGAAGCTAGATTATGAAGATTTACTCATTTTAATTAGTGATGTTAGTGATCTAAGATGTTGGTGCAACCCTTCCGATTGGGGTTGCATCCCTAATATGTTGCAACCCTACAGGCTACAGACACCGCCAAAAAAGAAAAGAAAATACCATAACTTGATTCAGACGAATATATTTCAGAGCTTCTTGGTGATAGTAATTAAAAAGGCTTTATTAGTGCTTCTTGTCAAAAATATATTTTTGAAGGCCCTGCCTATAAATAAAAGATAATTCTAAATACATAAATAATGCCTATAAATAATAAATAGCTAAAGTCACCTATAAACAACGCTAAAGTTTTTTTTAGAACTTTTAAAAGTTTTTGCAGTCTAATTAAACTGCCCTTGTATTTCAGGAGTCATTTTTAAATAATTGGAACAAAAAGGCAAACTTTAGCGTAAAGAGCAAGGTATTGAGCTAATTTACAATCGAATGATCCTCCTCTGAAGCTTATACGACCATCTCTTCTATAAAAACCTTATTATGCCCTCATGGCACATTTTACAACACTTGCCCCGGATTCTGGGGGGGGGGGGCTGTTTTATCCCTGGAGTTTTGTTATATTATCTTAGGTATATTTTAAACAAAATGGCTACATAAAAATTCGATTGGACGCAATTGGGGAAAATAAGGTTAGGAAGGGGGCCTAGTCGCCATCGGACCACTTTTGACTCTTAAAAGGGGAATTAGAACTTTCAATTTTTAGTCATTTGAGTCCCCTCTAAAGTTTATACGACCACCTCTTCCGTAAGAGCCTTATATGCCCCCGCGGCATAAGTCACAGCCCTTCCCCGGGCTGTGAGGGGAGGGGGTATGTTGACAACGAAGTTTTTGTTATCTGAACATTGGACTATTTCAAACAAACTGGCTGTCTAAAAATTTTCATCTGATGCATTAGGGGGAAAGAAGACTGTGTGGTGGGGGGGGGGGGCAGGTAGATCCCTTCAGTTCACTTTTAACTCATAAAAAGGTAACTATAACTTTCAATTTCCAATCAAATGAGCCACCTTCGAAGTTAATTCGACCACCCATTACATACAAACCTTATACGCCCACGGAGCATAGCTTAAAACACTTGCCCCTGGGCTTTCGGGGGTTGTGTCAACCCTGGAGTTTTTGTTATCTGAAGTTTGAACTATTTTTTTTAAAATGGCTATCTCAAAATTTGTATCGGATGGGCTCGGGAAAAAGGGTGTGGGGGGGGCTAGTTGCCGGATCTCTTTAGACTCTTAAACAGTGAGCTAGAACTCAATATTCAACCAAATGAGCCTTCTCTTAGGTTTATACGAGAATCCTTTCCATAAGAACCATATATGCCCCAAGGGCATAACTTACAACGCCTGCCCCTGGGGCCTGGGGGGGGGGGGTCGACACCGGAGTTTTTTTTATCAGACCTTTGAACTATTTTTTACAAATGGCTATCTAAAATTTTTATCTGATGCATTTGGGGAAAAAAGGGCAAGGGGGCTATTTACCAACTGATCTCTTTTGACTGTTAAAAAGTGAACTAGAACTTTCAATTTCCAATCAAATGATCCCTCTCTGAATTTTATACGAGCATCCTTCTATAAGAACCATATTTGTCCCCAAGGTATAACTTAACACGCCTGTCTCCGGGCCCTGGGGGCTTGTGACGACACTAGAGTTTTTGTTATCTGGCCTTTGAACTTTTGCTAACAAAATTAATAACTATCTCAAAATTTTTGTCCTATAAATTTGGGGGGAAAGGTTCTGAGAGTTGGAGGGGGGGTCTAGCTGCCCTGCTATCACTTTTGACCATTAAAAAGGGCACTAGAACTTCCGATTTCCGATCGAATGATCTACCTCTGAAGTTTATACAACGACCCCTTCCATATGATGCGCCTCTGGGAGAAAAAATAATAATAAAATATTCTAGCCGAATGGCCTTTACTATAGGCAACGCTCTAGGGTTGGCTCTGATACCAGACAAATACATTAAAGTGATTAGTGCTATGTATGAGAATAACACTGCTGCGGTTAAAATAGGAAATGAGGTTAGCAGCTGGTTTTGCATTAAATCAGGAGTTTAGCAGGGTTGTGTTCTATCCTCATTTTTTAGCAGGTCATGTTCTATCAGGAGTTTAGCAGGTCATGTTCTATCAGGAGTTTAGCAGGGTTGTGGATCATTTTGATCAACTTTTTCTTAAGGAGCACAGCAAATGCGATGGAAGAGCATTGAATCAAACGGAAAAGTAGAACCCCTCCCCCTTGAATACTGATGATTTGAGCGTCCTAGATGAACATTTTGCAAAATAAACGATTTTTTGACGGTTTTCAGGCCTTGGGGTTTAAAAATTGGCTTGAAATTTAATGTTAAGAAGACAAAGTCGCTATGACTGAAAATAAGTGAAGGTGGAGAGGTAATGTTCGGTATCGAGAAGATCAATCAAGTAGATAGCTTCACTTGTTTAGGCAGTATTTTAGTAAAGATTGTGGATGCAGTGAAGATGTTAAAAATAGGATAGCCAAATCCCAGGGTGTTTTCACAGTTGATTTATTTTTTTTTAAGCATAGGAAGACAAGTCTACAAACTAATATTAGAATATTGAAAGCTATAGTGATGACGGGGGTCAAGTTTGATTTGAAACGTGGGCACTCGGAAAGTTGGGGGAAGATTTATTAGAGGTTTTCCAGAGAAATTGTCCACGGCTTCCTTGGAATACCCATCTGACTGACCGTATTTTAAACAGTAAGTAGTACGCAAAATGTGGTTTTATCTCACTTTCTGGTGCTATAATGAGAGAAAATTTGAGATAACTAGGGCACGTTCCGCAAGTGAAGGATGACAGATTACCAAAGATCGTCATTTTGGTCGACCATTTAGGACAAAAAAAAGCAGGTTTTCCCAGAATTTTGCGGAAGAGGGTCGTAAGTAAAGATATATAGGGGAATTCTATCTCCTTGGGAGGGTGTACAGTGGCAGGACTTGAATATATTTAGATGGAGGAGCTGTGTTTGTAGCTGTGTTAGCATCAAGCGGCTTGCTGTTGGAGTAAGTTGTTAGTTTTAGCACTAGTAGTAGCATGAGCCGAACTTAAGAAAGAATGGAAATTACCTTAAGAATGAAATTACCTCAAGCCAGGCTAAAATTTGGAACTCCACTGAATAAGAGATTTATTTTGAACAGGGGTTTTTCATGCCAGCATTTAGAAGAATCAAAATGCTAATCAAGTCAGAAGGAAAAAGGAAACAGTTTTTTTAAACAGATAAGGTCACTTCAATTTTACTATCAACTGCCCCAGGTCAGGGGGTACATATTAAACAACAATGTGGCCTCTATCGAGTTTTTTTTTGTTTTTCTCAAAAAATAACTTTATCCCCTCCTCCCTCCCTCAATCTTACAAAATCTTGAAGTTTCTGTTACGCTTTACTGAAAATTATACACCTTTTGAATCATATTTTATTACTATAGTATTATAATATATATACTAACGGATTTTCCAGGAAACATAAATGTTGTTGGAAAACATATAAATTCGTGCAAATTATTTTTGTCACAGTACTTCAAAAATACACTTAATTTTTCACTACTGTTATGTTGTTATATATATAGTTTCTCTTTATTGCAACATATTTAACAGTCAAGAACATTGAATTATGGATGAAACTTTTCCTATGTCAGTTTCGATTTTTTTTTTTTTTTTTTTTTTTTTAACAGTCTATTTGGTCTACAGTAACGCAAAATTAATAATCATTCTTAGTATTTAGCACTTATAGAGTGAAAATATATATGAAAATGATACCCATTGCTAGTCTTTAGCAGTTATAGAGTGAAAACCACATCTATTTCGAAATCTAACATTAAAATTCTACAAAATAATCTTCATTCTTATTCTTTGGTAGTTATAGAGTGAAAACTCTATGTTTATGTGAAATTATATTGCTAACACTATACAAAAAGATGCCAATGCTCAGTTTTAGTGGTTATACAGTGAAAACTCTATATTATTTAAAAATCTATTTTTAAAACTCTATAAAATGATACTCATTCTCAGCATTTAGCAGTTATAGAGTGAAAACTATATCTATTTAAAATTATACTATTAAAACACATTAAAATGATACTTATTCTTAGTCTTTAGCAGTTACAGAGCGAAAACTAGAACTAGATGATTGTTGATACAGCTTTTTAGGGAAAATAACTTAGCAACAAGGAAATGCTCATCTAAGCTAATAGCCCTGCATAGTTTCTGGTATAAACATGATTAATGATGGTAGATAATCACGACAGGGCAATGTGATCATGTATGATAGCACAATATTATATAATCATCATAGTGCAAGCAATTTATTATTCACCGGTAGATTTTTATCTATCAAAAATGTAGCAGCAGAGGTACCGTTGGTCTAATATTTCGCATTTTTATATCATAGAAACAGGTATAGTGTATTCTTTACGCTTTAGAATATGTCTCATTCTAATGATCTCTCTATTATAGGCATTCTTTACCTATATAGGTATACAGGTAAAGGTACAGAATTTGGCTCACCACACATGAAAAATTAATCTGCCAACGAAAATTTTGGCTGATTCATTCCGTATATGAAGAGTTGCCCCCTCCTCAATAGCTTGCTGTTTACGCTAAAGCTGTTAGTACTTTCAAAAAAGTTTCCTATTCTAATTAAACGGCTCCGTGTTCCAATAGCCGCTCTTGAAAAATTAAGACAAACGGTTAAACTTTAGCGTAAATAGCAAGGTATTAAATAGGGGACAACCCTTCATATGTGGAATAATTCCTGTTCGTTTTGAGTTTGAATGTTGCTTCTTACTTTCAGTTAAAAAAAACTAGCTCCTTTTTTATTTAATTTCTGATCGTTTTCGAATAATGCCGGTAAATCGGGCTCACCCTCTATGACATATACCCTCCTCCCTCATGGAAAACTTCTTCCGCGGAAATTTCATTCAACGTAAAGTGCACCCCCCCCGTCAACTTCCTCCAGACAGTTCCATCCTCGCTGAAAATCCCTCCTCCATGTAAAATAGCTGAGAGACGAGTCAGCCTGAAAAGTTCTCCTTAGCATTCTTTTATTTAAATAAGATTTTAGTCTCTAATCAGTTTCTCGATCACTCTAGAAAAACCCCCTTCCGGGGAAATCATTTCCCAGATGTCATAACACTAGGAAAAAAAGCTTCCGGATAATTCCGTCAAAATATCTCCACGTATGGGTGCCCATAAGGAGGGCACACCCCCCCCCCCCCTAGCTGAAAGAAACTACCTTGTATTTTTAAATTTTTGTTTTAAGATGTCTATTATACAGCATTGTTAGTGCCGATTAGACCAGGTAAGCCTCCCCCCCTAAGATTCACATTATGGGTGCCAATATCTTCAAAAGAAACAAATTGGCAAAGAGAATGTAAGACAATTAAAAATAATCTCGTATAGTAATTTTGTCAAATTCCTCAGTGTAACATTTTCCCTGGAAAATTGACCAACTGGAAATTTATCTCCCAAAGAAAGACTCTCTCTATAAAAATCCACCCCAAAAACCAAACCCCCTCCTAAAAATGTCTGTATATTTCCCAATAACAAATATTGTACGTAAACAATGGGCAAATTTCATAGCTTACACGCCTCTCCCCACGGGCGAGGGTTATTTTACACCTAAAGACATAATTATTTGATCTATTAACTATACTAAACAAAATGGCTATCTCAAAATTTTGATCAGATAACTTTGGGGGAAAATGGGTGTGGAAGGGGGCCAAGTTGCCCTCCAGTCTTTCTGGTCAGTTAAAAAGGGCACTAGAGCTTTTAATTTCCTTTCGAATGCACCCTCTCCCGATCTTCTAGGACTATTTTTTCAATATGATCACCCCTGGGGAAAAAACACACACACAAAAAAAAATAAACAGGCATCCGTGAACTGTCTTCTGGCAAAAATAGCAAAATTCTGCCTTTTTGTATATAGGAGCTTGAAACTTCTACAGTAGGGTTCTTTGGTACGCTGAATATGATGGCGTGATTTTCATTAAGATCCCTTGGATTTTATTTCAAAACTCAGGCAAATTTTCTCAGGCTTGTAACTTTTGATAGGTAACACGAAACTTGATGAATCTTATATATTTAGAATCAGCATAATAAGTTGATTCTTTTGATGTATCTGCTGATATTATAAATTACATATTTTAGAGTTTTGGTTACTATTGAGCCGAGTTGCTCCTTACTTACCTGTACACTTTGTTTCTACGAATTGTTTGATAAACATGGTGCTTTGCATTATCTTTTTTTTTTTTTTTTTTTTTTTTGTGGTGTTAATGGTAAGAGTATATAAAGATTTCATACTGGGGTGAACCGCAAGTCTACAAATGCTCTTTTTTGAGGTGGAAATGATCGCTATTTGGTGGGAACGGGAATCTAAACGACACCAAAAATAGCCAAGTTATCCAAAAAAGTTTTACCAATATTACGTTCATGTATAAATTACGTTTTATCCGAAAATTCTTAGCCATTTTCGAATGGTTTCAAGTTCTTTTTCGAAAGTCACAGAAATTTATTTTCGCCTTGAGCTTTTACTGTTAAGAAAAATCGAAATAATAGTTACCGAATACCAATTTTTTCGAGCTAAGCAGTTTTATGCTATAAAGAGTGGAATATATACTTGGAAGAATTTTGAAGAGTTGTTTATATTACGCTCTATAGAAAATTATTGAAGTTTACAGATTATCCAGCTGACTTTTTTTCATTATACAAATTATTAGTCTCATCAAAGGATAGTTCTAACAGTGGTACTTAGGAATAGTCCTCACTTACAGCTTTTTTCATAGGTTTTAAACGGATGGAGCAAGAGCCTGCGTAGCTGTGTTGGCCTCAGGTGGCTTGATGCTGCGGTGAGTTATTAGTATTAGTAGTTTTCAATGGACAAAATAATAGAGGTATCGTATCGAAGTTACACACGGCTGTTGTAATAAAAAATAGAGATGAACACAACTCTGGTCGATAGTGAATTAGATATACAGTATCGGTAAAATGAACAGACAGAAATGAATGGATAGAGGCAAATAAGTAATGTCTCTCAACATTACCGAGATGTAAGAGACATATCCACGAGTGATCCTTCAAATTACAGACTATTCTATCTTCTGTCAGTAGTCATCCAGATTTTTGAAAAGGCCAGGGTTTCTAGGCCCAAAAGCTTCCTTGTTGCAAAACAGTTCCCTCATGAATTTCAGTCTGCGTTTCGTGTTGGTCATTCGACTGAGCATGTATGTGCTTCGCTCCTTAGTTTCATTCATTCAGCATTAGATTCAGCTTTAATCCCAGTTGCTGTTTTTTTGGACGTAAAGAAGGCGGTCTTATGGACGTATGTTGGTTGGTATGGAGGTATGGACGTATGGAAGTATGTTGATATTGGTTGGTTGGACGAATGTACGTAAAGTTGCTCTCTTTTTATTTATATTAATGATCTTTTCTATGCAATAAAAATGTTTATTCCAAATTTGTGTTGCCATTTGTGTTACCACATTCGTGTTGGTGAGCCCAGGTTTCAGTCAGACTCCGATGACAGCCTAATAGCTTTCGCTAATGACAGTACGTTATCTACGGTTGCAGTCGATGCTTCACTAGATAAAAATCCACTTTTCCATTTGAGAGTGCTCTTTGACGGTTTAATATGATCTATTTGGCTCTTAACAATTCCAAGTCTAGTTTGGGGTTTTTCCTAGACTTTCTCAACCTTTTCCGAGCATTCGTATGACACATATGTCACATGATACTCTCCTTAGATCTGAAAGTGATTATGTTTGATTTCCCAATAATGCATTAAAACTTAAGATTGCCTGGAATATTGCCATCTTACGTTAGTTGAAGCATTCCCTGGATCTATCATACAACTTCTGTTTTTCAACTTGATTCAGTCATATATTTCTTACCATTTGATAAGTTGTACCATTTGGATGTGAAATTTCCAGTCAAATTTGCAAAGCATAGTATGTCTTCATGAGAAGTCCATACTAGTAGTAAAATTTGCAAATCCATCTACTGTAGAACCCCCCTTAAATCTCCGTTCACTTTGTGTTCTTGGATGTGCTTCGTTTATTTTTGCACGGACACTACACTTCCTTCCTTTTGCACGGACACGGACACTACACTTCCAGTTTACTTTTGCACGGAGATAGGATATTATATTCGAAACTCTTCATATTACCAACGTTGTTTTGATAATACACTAGTCCTTGCCACACCTTACACTTAGTCTGCTTTTAGCTCTTTAGTTCCAGCTCTAGTTCTAGCTCTCTAGTTCTGGTTAGCTCTCTAGTTTGGTCTGCTTTTAGCTCTCTAGTCTTCAACAGTATGGGGTACACTTTCAGCTGTTGCTTCGGGCAATCATTTCTTTGGCACATTCAAAAGTCTAGTGGTTGATTTATTAAAAGTTATTTTTAGTTTAGAAATTGTTAGATATCATTTTTGATCTATCATATTATTTTTCCATTTCTTTACTTCGGATGAATTTTTCATTTAGTGTCTTTTTTTTATAAGTGTATTAATGATTATTTTTCTAGTTTGTCATACAGAAAAAAAACGAATGGTCTAAATGATCTGGTGGCTGGTTTCCTATAGGTAAATTTTAACTTATAATTCGTTAAATGCGGATCTTTTTTCTTTATTTATGTTCTTTTTTCTTTTTTGCCAAGTCTGTGGAGTTTGCATCGCCTTATTTCAGCTTTGTATTTTGTCATATTTGAATGAACTCTCGTTCCTTCTGTCTCCTTTTCTCTTTTTTTTCCTTCCTTCCTTTCTTTTCTCTTTTTCTCTCTATTTTTGTGAGTAGATATTTTTGCATTTTATGTCGTGTATTGATAAATATCTTTTTTTTTTCTTTTTTCTCTCTATTTTCAGGACTTGATATTTTTATATCTTATGTTGTGTATTTGATTAATATACATATATATTTTTTTTAATGTTGGAATATATCTATCTATCTAGTCTATACATGTATTCTTTTTTCTTCTTTTCTGCTCTCTCTGTTAGTATATGTTTTTTTCTCTCAGCTTGGGATCCGTATATGTTACCCCTAATTTTACACGCCACTCTTGAGTGGATTAGTATAGTTTGTTATTGTATGTTAGTCGATTATGAATAAATTTGATCTTAATTGAATCATTATAATACGAAAAGTTATAAAAATGCCGTGTATTTTTATTTTTATTGCGACAGCTTAATAAACCAGTGCTGTGAGGGCACTCAACCTGGTATATATTGCGGTTCCAGTAATGCTACCGTCTCCCCAATTTATATTGAAAAAATGTGGAAGTAAGTTCAGAAGAGAATGACCTTCATATTTTGGTTAATATGTCAATACGAAAAAATCGTGACCAACCATCACACCATCGAGGCACAACAGATTTTACAATTTAGGCTACTAAAAAGAAATATTCAACGTCAAACAGTGGTAAGTTGTGGCTTCACTGTGACAAAGACTGTTATAAAAATCAGTTCATCTAGAGAATAACACAATTTAGACTACTGTTATACACGACCTACCCATAAATTTTTTCAGCTACTTTAATTAGGATCTTAGGGGGAGACATCCCTTCTTTTTTAAATTAACAAGATCTTAGAAGGCCCAGTATTTCTCAGAAATCAAACTATCTAGCCCCATTATTTAGCAACCCATCAATTTATACGTTTCTAGTTATAATGGCTATCTGGCTGTACTACAATGTTTTTTTTTAATATACTGTGATGTAATATTAAATGCTGAGCTGTTACAAATTGTAATCTCAATGTGGTAAAGCCTTTTTTCAGAATTGAGTCCGGCCATGAAAACAATGGCGTTACTATTAGACTTGGCATGTCTACTAGCTCTGATACGCTGAATTTCAGCTACTTAGGCTCATATCTTAGAGAAAGACGAACCCTCCTTTTCATGTTTCACTATGGGGAGTTGCAGTCCTGGGGCGTAATTCGCTATGGAACAGAAGGGGGGGGAATCCTCTCTCTAGACCTTAGTTTCCCTTCAGACCCCAGTTTGTCCCCTCCCCAGCAAGCGAGCATAATTCAAACATCCAGAGAAACGGGTCAGTTTTCTTTAGTGTACCTTTGCCTTTGTGGTACTATATGGCTCATTTCATTGAAATTTTCACTTGATTAGGAAAAATTGGCTCCAACTTTGCTCTCCCTGCCCCCCCCCCCCCCAGATTTTGATGAAATTGTTCCTTTGTTGCAGTCCCACATTGGAAATAACTTTCGTTTTTTTTTCTGAAACGAATAGAGTTACAAAATCAAATATTTTACTATAAGAAGACTCGAAACTTCTATAAGGTCTTGTGCTGATTTTCAGCTACTTGGACTTGTTACATAGGAGAATACATGCCCTCTTGTTCTAAAATTGCCACTTGTTAAGAGGGTCAGTGAAGGTTAAAGATTAAATATACCAATCTCGTCATTTAACCCCTTTTCCACTAGCAATTAACCATACATTTAAAATTGACAAGAATACAGTCACTATCTTGTATTTCTTTAGATGTTACTGTGACTAATTAAAAACTTTACAGCTCAAAATCCATTGATAAGAGGAGGTGACTAATTATTTTTTTTCGCAAACAGACAAGTTAGCTTGTTTTGATAGATGTCATAAGGAATCACAAATGGGGAAACCTTGGGTCATGTTCCAAGTATGAACAATATCCGACTGCCAAATAAAGGGCTGAAATAGCAGCAAACGGGTCACACCGCAGGGACACATAGGCCTCGTTTGAAAACGGGAAGAGGAGAGCAATTCCTTCCCGATAACTTTGCTCTTTACTTACAGTAGATAATTTATTTTAAATCAATCTATACTCATTTTTAGTATAAAAAAAACACAAAAAAAGGGGTCCATTACAGTTCGTAATGTGTTCCACATTAACGTTTATGCAAATATATCGGCTTTGAAACTTCTGGTTCCACACCGTAAACCCCAGAACCTTATCATCAAGAAAATGCGTGAGCCTAGTTAATGGAAAATTGCAAAAATGTTTTACACTTCCTGTTTCGAAGCGTTTGCTAAGGTTATTTTTTTTTTATATTTAGTTCAAGGTTATGTTCTCTTGTTCTTAAATTTTAAAAAGTGGGTATGAATACACCCTCAACATCTGCAAATAGAACAGAAATGGAATCATAGAAAAATGAGAAGGTAGATACACACAGTGAATAGAATTTCCTAAAGGAAAAATAAAAAAAAGTCCTTGAAAAAAATAAGACTTAGTGCTTTTCATAATAAAATTTGTACCATAAATGGATGAGGCAAATCGCTTGTAGTTTAAACAGGGAGTCAGTAGGGATTAGCGGGAGGTCTGCTCCAGGAAATGTTTTTTTTTTATTTTTATTTTTAATATTTAATCGAAACTCCAATATTACTCCAAATTCTATTATTTGCAATTAAACCACTTAAAAACGCTAATAATGTTCTGTTCTTTACGTTCTAAACTTAAAAGGAACGGAAACTATTACTTATACGAGGGGGTCATCCCCTCCTCAATACCTCACTCTTTACGCTAGTTTTGACTTTTTGTCCCAATTATTTAAGAATGACCCCTGAATCACAAAGGCCATTGAATTAGAGTAATAGCTCTTTTAAAAGTTATACAAAAAAGAGCGTAAAGAGTAAGGTATTGAGGAGGGGGCGACCACCTCATATGCTTAATAATTTCTGTTCTTTTTAAGTTTTAAGGCTGCTCCTTAATTCAAGCTGAATTTTTTTTTTCATTTAAGTAATGCTAGGAAATCCGGCTCCCCATCCTTGGAAAATTCTCTTCTCCCACGAAAAATTCTTCCATGGAAAGATCCTCATTTGATAGCCTCTCCCCCTTTCCACGAGAAAAATCCCGCTTGAAAACGTCTGCATACTTCCCAATAATAATAATTTTTTTTGATGATTTTCTGATATAACCTGATTCTGATTTTGATAAACGATATGACCGACAGCGACACGAGGGGCCAAGTAACTCTTTTCGTATCACTAGATTTTCATCTCATTTCATTTCTGCTCTTGATTTTACTGCTCTCGGGAATAAATGTAATGGTTAAGAACTTAAGATGACACCGTTGAGTAACCGAGCAAACAAATTCGCTATCTTTCTTCGGGCAAAAACTACAAAATTCCACATTTTTGTACACAGGAAATTGAAACCTCGACAGTGGAGTTCTGTGGTATGTTAAATTTGATGGTGGAACTTTCATGAGGATACTTGATATTTTGGGGGTGTTTTTTTCCTTTTTCAAATATTGTGCAAATTTTTTTAAGACTTGTAAGTTTTGATAGGTAACATTAGATTTGATAAATTTTACATATTTTGAATAAGCATCAGTTTAATTCTTTTGATGTATCTATTAGTATCAAGACTCTGTTTATTAGAGTTTCGATTACTATTGAGCCGCATCGCTCCTTATCTACAGTTCGTTACCACCAACTGTTTGATGCCATGCTGATTCTTGTTATTTTCGTTTTTCTAAATATTTGTTTTGCCCAGCTGCAAAAAATTGACATAAATGTACTAAGGATTATTACTGAGATTAATCGCATTTCACGCAACGCCAATACTATTTTGGATATTTATGTCTGTATCAGGATACTGCACAAAATATCTGCTGGAAGTACATAAAGCGAATTCGCACAATATACTCGCATGTATATTTATATTACATTTAGAGATTTTGTGTGCACATATGCTAGGAGTACTTTGAATGTAGTATTAGGAGACCGAGCCTCGCTTGGCAGAGGAAAATTTTGACAAAAAAACGATATTCAGTTCCTCCCATTTTCTTCAGTTGAAAGACCCTTTAATTAATTTTCACTTAAAAAAATATAAAAAAACAACCCAAAGTGCACCTTTTGGGTGCCATATTTCACTTTATGATTTCCTTATTAAGTCGAATTTAAAAAAAAGGCTTTTATATTCCAAAAAATCATAAAGGAGCCCATAATTATCTCTATGATATCAAGGTGTCATGTCTGGCCTTTATATTCCAGAAATGTCACCCCAATTGAGTTTAGGGTACCATATGGCACTTGAGTGGAATACTCGATTTTATCGAGTCGATTCTAACAAAAATCGATAAGATAAAAATATTAGCTTTTAAATGATTCCTTATTAGTTCCCTATGATATTCCAGTTTCCCAATCGTCAAAAAAAAAAATACAAGAAAGAAAAAGAGAGAACATCAATGCTGCCCTTCCTTCATGGGGCAGCATTTATTTGGGGCAATATGATTTTCCTTCTTCTTCAAAAAGGGATCCTGTACAAGTCTTTGATAATTGCGATTCAAAGATTGAACTTTTTTGTTTGTTACGACGCCTTTTCAAACTACATGCCACTGAATGACGTGATGCACAGGGCTATTGGAACAGCGCATAGTTCAATGACGAGACTTGTCTCCTATGCTGGGTGTTGGAGTTGAGGGAAGTGGAAAGGGGAAAGGTACTTTAACATAAGTGGAGAAGCTGATAAAAAAGCCGAGCTTAAATGCAATTCACCAACATCTTCCCAAAAACTTGTTTACACTACACTACTGTCGTTTGCAGCAACTCACTACTAATAATTTTGGTAAAAAACCTATCACCATTACTTAAGTTTATGTTCGATGTATGTTATTATATGTATGTATGTTATTTTATATAACTTATTTATTTTTTATGTTATTTTATATGGTATTTTATGTTATTTTATATATGTTATATGTTATTTATATATGTTGTTTATATGTTTTATACGTTATTTATATGTTATTTTTGTTATTTTATGTTATTTTATATAACTTGATATTTTATATGTTATGTTATTATATATGCTATTATATGTATGTTATTCGATGTGTGTTATTATATGTATGTTAAGATTATGTTCGATGTGTCTATTGTTTATTTAGTATTGTATTCTGTTTTGAAATTAACCGAGTAGCGTCTCTGCTAAATAGTAACTTTTCTTCACTACCACTTGAAGAAAAGTGTGCCTTTGGAGATTTAGGGCAGGGAAATATCACTTTTTTTCCATTGTATTTCCCAAAATAATTTTTCATATATCTTGAAAACACACTAAGGCTTATATTTTTCACACGTGTTCCAACATTCCTTCCCCTGAAGGGAATCTTGTGCCCCTGACTCCCCGCACATGGACCACCTTCCCCCGGTAAAATACAGGAGCTACGCCCCTGCTGAGGCGGACCCATTAGCACCCTTCGACGACCGTTTCAGACAGATCTACCTAAACGTCAATCAAACCTCTATGGGATGACTTTCTAGTAGCAGGATAACCGCGGGAAGATTTGTGGCTCTTTCTTGATGCCTTGGTCTCTCTTGAGGCAGAGATGGATGTAAGGTCTAAGGATACCTTTAAATCGAAAATAAGACCTAAAAATATTATCGGTCTAAATATCTTCACTCTATAGCCAACCCACCCACTCAAGAGACACCTCCTCTCCCCTCCTCCTCTGTTCAAACAAAATTTTGGGTACGAGACTGATTTGTCCTTGTAAACTAATCCTGGACCAACTATCCACTTTTATTTTATCTCTTTCAGTCTTTAAAGATTACTATTTAAATTGCTTTATTTGACCACTTCATATTTTACTTTAATCAATGAATTATCATTTACTTGCTGTGCATTTTCAATTATAAAATTTTATATTTTCATATTCATAATGTGTTTATAGTTTAATTTTGACATGCCATATCATGATTCTGACAAAGGTATATCCTTAGAAAGTTATTTCGATGATATTTGCATTTTAGAGGGGGTGGGGGGCTCAAATTAAAAGAAATGGCCATTGGCAAACGAAAAGCATTTTTTAAACAAAATATTGGTGGACAAAACAGTCCTCTAATTCTCCACTCCTAAGTTCTTGATTTATTCGTATCTACGACCTTTCATTAGAAATTTATTCAAGCAATATCCATTGATTATTTATTAACAGGGTTACCATTTGATAATTCCACAAAGAAGGAAATTTTTTTAGTTTGGTATTTTCGGTGAATAAAGCATTTTTAGCATTTTCAATCGGTCTATTTCTAAAATTGATTAAGTGTAGATGGCACTGCTTTCACTTCAAAATATTTCTAACAAAGAATTAAGAGATCATGTACCTTGAAGCTATGGCAGCTGATTGTTAGTGTAAAATAGAAAATAAGTGCAATTGCATTCAATGTGGGTATTACTGTCTTTAAAAATATCATTCGTCGTGGCAGAGACCAACTTGACAAAAGAACTATTGCTTCAAGATGGTGATGAAAATTCAATCTGACAATTTAGTTCATTGTCCCCAGTGCTGGATTGGGGCGTATAGTAATCCCACTTTTCGTAGATACTACTCCTAAATATCCCACAATCAGAAATCCTTTGTAAATGATCCAAATTTTATACATGTTATTTAAAAACTTTTCTGTGCAATGAACTGTCGAGAAATTATGGTTTTGTAAGTGTTTTGCTGGATTCAACACAAAAGGGACTACAAATCTGATTTTTTTTTTTTTTGCAGTATGAGGTAGAACAAGAAGACGAAGGTTAAAAAGAAGAACATGTCGTGTCAACGGAGGGCACCTGGTAACCCTGTCTATCAATAGCTAGACTGTTTGGCAGTTTACTTACACTATCATTTACAGAAAAAGAAGGGCATCGAACTATACTGCAATAAAATAAATTAATGCAATAAAGACTAATTATTACGGTCTTTGAAAGATGAAAAAACTCAGTTTACTTAAAAGAAGCTTTAAAGTAAATTTTAAAAACATTTTCTGCAATAAGAAGGGTATCATCCCCAAAGTGGGTAGGTACAATTTACACGTGTGAGGATTCCGCCGAAGCAGTTAGTGCTACGAGGTTATTACCACAGGTCTAGCTACTATGGGTAATTAGTAGTGCTAGTGATAAAGCCGGCATTTTGTGAGGATGCACCGTCAAAGGCAAAACCTTTCAACCATTGTAAGCTCATTAGGTAAGATAGGCAGTTATTGAAGACAACTCAAGAACCTCGAGGCTGACACCCCCCTCCATCTAAAACCCTAAATTTTACTGAATGGGCACTTCTTATTCAAATTATCAATAGACACCCCCTGGAAAATATAACCCTGCCTACGCACCTATCTTAAATGATGTGTATCAATGTAGCGATGTGAGCAATGCAGCGAAAGGATGGTAGCGAGAACGCTACCATCAGAATTACTTGTAGAGTTCATCACTGGGTCCAATAATTCAGCTTCAATTCGATTACGTTTACCTCTACCTTTCTTTCGCATAATAACGGAATAAAAATGAGACTATTCACCTACCTTTATATGAGCTTATTTTTTATCCATACTAGTTCACAGCGTGCAGTTTACATGCCGTTAAATGGGCACGGCTCACACCCAAATCAGAAATTTTCTTAAAATAGAAATCGCTGGCCAAAAATTTCAAGATGCAGGAAACTCCTTCTTACCCAATTATCAATTAAAGTTATTTCATGCTCTTACGAGTACAGTGTCACAAACATTACATTGCATCCGCTGCGTTAGGTTAAATGTTGTCAAAAAGTTCACTCATTGACTGCTACTGAATATCTAATACTTAATAAACGGAAAAACAAAACGTTAAAAAGCTGATAAGTGGTAAAATATAAGCAAAAAGCCGTAAATTAAAGAAATTCCAATTAAGAAAATATTTAAATTAAAGAAAATTAAAGTAAATTAAAGAAGTATGATACTAAATTTCACTAAATTTTAACTAAATTTTACTAAATTTTAGGGCTTTAAAAATCGTCAAAATTCAAATCCACGAAGCTGACAAGCCAAAAAAAAGTAATGCTATGATCCCCCCCCCCACGGGTCAGAAGTTTTACATTTATGATCCATCTAAAATCCATTTTATATGAGAGAATGTACTAGCGATTGATTTCTAATTTATAAAAATAAACGGCGCAAACAAAATAAAGCCTGTTGAACTAAAAAAAGGTCACTCGTCATCTAGAGGAAGAAAGGAAAACATGCCATATATATAGATAAAAACAGTAAAATTGTATATGGTATTTAAAGCAAAGGTCAGCTGCTGTTGCAGAGTAACTAAAGAAATTAGGGTATACAGAAATTGTCTTATAGGAGAGGGGAGCAGCTGCTCCTTCAGTATTCCCCTTTTTACTCTGAAGTTTGACTAATACTTCCCTGAAAGTGCTTGGGTATCAAATGTGATACATTTCTATGATCAGATAACTTATGGGACGCGATTTTCATTCGTTGACAGCTCGATTGCTGACAGTTTGGTGACAGGTACCCTAACTCGATTCATTTTTTTATTGATTTTTTTCATTTCATTTATTTTTTCTCTTTCTCTTTTCTCTTTTCTTGGTTATTCAGATGTCCAAGTAAAAAAAAAAAAAAAATGAAAGACCTTTTCGCTGCAAACTCGATTATCAATTCATAATATAGGTTACGCCATTTCTTCGACAATTCTTATAAACACTCTTATATAAAATGGATTTTAGATGGATCATAAATGTAAAAGTTCTGACCCGTGGGGGGGGGGGCTCATAGCATTGCTTTTTGTTAGCTTTTATTTCATTTTATTTCAGTATAGTTGCTGTATAGGTATCTTTACCAGTTATTTCCAAACTTTAGTAGTAAAATTTAGTATCATATTTGTTTATACTTAATACTCGTAATTAGTCTTTACTGTATTAATTTACTTTATTTTATTGCAGTATAGTTCGATGTCCTTCTTTTTCTGTAAACAATAGTGTAAGTATACTGTCAGACAGTCTAGCTATGATAGACAGGGTTACCAGGTGCCCTCCGTTTGCACGATACGTTCTACTTTATAATCTTCATCTTCTTGTCCTGCCTCCTATTGTAAAAAAAAAATCGGATTTGTCCTCTCTTTTGTGTTGAACCTGTGCAAAACCCTTACAAAGCCGTGATTTCTCAACAGTTCATTGCACAGAAGAGTTTTTAAATAACATGTGGCTCATTTCCAAAGGCTTTCTGATTGTGGGATATTTAGGAGTAGTACCTACGAAAAGTGGGATTACCAGACGCCCCAATCCAGCACTGGGGACAATGAACTAAATTGTCAGATTGCATTTTCAGCACCATATTGAAGCAATAGTTATTTTGTCATGTTTGTTTCTGCCACGACGAATGACATTGTTAAAGACAGTAATACCAACATTGAATGCAATTGCTCTTATTTTCTATTTTACATTAACTATAAATTAGCTGCCATATGTTCTTCAAGGTACAGGATCTCTATTCTTTGTTAGAAATATTTTGAAATGAAAGCAGTCCCATCTACACTTAATCAATTTTAGAAATAGACCGATTGAAAATGCTAAAAATGCTTTTTTCGCCAAAAATAACAAACTAAAAAGATTTCTTTCTTTGTGGAATTATCAAATGGTAACCCTGTTAATAAATAATCAATGGATATTGCTTGAATAAATTTCTAATGGAAGGTCGTAGATACGAATGAATCAAGAACTCAGGAGTGGAGAACTAGAGGACTGTTTTGTCCACCAAAGAAAATACTGTCAATAATTTTTGGGAGGGGAGGGGGTCAGACCATGGAGGGCCAAGGGTTCAAACTAAAATCGCAGGGGTTAGTTGCCCTCCGATCACTTTTAACTATTAAAAAGGGATCTAGAACGTACAATTTCCAATCGAATGACCCCTCTCCAAGGATTATATGACCACCCCTTCTATATGAAGTGCCTCTGGTGAAAAAAATAAATAAGTAAAAAAACATTGGAGCCTCATTGCCTTTACTTTAAACAACGCTATAGTGTTGCCTCGGATACAGATGAATGCCTTTGACAGGACCTCCAAAAATCCTATTGGTACCATTCCAGAGGATATCAAATAAGGCATCAAAGTGTAGTTGTGTACCCATTGGGTATTTTGTAATCTCTAAGTAACAGATATAGTATGGCATCAATGATTGCATTATGCAAGCATATCTAGAACCTTCCCTTTAGCGTGTTATCTCCGCTATTCCTTAAACACAATGATTGTTGAACTTGAATGAGATGTATTTTTAAAGAACTTCAAGTTTTTTGCGTAAAAAACAAAGATTGAGGAAAGGGCAGCCCCCTAGTATTCGGAATACTTTCTGTTTGTTTTAAGTTTTAGTTTTGCTCCTTACTTTTAGCTGAAAAAAATGTAGCTTTTTATTTAATTCTTTCTGAATATGGTTAAAAACATGCCATTCCTTAGCAGCAAATTGATGAAAGACGGCCGACTCATTAATTGGGCTGGTAATATTACTCTTGAGGATTTAACAGGGTATATAGTTGCACCTTTTTTCTCAAAGGGATGGCCACATATGTCGCAGTACTGAGATCATCTTAGCCAAAAACTTTATACTTCGTTGCTATTTATAGCGAAGAAATTAAAGCGTCTAGAAAACAAAGCAAAAACTAAAGCTATTTAAAGCATCTAATGTAGATGCTTTAGCGAAACCCCAAAGTTCCGAACCATAATATACACTAAAAGCTACTTATATGTGCACTCTTTTCTTACTTCACATATCAACTAGCTGACCTAAATTACTTCTCAATAGTGGTGTGCGTGTAAACCAGCCCTCGTGTAACTGAGCCCCGTGCAACTTAAACCATGTAACTGAACCCTCATGCAACTGAGCCCCAGTTTAACTGAGTTCCCATTTAACTTATCTGTTGTGCAACTCTCGTGCAACATAAATTGTAACCCTATTTAACCGAGCCCAAGGCCAACTGAACCACGTACAATGCAATTCCATTCAAATGAACCCCCTTTTAACTCAATCTCTGTGCAACTCAACCCTCGTGGAATTCAACCCCCGTTAACTCAAACTTCGTTTCACTGAACCCCCGTGTAACTCAACCCTATTTAACTGAACCCTTGTTTTGGGATCATCGATTCGGAACAATCACCCTTGGGGAAAAAAACAACAAATAAACACGCAACTGTGATTTTTATTCTGGCAAAAAATAGAAAATTCCATATTTTCTTAGGAACTTGGAACCTCTACAGATTTAGCTTCTATGATATTTTAAATCTGATAGTGTGATTTTCATTTGTGCTTGACTAGTTGTGATTTTCATTTGTGCATTTTCATAGTGTGCTTGACTTTTTAGGGAGGTTTCCCTTCTTTTTCAAAAATCAGACCAATTTTCAAAGTAAATTGACTTTCAAAATTAGTGACTGAATGAAATCAATTTCTCGTGGTATTTTTGTAGTCTCTCTTTATATTCTAACATTTCTGCTTCTGGAGAGCCGCTATGCTTAACTTTTACCATCTTGGTAGCTTAAAAGCTATTAAAAAAAAAATATTTTTCAGCTGAAAGTAGGAGGAACATTAAACAACTCCCTAATACCCCGCTCTTGACACTAAAATATTTTAGTTTTTTTAAATGTTTATGATTCTAATTAAATAGCGCTTGTGTTTTAGGATTTGTTCTTTTAGAATTTGGACAACACATGGAACTTTATTGTAAAGAGTGAGGTATTGAGAAGGAGGTAGCCCCCTTCCCTCGAGTACGGAATTTGTCTGTTCTTTTTTAGTTTTGATGTTGTTCCTTGGAAAAATATATTTTTTATTTAATTTCTTTTTTTTCAATTATTGCCAGATAATTCACCTAAAAAGTTCTTCCCGTTTAAAATCCTCCTCCTCCGAATTTTTTCAGGCACATAACTTTTGATGGGTAACATTAAGCTTTGTGAATTTTATATATTAGGATACATATAAAAATTCAACTCATTTTATGTATTGTTTTTTTATTAAAATTTCTTTTTCCATATCTTTCGTTACTATTGGGCCGAGTAACTCCTTACTTAGAGTTAGCTACCACGATTCATTTGAAAGGACAAATATTTGGAGCCTAAGAACACACGCATAAATAATTCACTGATAGTGTTGCCAATCCTTAGAAATAAAATGTACTAGTTTTCAAACAAAAAATCGCGAAGAAAGGAAACGAAGACAATTAACAGCCAGTGAAAAAATTGAAAAATTATGCAAATATTTCGGTCAAGACCTCCGCTTGACCGTCCTCAGTGCAGAATAAAACTGATAAAAATGTAAAAACCAAACCTTAAAATAAAAACACCAAACTAAAATTGGACGACCCTTTCCTAGTAACGGTGAAAGGTTTCAACTAACGGTTGAAAGTTTGGTGTTTTTATTTTAAGGTTTGGTTTTTACATTTTTATCAGTTTTATTCTGCACTGAGGACGGTCAAGCGGAGGTCTTGACCGAAATATTTGCATAATTTTTCAATTTTTTCACTGGCTGTTAATTGTCCTCGTTTCCTTTCTTCGCGATTTTTTGTTTATCATGATTAGCCAGTGTGGTCTCAGAAATTATTTACGTACTAGTTTTCCGTCTAAAATTGTGCCAAAAGAGAATAATTTGTACCATATGAACAGCAGGTTAAAAATTTGCCGCAACAAGAAGCAGATTTCGGATAGAATAAAACTTAAACATATACCCGAGTCAGAAAGGAGCAAGTAACACCAAAATGTAACGGAAAATTCAATTGTACCAAAAAATTCAAAATGTACCGCATTATACTAGGACCTCTAAATTGTCCCAAAAATGGTAAAATTTTACCGCTTTGGCAACGCAGTTGACGGATACAAAATCTTACCTGAAAGAAAAGGCAGAAGCAAACCCACTGGTAATATTTGACATACTTCCTTTCTCCTTCTAATGTGTTGCTCCTATCCACTCCAGGATGAGGAACTTCTATCCCTACCTTCTTCAAGTGAGCACTGGGTATAGTGTAAGTAGAGTGAATCCAACAATAAGTATTTAAAACATCTTCTGGTATATCTTTCGTATGAATACAATCTATTGGATTGCCAACATACTGTCTGGTACTCACTATTAAACTGAATGCTAAGAGTATCATCACGGTAATACTATAGTGGAGCCGAAATATGCTCGAGTCGATGTGGACATGGCTCACTTTTATTAAATTTTTCAAACCCCGAAATATATCTAACATGTTGTTGTTATACTGAAGTCTTAGTGGTTTAATCCGTCTTCGCGGTGGAACATCCGGCGGATTCGGAGAAATGCCTGGCAACGCTGTTATCTCATATGAGTATTTTAAACTTGTTGACGGTTCGGAATGAATGACTAAATCTGGGTGGTCCGGGGGGTCTAAGAGCCTAAAGCGTGCTTGGCTAGGGGAGAGTATGGTTGATATTTTGGAAGTATATTTGGTAAACGACACTAATCACTTTGAAATTCTTGATCACCGCTGAATCTTCACACCAAGTACACCTAAAAAAAATATATATATAATCGATTTGGAGCCGTACAGCGCATTATTCCATAAGGATATTTAAAGCTTGGTTGTGTTCTCATGCTCAAAACAGCGAGTTATCATGCTCAATCCTAGGATACTTATACTCATCCAACTAAACATGGATCATAGAAAGATACTGAAATGTGCGTACACTGAAAACAAGCATTTAAACTAATTTGTTAGAAGCGTAAAGATTATGTAGAATAATTTGAAGAGCCATAAAAATAGTTAAATAAAGTAGAACCCCACTGAATTTTAATAAAGAAAAACAGAAAATCCGACATTATGCTTTCATCATACGAAGGCTAAAACCCAAAATTGCCAAACATAGCTACCAGGGAGGGCTTGTTTTCAGCCCCACCTGTCTCTTGGTTTCTCGTTGCGACCATGAAGAAAGCATGTCAACAGCCAAAGTAAAACGTAATCATCCACATCAAGTCTGGCTTGAAGACACATGACGAGTGAAGATTCTATCCTGGTGAAATTGGTTACCTCCTTCTTATCCAGTAGATCACCATTAGTTGAATATCTTGATTATTATTCCAATCCTCTTCCTGTTCACAATGGAGTGATTCAAGGTACTCTTCTAAGTCCCTTCCTTTTCTCTGTTATGAGTAACATCCTGGCTAATGAATTTCCTTATAATGGAAATCTACCAATGACCTAACGGTCATTGATACCCTTTATAGAAGTTTAGCACCCCTTGCCTAAAAAGTACTATAACTGAAGGTAAATATTTAATGTTCCGTACATACAGATTTTAAGTTTCATATAAGAATGAGTAAAATACCCTCTGACTCACAACTATAGAACCACTAAAACCCCTCTTGTAATTATAGACCCACCGACATTGCACCAGTAATAATAGTTACGCTGATATTCCACTAATAGCTAATTAAAGATGGACTCACATTCCTGATGTAATTTTTATTAAAAAAGAGGTAGCAAGAAATCTCAGATACAGTCAATATTTTTTTTTCTTAAGTCCAAACAAATTATTTTGTCATCCAATAGGTGATTAATATCATACCCCGGTAATTCCTTAATCTTAAGTGAAGCAAAACAGATATGGGTGCAATCAAATTTCAATGGCTTTCAATAATAACTCAAATTTAATAAAATATGAGTCCACACAAATTATTTTGTCATCCAGTAGCTAACTTTTATCACAACCCCTTAATTTCCTAATGTTAAGTGAAGCAAAACAGATATGGGTGCAATCAAATTTCAATGGTTTTCAATAATAATTCAAATTCTAATAAAATATGAGTCCACACAAATTATTTTGTCATCCAGTAGCTAATTAATATCATACCCCGGTAATTCCTTAATCTTAAGTGAAGCAAAACAGATATGGGTGCAATCAAATTTCAATGGCTTTCAATAATAATTCAAATTCTAACAAAATTTGAATACAAGTCCAAACTTGAGTTCTAAGTTTGAGTTTGTAAATTTGAAGTTAGAAAAAATAAGCAAAATAAACCTAATATGTTGTTTTTGTGTAAGTGACCTTAAATATTAAAGGCCTTTATTATTTATTATTTTATATAGATAATATCAATTATTTATTATTAATATAGAGACTACCATTTCAACAATTTAGTTTAGAATATCATATTCTAGAGCATAATAGAAAGAAAACTCAATTTTGAATCGAGCTAACAATGGAGACAGAAAAAAGTTGTGCATTTCACTACTACAAAATACCACAATCAAATAGTTCGTGGTAACGAACTGTAAGTAAGGAGTGACCCGGCTCAATTGTAACCGAAGCTCTAAAAAACGGAATTTTTATACAAATAGGTACATCAAAAGAATCAGATTTTTGTGCGATTTATAAATATATAAGTTTCATCAAGTTTAGTCCTACCCATCAAAAGTTCGAGCCTCAGAAAATTTGTAAATAATTTCTGAGACAACACTGGCTAATCATGAGAAAATTTGCCCTATTTTCGAAAAAGGGGGGGGACCCATAGAACTCATAGAATCTATGAAAATCACACCATCACATTCAGCGTATCAAAGAACCCTACTGTAGAGGTTACAAAGTCTTATTTCCACAAATCTAGAATTGTGTATTGTTTTGCCAGTATATGAAAGGGGCTGTTCCCTCCTCAACGCCCCGCTCTTTACGTTAAAGTGTTTTTATTGTTATATAAAGCAGAGTTGTGAGAAAGAGTCAAACTTTAAAATAAAGAGCGGGGCATTGAGGAAGGGACAGCCCCTTTCATATACAGAATACTTTCTGTTCGTTTTAAGTTTTAATGTCGCTCCTTATATTCAGTTAAAAAAAACTTGTGTCTTATATTTAATTTGTGTATAAGCATCGACGACTATGTCCAAAAGATCGTATTTACACAATATATACCCCAGTATTCGCTAATAAGAAGAAACAGAAAAGATAAAATTTTAAGCATAAACAAAAATTTGGAAACTTTAATTCTAGTTGCTTTGAATATGTTATTACCAATCCAAGCATACTGAGTTGATTTCCAGTGGTGACGGATATATGACAGTGAAGTTGGCAAGGCTATAAAGATTGCAATCTTGGAAGGAGTAAGAAAGCATGAAACAGGTCATCGTAGCAAGGAAAATAGTGACCAGATAAAAAGCATCGTCTCGGGGGAGGAGATTTACTCAGGGTCGCCACCTGGCGAGAAAAAAAATCACTAGATTTCAGCGATTTTAAATTAGTCATTTTTTAATGTCGTAACATTCCAAGTTCCAATTTTCATGTTCTTTAAATCATTGAAATGATTTTCGCCTCAGGAAAAGCAATGATCCCGGATACCAGTGCAGGACGGGGATCACATATCTTCTCAAGTCTACATCGAAGTGCTTAAGCCGGCATAGAACCGGACAGCAAGAAGTCCCTGGGACCGGGGATCACATATCTTCTCAAGTCTACACCGAAGTGCTTAAGCCGGCTTAGAACCGGACAGCAAGAAGTCCCTGGGACCTCCATGAATGGAGGCTTTGTGCAATCCTAGGCCCATCTTGGTCACAACATGGTTTTCAGCACTTGGCGATGCTCTTCTATCAACAAGAGTCGAAATCCTGCACAGACAGTCTCAAGTCTATTACCTCCGACTCATTATATATTCATGCCTACAAATATTATGCTACTACGGGGAGGCAACCCATAATAGATAAATTCGCTAGGAAGAGGTTTTTCAGCCCAAAGACGCCCATCAAAACATACCAAGCCCAGAAGAGTTGTCCATTAGTCAGAATCCCGTGCTGTTTACCCTCCAATATCATTTGACGCTTAAAAAGTGAACTAGATATTTAAATTTCCAATCAAATAAGCCCTCTCTGAAGTTATACGAGCATTCCTTCCATAAGAACCATATATGAAATTTCTAGTTCACTTTTTAAGCGTCAAATGATATTGGAGGGTAACCAGCTTCCCCTCCCCCTCGCACCCCCCCCTCCAAATCCATCAAATAAAAATTTTAAGATAGCTATTTTGTTAAAAATAGTTCAAAGATCATATAAAAAAAATCCGGTGCCGACACAGCCCACAAGGGCCCGGGGGCAGGCGTTGTAATTTATTCCCTGGGGGCATATATGGGTCTTCTGGAAGGGGTGCTCGTATTAACTTCAAAGAGGGATCATTTGATTGGAAATTGAAAGTTCTAGTTCACTTTTTAAGAGTCAAAAGAGATTGGAAGGCACCTAGGCACCTTACAACGCCTACCCCCGGGCCCCCAAGGGCCCGGGGGTAGGCGTTGTAAGTTATGCCCTGGGGGGCATATATGGTTGTTATGGAAGGGATGATCGTATAAATGGATGATCGTATAAATGGATGAAAAAGGGATGATCGTATTCCTAGAGGGCTCATTTGATTGGAAATTGATAGTTGTAATTCACTTTTTAAGAGTAAAAAAAAATTGGAGGGCAGCTAGCCTCCCCCCACACTCCATTTATTTTTTTCCCAGAGGCACTTCACATAGAAGGGGTTATTATAATTTCTTTATTTATTTGTGAATATTATGATTCAGTATAATGTAGACTGCTTGAGTGAAATCTAACTTGAATTTTGCACAAATTTTGAACCATGGACCTTCCCATGGTCATTAAAACCAATGGTCAGTCAAACTTACAAAAAGGTTTGCTTCTGTTAGACAATTTGTCGCTTCTTTTTAGCCAAAAATTGGCAGCTGTCCAATTGTCTAGTGAGAGGTTTTTGGTTTCTTCCTTTATTCCCAGATATTACCCCAAACGATCTGAAATGTTTTTCTAAATATTAAATCTATCTACTTGACAGGGGGAGGGGGGGGGCTAAGAAAATTCGAGGAATCTGGTTGCAATCTGGTGCGATCATAGTCTTCTAAGCTATATAAACAGACTTTTCAAACGTCCCTGGTGTATTTGATTCTATGGTTTCCAAGTAGCCTCCCCCAGGCCATTCAGCGTGTCCCCAGGTGGCGATAACGCTCTACACATATGTAGGGTACCTCCATAGGAGGCACGGACCAAGGGGGGACCTTGTCCCTGGGGGTCCATAATAGAATCTGGGGCACCCTCGCCCGGGGTCATAAATACAGGCGGAGGAGGAAGAAAGCCCCTCAAATGTACAATCAAAAGGGCCTACAAAATTCCCATGAGTTGCAAACCTTCTCCCAGTAATGGGTTAACTGTGGCAGGGCGTAAGATCCAGATCTATGGAGAACGGCCTCTGCAAAGGGTTGCCTCGACCTTTTCGGGGTACCTGCAAGACTGGGGACCTTGCGGTCAACTCTATTCCCACTTGAGGAGTGACGCCCCTCAAGGAAATTATAGCGTAGTAAACGACACAGCATTCGCACGGGATTCTGACTAATGGACAACTCTTCTGGGCTTGGTATGTTTTAATGGGCGTCTTTGGGCTGAAAAACCTCTTCCTAGCTAATTTATCTATTATGGGTTGCCTCCCCGTAGTAGCATAATATTTGTAGGCATGAATATATAATGAGTCGGAGGTAATAGACTTGAGACTGTCTGTGCAGGATTTCGACTCTTGTTGATAGAAGAGCATCGCCAAGTGCTGAAAACCATGTTGTGACCAAGATGGGCCTAGGATTGCACAAAGCCTCCATTCATGGAGGTCCCAGGGACTTCTTGCTGTCCGGTTCTAGGCCGGCTTAAGCACTTCGGTGTAGACTTGAGAAGATATGTGATCCCCGTCCTGCACTGGTATCCGGGATCATTGCTTTTCCTGAGGCCAAAATCATTTCAATGATTTAAAGAACATGAAAATTGGAACTTGGAATGTTACGACATTAAAAAATGACTATCGTATCGACATTTTGACTGACGAATTCAGACGATTCGAACTGGATTTATTAGGAATTTCAGAAACTCATATCCCATGGGTAGGAAGCATGAAATTAGGTGATATAGAATTTGTTTACTCAGGCAGGAAGGATGGGGTACATAGACAGGGAGTAGGGCTCATGATGAATAAGGAAGCTGCTAAGTCTTGTTTAGGCTGGGAAGGTATTAATAATAGAATACTAATTGCTCATTTTATGACTAGAAAGTTCATGGTATCAGTTATAGTAGTATACGCCCCTGTAGAACCGACTGACGGAGAAACTGGTGACTCAGATGAATTTTATTCACAGTTACAGCAGCAAATAGACAAGGTCCCAGGTAGAAATATGATGTTATTACTGGGAGATTTTAACGGCCAGGTTGGTAGAAATAGGGATAGATGGTATCCCAGCCTAGGTAAATTTGGTATAGGAAAAGAAAACAGTAATGGATACAGACTTTTGCAATTTTGCAGGTATAACAATCTAGTTATAACCAATACGGTGTTTGGTCATAAAATGGCTCATAAGTTAACATGGTATTCACGTGATGGTAAGACAGCAAACCTAATTGATTATGTTATAGTAAGCCGAAGACTGGCAGGATCAATACAAGATACTAGGGTATATAGGAGTGCTGTTATTGATGTTAAAAGTAAAGATCACCATCTAGTGGTGTCAAGGGTTAATTTAAAGCTGAAATATCGGAAGGGTAACTACCTCCCGGGAAGTTATGATGTTGGTAGACTCCAGGATGAGAATTTGAGAGAAACTTTCCAGGAACAGTTGAATACTAAACTTGAGAGTTTAAAATTTGATAATGTGGAAGATGGTTGGAATAATTTAAGAAAAATAATTTGTGAAGTTGCTGAAGGTGTATTAGGGAAGAAAGCTAGAACTGCAGCTAAGAATATTAGTGAAAAAGCTTTATGTTTAATAGAAAGGAGAAAGGACTTGTACAAGAATTATCTGAGTGATAGATCGTATGAAAACAAAAGAAATGTAAAGAAAGTGGAGAAAGCATTAAAATATGAACTAAGGAGGTGTGAAGTGGAGGCCAAGGATAAAATTGCCGAGGATCTGGAAGATGCAGCTAGACGGCATAATAGTAAAATATTGTACTGGCACGTTAAAAAATTGAGAGGGAGTAGTCAATCCGGACTTGTCCCAGTTAAAGATGGGAATGGGGTCGCAATTAGCGATAAGGAAAAAACTAAAGCGAGACGGGCCGAACATTTTGAGAACTTGCTTAACCGAGATAGAGTTGCAGGAAAAAACATTGAGGAAAATGAAAAAGTTTGTGATACCTTGGATGTGAAGGAAGATTTGTTTTGTGAGGAGGAATTAGCAACAGTACTAAAAGGATTAAAGAATAATAAGGCTCCAGGTGCTGATAGGGTGGTAAATGAGTTTCTTAAATATGGTGGCTCTGAGGTTAGAAATAAGTTATTGAAGATTATGAATATGATTTTTGAAAAAGGGGAAGTACCTAACGATTTTAGGAAAACCTTAATTAAGCCACTTTATAAGAAAGGTGATAAAAGTGAGTGTGGTAATTATCGAGGCATTAGTCTGGTCTCTGTAGGTAGCAAATTACTTAGTAATCTGATACTTTTTAGACTGAGAGATGCCTTAGACAAAGTTTTAAGAGAAGAGGAGTGCGGTTTTAGAAAAGGTAGAGGATTTGTCGACCAAATTTTCACTCTTAGGCTAATAATTGAGAAGTGCCTGAGTTTTCAAAACACCTTTGGTCCTCAGTTTTATAGATTATGAGCAAGCGTTCGATTCTGTTGATAGAAGAGCTTTAGTAAAGGTTTTATCCTTGTATGGTATACCAAACAAATACATTAAAGTGATTAGTGCTATGTACGAGAATAACACTACTGCGGTTAAGGTAGGAAATGAGGTTAGCAGCTGGTTTTGTATTAAATCAGGAGTTAAGCAGGGTTGTGTTCTATCTCCCTTTGTCTGGATTATTTTGATGGACTTTGTTTTAAGGAGCACAGGAAAGGCAATGGGAGACCACGGAATCAAATGGGGAGGAAAAAGTCTCCTGGACTTAGATTATGCTGATGATTTAAGCATCCTAGATGAAAGTGTTAGCAAAATGAATGAAGTTGTAGAGGTTTTGCGAGTTCAGGGTTCTAGAATTGGTTTAAAAATTAATGTTAGGAAGACTAAGTCACTAAGGCTAGGAATAAGTGAAGATGAAAAGGTGACGTTGGGTAATGAAAAGATAGATCAGGTGGGCAGCTTCACTTACCTTGGTAGTATTATGAGCAAAGATGGTGGGAGCAGTGAACATGTTAAAAATAGAATAGCCAAGGCTCAGGGTGTTTTTTCACAGTTAAAAAAAGTCTGGAAGAATAGGAAGATAAGTCTGCAAACCAAGATTAGAATATTAGAAGCTACAGTGATGACAGTGGTCAAATATGGCTCTGAAGCATGGACGCTCCGAAAAGCGGATGAAGATTTGCTAGATGTTTTCCAGAGAAATTGCTTAAGGATTGTTCTGGGTACCCGGTTGACTGACCGTATTTCAAACAATAGGCTATACGAAAAATGTGGTTCGATACCGCTCTCCAGGGCTATAATGAAAGAAAGGTTGAGGTGGTTAGGGCACGTTGTGCGGATAAAGGATGACAGATTGCCGAAGATTGTTCTTTTCAGCCAACCATCTAGGGCTAAAAGGAAACCAGGTCGTCCCCGTCTGGGGTGGGAGGACGTCATAAAGCAAGATTTAAAGGAAATGGGAACTTCATGGGAGGGTGTAAAAAGGGAGGCTTTGAATAGATTGGGGTGGAGGAGGAGCGTGCGTAGCTGTGTTGGCCTCAGGCGGCTTGGTGCTGCGGTGAGTTGTTAGTAGTAGTAGTGGTATGTCGAAAATACATTTGATAAAAAATTTGAGGTAGCCATTTTGCTAAAAATAGTTCAAAGATCATATAACAAAAACTCCTTTACGTATGGTCATTTCGTTAAAAATAGTTCAAAGGTCAGATGAGAAAAACTCCTTTGTCGATACCCCCCCCCCTTCAGGGCCGGGGCAGGTGTTGTAAGTATTACTCTGGGGGCATATATGGTTCTTATTGAAGGTATGCTCGTATAAACTTCAGAGAGGGTTCATTTGAATGGAAATTAAAAGTTGTAGTTTATTTTATCAGAGTGAAAAAAGATCAGAGGGCAACTAGCCCCTCCAGCCATCCACGCCTTTGGGTGTATCGGATGGATAAACCCATACGATAAAAATTTCAGGTGACCATTTTGTTAAAAATAGTTCAACCATCAGATATTAAAACTCCAGGGTCGACACAACCCCCTAGGGCCCAGGGATAGGCGTTGTAACTTATACTCTGGGGATATATATGGTTCTTATAGAAGCGATACTCGTATAAACTTCAGAGAGGGCTCATTTGATGGAAAATAGAAACTTCTAGTTCACTTTTAAAGATTTGAAAGAGACCGAAGCTCAACCAAGTCCCCCCACGCCCTTTTTCCCCAAACCCATCCGATAAAAATTTTGACATAGCAATTTTGTTGAAAATAGTTCAAACATCAGATAATAAAAACTCCGAGGTTGACACAAACCCATTTTCTCACTTTGATATTGTTACTTTGATATCAGTGTTGTTACTTTGATGAATATTTGATTTTTTTTTATAGTTTGATTTTGAAATAAGGAATTTTTTAAAACTTGGATTTTTTTGCAATCAAAAACGAACAAAAATTAATTAAAAAAAAACTTCCCGAAAAATAAGTTTTTCAAAGAAAAGTAAAGGCCATTTTAAACTTAAGCTCAGCAGATACAAATACCTTTTAAAGTTAAAACTCAAAACGACCAGAAATTACTATTAAAGAATAAATGAAACTCAAAGCGAACAGAAATTAAATAGACAATCATAGCAGAAACATACAACAAGTAATAATATAAATGAATAAATAGATTTTAAAGCGAGTAATGCTTAGATTGAATATGAATATCAAGCTTAAAACGAAAAAAAATATTTTCCTATTGAAGCATAAATGAAACTTAAAACGAACAGAAATTAAATAAACAACCAATGCAAACAAACATGCAATAGATACTAATGTAAATTAATAAATAAATCTTAAAACGAGTGAAACTTAAATTGAATATGCAAATCAAACTTGAAACGATCACAAATCACCACAAACAAGAATTTGGGTATGACCTCCTTCTCTCATTGTAAAAGTCTAAAACCTACTGCGTCATTGGTGCTTTACTGAAAACTATATGCGTCTTGAAAAGTCTTGGAAACTATAAACAACATCAAATTGAATATTTGATGTATAATGATATTAATTGTGGAAAGATCCATCAGTTCAAGAATTTATTTCACTGTTTTTTTTTTTTCAATTCTGTAAGAACCGGAAAAGAAAATATTTGTAATATAATCCGTTCTCAGTTAAGTGCCAATGACGCAGTAGGCTTTTGCTTTTTATTTACAGTTAGGAAAGGAGGCAGTATCCAAACACTTGTTTGTAGGGAAACTATATTCGTCTTTAACAGCTTTAAAAAAAGCTTTAAAAAGACCTAATAAATTAAATTGAATATTTGATGTATAATGATATTAATTGCTGAAAGCTCATGTGTTATAAATGTTACTATAATTTTAATGTTTATTTTCAATATTAAGTACAAAAGAAAATAGTTGTCATAAAATTGGTTTTCAGTAAAGCGCCAATGACGCAGTAGGTTTTAGACTTTTACAATGAGAGAAGGAGGTCATACCCTAACTCTTGTTTGTGGTGATTTTTGTTCGTTTCAAGCTTGATTTGCCTATTCAATTCAAGTTTCACTCGTTTTAAGATTTATTTATTAATTTACATTAATATCTATTGTATGTTTGTAGGTATTTGTATCTGCTGAGCTTAAGTTTAAAATGGTCTTTACTTTTCTTTGAAAAACGTATTTTTCAGATAGTTTTTTTTTAATTAATTATGAAAAATAAACGTTTTAAATGTAATTTGTTTCAAACAGTTTGTGGTAACGAACTGCAAGTAAGAGCGACCCGGCTCAATAGTAACCGAAATTCTAAAAAACAGAGTTTTGATATCAAAAGATACTTCAAAAGAATCAAATTCTTATGCTGAATTCAAATATATAAGTTTCATCAAGTCTAATCTTACCCATCAAAAGTTAAGCGCCTGAGAAAATTTGCCTTATTTTCAAAAAAAGGGGGAAACTCCCCCTAAAAGTCACAGAACCTTAATGAAAATCACACTATCAGATTCAGCGTATCAGAGAACCCTACAGTAGAGGCTTCAAGCTCTTATCTGCAAAAACATGGAATTTTGTATTTTTCGAACAGTTTGTGGTAACAAACTGTAGGCCTAAGTAAGGAGCGACCCGGCTCCATGGTAAATGAAACTCTAGAAAACGGGTTTTTGATACCAATAGATACATAAAAAGAATCAAATTTCAATGCTGAATTCAAATATATAACTTCCATCAAGTTTAGTCCTACCCATCAAAAGTTACGCGCCTGAGAAAATTTGGCTGATTTTCAAAAAAAGGGGGGAAGACCCCCTAAAAGCTATAGAACCTTAATGAAAATCACACCATCATATTCAGCCTATCAGAGAACCCTATTGTAGAGGTTCCAAGCTCCTATTTACTAAAATGTGGAATTTTGCATCTTTTGTCAGAAGAAAGATCACGGATGTGTGTTTATTTGTTTTTATTTTTTTTTCCAGAGGTGATCGTATCGACCCAGAGGTCCTAGAATATCGTGGGAGGACTCATTGGAACTGAAATTAAAAGTTCTAGTGCCCTTTTTAAGTGACAAAAAATGGAGGGCAACTAGGCCCCCTCCCACGCTCATTTTTTCCCAAAGTCACCTGATCAAAATTTTGAGATAGCCATTTTGCTTAGCATGCTTGAAAATATTATAACTATGTCCTTTAGGATGACTTAATCCCCGAAGTACCCGGGGGGAGGGCTGAAAGTTATGAACCTTACCCAGTGTTAACATATAGTATTGGTTATTAGGAAGTATACAGACATTTTCAGGGGGAGTATTTTCTGGCAGTAGGGTTGGGTTATGTGGGAAGATCTTTCCATGAAGGAAGTTTTCATGGGGAAAGGGATATTGCTATGAAGGGGGCGCCGGATTTCCCAGCATTATTTAAAAAAAGATCAGAAATTAAATATTAAAAAAAAACAAGTTTTCCAACTGAAAATAAGGAGAAACATCAAAACTTAAAATGAACAGAAAATATTACGTGTATGATTGGGTTCATAGTACCTCGCTCTTTAAGCCAAAGATTTTTTAGTACTTTCATAAGAGCTATTTATTCTAAATAACGGCCTTTGTGATTAAGGGGTCATTTTTAAAGAATTGGAACAAAATTCGAACTTTAGCTTAAAGAGCAAGGTATTGACTAGGGGGGCGAACCCCCTAATATACATATTAAAAATATATGAATAAAGAAGTTCGTTACGTAAGTTAATTCGTAAGTTACGTATATTTATTACTAATAAAAGCGTTCATAAATAAAATTAAACAAGTTTCGAGAAAGCCATCAGACCAAATAAAAGTAAAATTAATATGCAAATTTTGTTTCAGTTATTCATGTACGGTGAGCCAAAATCAAAACCTGCATTAAACCAAAAATGTTCAAAAATAAAATAAAAAAAACAAGTTTTTTTTTAACTGAAAGTAAGGAACGACGTTAAAACTTAAAACGAACATAAATTATTCCGTATATGAAAGGGGCTGTCCCCTCCTCAACGCCTCGCTCTTTACGCTAAAGTTTGACTTTCTCGCAACTCTTATTTTTTTTCAACAATAAAAAAATTTAGCGTAAAGAGCGAGGCGTTGAGGAGGGGACAGCCCCTTTCATATACGGAATAATTTATGTTCGTTTTAAGTTTTAACTGCGTTCCTTACTTTCAGTTAAAAAAACTTGTTTTTTTTTATTTAATTGCCAGAAGAAAAGATCACGGATGCGTGTTTATTTGTTCTTTTTTCTTTTCCCCAGGGTGATCGTATCGATCCAGTGGTCCTAGAATATCGCGTGAGGGCTAATTCGAACGGAAATTAAAAGTTCTAGTGCCGTTTTTAAGTGACCAAAAAAAATGAAGGGCAACTAAACCCCCTCCCTCGTTCTTTTTTTCCCGATGTCACCCGTTCAAAATTTTGAGGTAGCCATTTTGTTCGGAATGGTCGAAAAATATAATAACTATGTCTTTGTGGATGATTTATCCCCCACAGTCCCCAGGGGTGGGGCTGCAAGTAATGAACTTTGCCCAATGTTTACATGTAGTATTGGTTATTGGGAAGTATACAGACATTTTCAGGGGTATGTTTTCTGGTAGGGGGGGATGTCGGGGGTACTTAGGAGGATCTTTCCATGGAGGAAGTTTTCAAGGAGGAAGGGACATTGCTAAGAAGGGGACACCGGATTTCCCAGCACTATTTAAAAAAAAACGATCAGAAATTAAATAAAAAACAAGCTTTTCAACTGAAAGTAAGGAGCACTTGAAAACTTAATGCGAACAGAAATTTTGACGTATATGATTGGGTTTGCCCCCTAGTCAATACTTCGCTCTTTACGCTAAAGTTTTTTTTGGCACTTTCATAAAAGCTATCTATTCTAATTAACGGCCTTTGTGATTAAGGGGTCATTCTTAAATAATTGGAACAAAATTTGAACTTTAACGTAAAGAGCGAGGTATTGACTACGGGGAGAACCCCCTAATATACGTAATAAAAATATACGAATATAGAAGTTCGTTACGTAAGTTAATTCGTAAGTACGCATACTTATTACTAATAAAAACGTTCGTAAATAAAATTAAACAATTTTTGAGAAATCCATTTAACCAAAAAAAAGTAAAATTAATATGCAAATTTCGTTTTAATTGTTCATGAACGGTGAGCCAAAATCAAAACCTGCATTAATTGAAAAACTTTTAGAAAAAAAATAAAAAAAAGAAGTTTTTTTAGCTGAAAGTAAGGAGCGACATTAAAGCTTAAAACGAACAGAAATTATTCCGTATATGAAAGGGACTGTCCCCTCCTCAACGCCTCGCTCTTTGCGCTAAAGTTTGACTCTGTCTCACAACTTAATTTTTGAAAAGAATAAAAAACTTTAGCGTAAAGAGCGAGGTGTTGAGGAGGGGACAGCCCCTTTCATATATGGAATAATTTCTGTTCGTTTTAAGTTTTAATGTCACTCCTTACTTTCAGTTAAAAAAACTTTTTTTTTAATTTAATTCAGTAAAGGGAAAATTAAGCTCTGGTCTTTAAAAAGTACGGGGGGTGTTATTACTTTTATTTTTATTTATTATTATTATTATTATTTTTATTGTATATTATATTATTCCTGCTCCTTTTTGTGGTAGCTTTTGGTCGTTTTGACTTTGACTTGTTTATTTTATGTAATTTCTATTCCTTTTGGGTTTCAATTATTTATTGATAGTGATTTATGATGGTTTTATGATTAAAAAGTTATTTGATTCTATTTCTGCTCCTCTTTGGTTCGATTTAATTCTTTACTTTTCCTCGAAAAGCTTCTTTTGTGAGAAAAGTCCTATTTTAAAATTAATGTATTTTAATAATTTTAATAAAATTAAAATGTTTGTTTTTAATTTGAATAGTCTTTTTTGTTTATAAAGAAACTAATATTTTAGATATTTTTTGTTTTCATCTATAAGAGTCCAGACTTAGGCTTACTATTTACATGCTGGAAATAATATTTCCAAAAATTGTAATAACAATTGAAGCATGAGGCTTTGGAAGGATGGGTACAAAGAAAATTATTGAAATATATGTGTTGAAAATCTACACAATCTTTGGGATTCTATAGTGCTGACGGAATTCTAACCTCAATTATGTTACAACCTTGACTTTTCACAGATATATTAATCAACCATACCCCTCCACAGGCCTCAAAAATTTCTTCTTAATTCCCTTAATGTTTCCAAAGATGCTGCAGATACGCTATTTTCAAAACCTTGGATAGACAGAGTCCATTTTAATTTAGTTCATTTTCCCACTCGACGTGCCGAGACAATTTTAAATTGATACCCCCAGTTGTTCCTGAGCATCAAATATATGTCTGTTTGACAAAATTGGTTCAATTCTGGTGAAAATTTATCCTGGGCAACTACCATTAACATCTCTACATGTAAAATTGAGTCGGCCTAGAGAAAGTAAGACAATTAAAAAGAATTTCGTATAGGAATTCTGGCAAATTCCCTCATTGTAAAATTCAACTATAAAGTTTACCAAGCAACTTCCTTCCCTATGGAAAATTCTCTCGGTAGAATATCCCCAAGGAGAAAATTCACCCTCCCTCCAGCCGAAAAATGTCTGCATACCTCCCAATAACAAATATTATAACCTAAGTAAACAGTGGGTATGTTTTATAACTTAAAAATCTTTCTCCGGGGGCTGTTGGGGGTTTTGTTATCTCCAAAGACATAGATATTAGATCTTTTGAGTATGTTGAACAATATGGTTATCTCTAAAGTTTGATCGAAATACTTTGATGAAAAAGGGCTCTGTAGGGGGGCTAGATGGACTTGGTCACTTAAAAACCTCACTAGAACTTTAATTTCCATTTGAATGAGCCTTCTCAAGATATTCTACGACCATTAGCTCGATACGATCACCCCTGAGAATAAAACAACAACAAATAAACACGCATCCGTTGTCATGTTTTTGGCAAAATTCCATGCTTTTGAAAATGGGAGCTTGAAATCCTTTATTGTAGGGTTCTCTTATACGCTGAATCTGATGGTGGGGCGTTTCCCCACTTTTTCAAAAATCAGGCAAATTACAGTTTGTTACCACGAACCGTTTGACAGTCAAATATTCCTGTAAATGTTCTCCTTCTTCCCCAAAATCGGAATAGATCCAATCTTGTTTTCAAGATTTTCTTTACCCTTAATATGGGAGTAGAAATGACAGATTTTAGGGCGCTGGGTAGGGAAGGAAAATCTTTTTCTTAGAATCTATCTCAGGTAGAATGCTTGGAATTAGTGCTTCACAATGCCGTAAATACTAGGCTACAAGTAACAAATGGATTTGAGCTAAAAAAAAAAACAATAATAATAATAACAAAAGAGAGAGAGAGAGAGAGAGAGAGAGAGAGAGAGAGAGAGAAACTTATTTTAATGAAATAAGAAAAGTTTTTGTCTACTCAAAGTGAGGAGCAACATTAAAAATTTAAACGAAAATAAATCTTTCATATATTAGGGAGGCTGCACCCCACTCTCAACACTCCTCTTTTCACGCTAAATTTTGTTTGCACTTTTAAAAAAGAGGTTCTGATTCTAATTAAACGGGCCCTTGTGTTTCAAGAATCGTTCTTAACTAATTGAGGCCAAAAACCTTAACGTAAAAAGTGGGGCATTGAGGAGGGGGACGCCCCCCTAATATATGGAATAGTTTCTGTTCGTTTTGTGTTTTAATGCTGTTTCTTACTTTCAGTAAGAAACAACTTAATATTTACGGCGGGAAGTAGAAAAAACTTAATATTTTTAATTTAATTTCTCGTTTTTTTTCAAATAATCTCAGGAAATCTACCTCCCTCTGTATGAAAAATCCACTCCACACAAATAATTCTCCATGGAAAGTTCGGTCCAGGTAAAATCCTTCCCCAGGGAAATTACCTAATAAATTCCATCCTCACTACAGATCCCCCCCCCCAGAAATTTTCTTGCGGACGATTCCACCTGAAAATACTCCTTAGCACATTTTCAATTGAGAAAATACTTGTTTTTATTTGATTTCTGATCGTTTTTCTGGCCATGGCCGAGTCTCCTCTGTGGGGAAAAAGTTCCCTGAAAATCTCCCCCTTCCCCCTATGGAGACTTTCTCTAGCAAAAAAATTTAACCATGGGTAATTTCTCCTGACGATAACTCCCCTATGAAGAATTTATCCTAGTGATGATTTCTCAATGGAGAATTTCTACCGTGGGAAATCCCCTCCCCATAAAAATCCCCAAGACAATTCTAACTTTGCCGAAGATTTCCCCCGAAGAATTTCACCAGAGTATCTCCACATGTAAAATGGGGTCGCCAACGATAAAATAAGACAAATAAAGCAAATTCCGTTTATGAATTTTGGCAAGTTCCCCCGAGTAGAATTTCCCCTGGAAATTTCACCTCAGGAAACTTTCATCCAAATGGAAAATTCTTCCCGTAGAAAATACATCCCCGGAATATCCCCCCCCCTCCTAAACATGTCTACATGCTTCCCAATAGCCTTAACTTGTGGCTCTTCCTCCGGGGACTAAATCTAGCCCACTCTGAATTTTCAAGGAACATTGGTTCGATACGATCACCCCTAGGAAGAACAAAAAAAAAAAAAAAAATAAATAAATAAAATAAAAACACATCCGGATCTTTCTTCTGGCAAAATTTTTTTACAGAATTCCACATCTTTAAAAATGGGAGCTGGACAACTCTGTAGTAGGATTTTCTCATTCGCTAAATGAGAACCACTGTATATTATCTCTACTTTGATGAGAACCTCCTTTTTAGAGAATCAACTTAATTTTCTCAGGTTCTTAGATTTTGATGACTAACAATAAACTTGATGGATCCTGTATATTTGAAATCAGCATAAAAAAACCACTTTTGATGCATCAATTGTTTCGAACTTATGTTTTTTAGACTTTCAGTTACTAGTGGGCCGAGTCGCTCCTTGCTTACAGTTTGTTACATCGAACTGTTGATAATATCGACAGCAGAAACAAATCCGAAATTTGACAGCAGATGCCATTTGTTGTAATCATGCTGATAATATAAATTTAAACCCCGCCCTATATCCTATTTTCTATCTTTCACTGAGGTTTGATAAAAACACCCCAACAGTATAGCCAAGACACTAGCTCTTACTTAATAACAACCAAGACGCTATACAACAATATAGTAACAACCTTAATAACAACCTTATTACACATAGTATATCTTGTTAACCCAAGACGACATCTCATGCTTACAATTAATTTGGGTTGAGATCCAACACCCGTTTCTGGCAGATATGTTCAAGTCCAGATTTACCAATAGGCCCACTAACACCGGGTCTAAGGGCGCAATAAATTATCACCGAGTGACTTTTTTCTTAACAAAAACTGACTATTGCGATTTTTCGTCAAAGTCCAAGGTGCTCTTCACCACCGCGCTGCCTGCTCACAGAACAGTGATTTTAAAGCAAAATAGGACTTCCGTGACCACTTATGAAGTGCCAGCTGCCTCCGAAGAATGGCAACTGAGACTCCGGTATCACCTCCCTCTTTCACAGTGCTTCCACTACCCCCGGATTTTCAGAGATTTCCCCAAAATCTCAGTGTTTCCCCGGGAAAAATTCCCCTGAAAGGACCAGGCAAAAACGCTTTGGCCTAGAAGCGTAAAAGATTTAAATCCGGCCCTGGATGTGTTAATTACGAACTAAAGGGATACTGTATTACCTCTCTTCCAACGCTGAGCGGACTTGCAGCTTGATTTGTTTTCTGTATATGTTTGGGACAAGCTTTTCGCGCTTAAGAAGTTTTATAGATTTTATTCAAAATAAACCTGTTTTAAAATATAAAAAGTTACTATCTAGGATTCTAAGAGTGACTTTTCAGGAATTATTTCCAGAAAATCCGGCAGGGATACAGACTCTAGTATTCATTTGCTCAAAGATGCTATTACTACAAAGGGATAAAAGATCCTTTTCAATTTTACTTTCAGAACTAGGACAATTTGGTTTTGTTTTTTATTTGGTTAGTTGGCTAGGAAAACCAAACTGAGGAAAATAATCGAAACATAATTTGCACTTTACTGAAAAAATATAAATGTTTTTACTTTTATAACTTTAATAAATCAACTAATATTAACATTTTGATTACTAAATATCAGTATATGTATATTAAACTGACAATGCACATTCATTTGTATTTTTTTTTCAGTAAAGTGCAAATTATGTTCTGGCCTTGGGAAAGCATAGGAGTTTTGAGCCCAACTTATGTTAATTTCTGCTCGTTTTGAGTTTGACTCGGTTATGTATTGTAATTTCTGTTCGCTTTGGGTTTCATTTATTTATCGTTGCTGATTTGTGGTAGTTTCACGCTTGGTAGATTATTTGGTTTTATTTTTGCTCGTTTTTTGTTTAATGGAGTTCTTTACTTTCCTTTGAAAAACTTGTGAAAAATTTTGTGGAAAAAGTTTTTTTTAATTAATTTCTGTTTGTTTTATATTTACACAGTCATTTCAAAGAAAAAGAAAATAATACTTTAAATCTTTTTGTTTTTTAAAAATTTATAGTTTGGCCTGCTATTTGTATGCTGGGGAAAAATTTTCAGCAAATTTTAACAACATACACCCTCTTAAAAACCTGGACACAAATAGTAGTGTTTAATTTAGTTTCATACCTCCTCTAGTTGACCGGAAATGGAAAACTTGATACCATTCGCAAGAAAATCTGTTTACTTTCTTCTATAGCTTGGATACAGTTACGCTATTTTGATTTGGTAAAATTTTAGGAGCAGAAGCAGCGCCAAAAGTTTGAACATAATACCCTCAGTCGTGCTTGGGATAATGCTGAGATGCCTTATTGGGAATTAGCATTAACACGGTGCATTTTGTTTTAATCTCATGGCAACATTTAGTTTTTTAAACATAAAGTCAAATGGGAGGGTGGGCGTGGGAGGGGGATTAGTTTACCTCCAATCATTTTTGACTATTAAAAAGGGCATCAGCCCTTTCGATTTTCAATTGAATGAGCCCTTTTCGAAGTGTCTACGACAACTCCTTTGATAAAAAGTGCCCTGGTCTAAACACCAACAACAACAAAAAAATAATACATTATACCGACATCGATCTTTACTATAAAAATGTCAAGCCTTCCAATCACTTTCGACTATTAAAAAGGGTACTAGGCCTTTCGATTTCCAATCGAAAGAGCCCTTTTTGAGTTTCTACGACAACACTTCCTATAAACACCTTATATCTCCCCCAGGGCATAAATTACAACCCTTACCCTAAAGGCTGTGAGGGTGGTTGTCATCCTCTAAGACCTAATTTCCAGGACTTTCAACTACGTTAAACAAAATGGCTATCTCAAAATTTTGATTCAATGTGTCTGGGAAAATGGTGGGCGTAGTCTTTCTCCAATCACTTTCAACTATTAAAAAAGACACTAGCCCTTTCAATTTCCAATCAAATGAGCTCTTTTGAAGTTTCTACGACAAGGCTCTCAATAAAAACCTTATATGCCCCCCAGGGGATAACTTACAACCCTCGCTCTGAGGGCTGAGGGGGGGGGGTTGTCATCCTCAAAGACCTAATTTCCAGAACTTAATGCTACGTTGAACAAAATTGCTATCTGAAAATTTTGATTGGATGTGTTTGGGGGAATGGTGGGCGTGAGAGGGGGGTTAGTTACCCTTCAATCACTTTCAACTATTAAAAAGAGCACTAGCCCTCTCAATTTCCAATTGAATGAGTCCTTTTTGAAGATTCTATGACAACTCTATCATTAAAAACCTTATATGCCCCCAGGGTATAACTTACAACCTTTGCCCTGGGGACTCTGGGGGGTTTGACATCCTTAAATATATAATTTACAGAACTTTAAACTACGTTGAACAAAATCTCTAAACTTTGATTGAATGTGTTTGGAGAAATGGTGGGCGTGAGAGGGGGGTTAATTACTCTCCACTCACTTTCGACTATTAAAAAGGGCAATTTCAATTTCCAATCAAATGAGCCCCTTTTTCTAAGACAACTTTCTATATAAACCTTATTAGCCCCCAGGCTGTAACTTACAACCCTTGCACTGAGGGCTCTGATGGGGTTATCATCCCAAAAGACCTAATTTCAAGAACTTTCGACTACGTTGAACAAAATGGATATATCAAAATTTTGATTGGATGTGTTTGGGGAAATGGTGGGCGTAAGAGGGGGGTTAGTTGCCCTTCAATCACTTTCGACTATTAAAAAGGCACTATCCCTTTTAATTTTCAATTGAATGAGCTCTTTTTGATGTTTTTACAACATCGCTTTCTATAAAAACCTTACATGCTCCCAGGGAATAACTTTCAGCCCTTGCCCTGAGGGTTGTGGGGGGGGGAGAGGGTTCTCATCTTTAAATACCTAATTTCCAGAACTTTCAACTAAGTTGAATAAAACGGCTATCTAAAAATTTCGATTGGATGTGTTTGGGGAAAAGGTGGGCGTGAGAGAGGAGTTAGTTGCCCTCAAATCACTTTCGACTATTAAAAAGGGCAATAGCCCTTTGAATTTCCAATCGAATGAGCCCTTTTTCAAGTTTCTACGACAAAGATTTCAATGAAAACCTTATATGCCCGCAGGGCATAACTTATAACCCTTGCCCTGAAGACTGTGGGGGGAGTGTCCTGCTCAAAGACCTGAAGTTTAAACTGCGTGGAACAAAATGGTTATCTTAAAATTTTGATTGGATGTGTTTGGGGAAATGGTGGGCCTGGAAGGGGTTTTAGTGGCCTTCCAGTTACTTTCGACTATTAAAAAGGGCACTAGCCATTTCAATTTCTAATCGAATGAGCCCTTTTTGAAGTTTCTACGACAACGCGTTCTATAAAAACTTTATATGCCCCCAGGGCATAACTTACAACCCTTGTCCTGAGGGCTGTGAGGGGGTTGTCATTCTCAAAGACCTAATTTACAGAACTTAAAACTACGTTGAATAAAATGGCTACCTCAAAATTTTGATTGGATGAGTTTGGGGAAAAGGTGGGCGTGAGAGGGGGTTAGTTGCTCTAGGAGTGTCCTCCTAAAAAAGATATTTTCTATCTGGAAATCAACTACGCTGAACAAAATGGCTATCTCAAAATTTTGATTGGATGTGTTTGGGGGAATGATGGGCGTGGGGGGGGGCTAGTTGCCCTCCAATCACTTTCGACTATTAAAAAGGGCACTAGCCCTTTGAATTTCCAATCGAATGAGCCTTTTTTGAAGTTTCTATGACAACGCCTTGTATAAAAACCTTATATGCCCCCAGGGCATAACTTAAAACCCCTGCCCCGAGGGTTGTAGGGGAGTGTCCTCCTCAAAAAGATATCTTCTATTTGGAAATCAACTACGCAGAAAAAAATGGCTATCTCAAAATTTTGTTTGGATGTGTTTGGGGGAATGATGGGCGTGGGGGGGCATAGTTGCCCTCCAATCACTTTCGACTATTAAAAAGGGCACTAGCTACTCCAATTTCCAATAGAATAAGCCCTTTTCGAAGTTTCTACGACTACTCCTTCGATACGAATTGAGAAAAAAGAAGAAAAAATTAAATAAATAAATTAAATTAAATAAATTAAATAAAAAACAGTTTTTTTCAACTGAAAGTAAGGAGTAACATTACAACTTAAAACGAAGAGAAATTATTACGCATATGAGGGTGTTCATCTCCTTGTCAGTACCTCGTTTTTTACGCTAAAGCATTTTTAGTTATTTCAAAAGATCTATCTATTCTAATTAAACGGCTTTTGTGATTCAGGGGTGATTCTTAAGAATTGGAACAAAATTCAAACTTTAGCGTAAAGAGCGAGGTATTGACGAAGTGTCACACCCCCTCTAATTATACCCTCTCACTCTTATATGAGGAAGATCACTTCCATCGTCAATACCTCGCTCTTTACGCTAAAGATCGAATTTTGTTAAATTATGGCCGACATAAGCCATAAATTGTTTGTGTTATTTTCTGGCCAATCTTAGCATTTAATTTTACCTTAAGCAGCTTCATAACTATGATTTTATGTGATAATAAGCCAAAGATAGTGTATGTCCTCGGCTTGTGGTTGTTATTAAATACAAAAACAATTTATTCCAACTGAAAGTAAAGAATAACATTTTAAACTTAAAAAGAACATAAATTATTGCGTTTATCTTTTAAAGATCTTTTCTTTCACTCATCTGAGAATTGCTCAACTTGTGACTTCCATATTCATAAAAATATTTTTGACCTCTTTGGCCGTTTTGTTACTATACCTTACAAAATTAGTTCCGCAAATACCACGAATTTAATTTACGTGGGAGAATCTTTCCATGAAGAAATTCCTCATGGGGAAAGGGAATTTTCCATGGAGGGGGAGCTGAACTTCCTGACATTATTTAAAAACGATTAGCAATTAAACAAAAAACAAGTTTTTTCAACTGAAAGTAAGAAGCAGCATTAAAACTTAAAACAAACAGAAAATATTACGTATATGAGATGGGTTGCCTCTCTTTCTTTTTTTTTAACAATTAAAATAGGTTATTATTCTAATTAAACATCCTTTATGATTCAGGAGTCATCCTTATGCAACTGGAACAAAAATCAAACTTAGGTTATTATCAGGTTATTATTAGTTTAAAAAAAAAGTAAAATTAACGTGTAAATTTTGTTTTAATTATTCACGTACGGTCAGCCAAATTAAAAACCTGCATTAATTCAAAAACGTTCAGAAATTAGACAAAACAGTAAGTTCTTTAACTGAAAGTAAGGAGCGACATTAAAACTTACAACGAACAGAAATTATTCCGTATATGAAAGGGGCTATCCCCTCCTCAACGCCCAGCTCTTTACGCTAAAGTCTTTTATTTGTTTCATAAAGTAGAGTTGTGAGAAAGAGTCAAACTTAGTCAAAATCATTGAGCTGCTGCCCCAGATGTAGACCCAAAGAAGCAATGACCAAAGGCCTTATTTTAGACCCCAATTTTTCTTATGACCCTCTAAATATTTTACAATATGCTCATCTTCATCATCCCCATCTCCCTAGTTACTCAATCATAAATTTCCTAATGAGCAAAGCAAACTCCCTTTATAGCTGTATTGTAAGCTATTGCTTTTTTTTGTTAACCTCTGGAAAACTTACTTATTTACATTTAGGTCTTTCCACACAGGCTGGCACATAAGGTGATAACGGTGTCTCTCCACGTTGACCTCTCGAGTGCTGTGACCAAAGATCTTCCATTGACGATCCGAACAGTGCAGCATCCATCTCCAGACATCATCCTACTGCAGTTTTTTTGCAGTCCACGCCTGCTGATCCTGAGAGGAACCCAGCTCTACACATTGCGAGGGCGGCAACCCTTCCCTATTAGCACCATGTGACCTCAGCATCGCCATCAAACACTTGTGGTTTTCTCACTCACGAGCGGATTTTTCGTTTTTTCACGGATGAAACTTTTTGTAGTCTTGACAGTCCAGTAAATTCTAAATATGGATCTGGGACAATTGTTCTCAAACCTCTTGGTTCATTCTCCCTGCTGCTTAGTTAACGCCCAAAATTTACATTTGTATATTAGTATGGAGAGAACATTACTACTAAGAAACTACTACTACTACTAGTACCACTAGCCAAAAAGTGACTAGGATAGAAGCCTTATTTCAAAGCAGGACGATATATTATATGTCTATTAATGAATGTATACATGTGAATAAATACATAATAAATGTATATATAAAACTATGTATACAATAAAATGAGGGTTTTTTCACCATAGCATTTGAAATAATCAAACATTAGTTCCAATTTCCGCCATAATAGCTGCTGTAATCGACAGTACATAATAATAACAATAATAACATTCTGTATTTAAGAGCCTTTTAAAGCCATATACAAAAAAAGACAAATACTGAAGAAAAATTACACTCCATTTGACATCCTTCCCTTCAATACAAATTTCCCACTGCCACAATATAACGGAGAAACCTAGACCTAAAAACCCACGAAGCAGCCTATCTTCCCCCTCTTGGATAATTGATCCCCTTAAATGAGAAAGCTACTTACACCGGAGGAGGAAATGGCCCAACCCATAATCATTCTCCCGACAACTCAAGCAATCACACCCGGTCTCCGGACCTTCCCTATTTTCCTTACAACCTTACCATAAAATTGGAAGAGAATTAGCTCGAATCTGAATTCACATCCTCAGATATTTAATGGGCAACCCAGCTTAAAATAAAAATCCTGTCCAAAATTCTCTTTTACTTCTCTATACAAAATATGACATGGAGATTTATCCATAGCTGATTGCCATAGTTGCGCTTCTTGGTCTTCAAGTCTTGCACTAAATTCCTTGAAGAGCTTTTCATGATCTTCTGGCCCTTTTCCTTTCTCCCACGAACTTGAAAATCCATTCTCATCTAATATCCATAATAGTAATTTTAATTATGCACTCGATGACCTAAAAATACCAGGGGGTTTGATTCTTAGCATCCTCTTCCCTCCTAATTAGCCAAATGTTGCCCTAGACTGGCATTATGAACAACTGTTATTAAAATATCAGCCAAAAAAAAACATGCAGAAAATATACAAAATTAAAAGCAAGAGTATATCTAGGGGGGGGGGGTTAAACCTCGTGAAATATAAAATTTGTATAAAACATATTTATATAATTTTTGGTATTGTCATTAAATTAACACCATCGCGGGAGGATCCTCTATAGCAGAACAACTGCAGCAGGGCGTAAGATCCAGATCTATTAACAACGGCCTCTGCAAAGGGCTGCCTCGTCCCTTTTGGGGTACCTGCAAGACTGGGGACCTTGCAGTCAACTCTATTCCCACTTGAGGAGTGGCACCCCTTGAGGAAATTATAGTCTAGTAAACGACACGGCATTCGCACGGGATTCTGATTAATGGATTGTTCTTTTGGGCTTGGTCTGTTTTGACGGGCTTTTACAGGCTGAAATACCCTTCCTAGCTAATTTATCTACTATGGACTGCCTCCCCGTAGTAGTATAATATCTGTAGGCATGAATATACAATGAGTCGGAGATAATAGGCTTGAGATTGTCTGTTCAGGATTTTGACTCTTATTGATAGAAGAGCATCGCCAAGTGCTGACAACCATGCTGTGACCAAAATGGGCCCAGGATTGCACAAAGCCTCAATTCATACTGGAGGTCCCAGGGACTTCTTGCTGTGTCGTTCTAAGCCGGCTTAAGCACTTCGGTGTAGACTTGAGAAGATATGTGATCCCAGTCCTGCCCTGGTATCCGGAATCATTGCTTTTCCTGTGGCCAAAATAGTTTCAATGATTTAAAGAACATGAAAATTGTAACTTGGAATGTTACGACGTTAAAAAATGACCATCGTATCGACATTTTGACTGACAAATTCAGAGGATTCGCAATGGACTTATTAGGAGTTTCAGAAACTCATGTCCCAGGGGTAGGAAGCATGAAATCAGGTGATATAGAATTTGTTTACTCAGGTAGGAAGGGTGGGGTACATAGACAGGGAGTAGGGTTCATGATGGATAAGGAAGCTACAAACTTTTGTTTGGTCTGGGAAGGTATTAATAATATAATACTAATTACTCATTTTATGACTAAAAAGTTCAGGGTATCAGTTATAGCAGTATATGCCCCTGTAGAACCGACTGACGGAGATACTAGTGACTCAGATGAATTTTACTTACAGTTACAGGAGCAAATAGAGAGGGTCCCAGGGAGAAATATGATGATTTTACAAGGAGATTTTAACGCCCAGGTAGGTAAAAATAGGGATAGACCGTAGCCTAGTCTAGGTAAATCTGATGTAGGAAAAGAAAACAGTAATGGATACAGACTTTTGCAATTTTGTAGGTATAACAATCTAGTTATAACCAATACGGTGTTTGGTCATAAAATGAACCATAAGTTAACATGGTATTCACGTGATGTGACAGCAAACCTTATTGATTATGTTATAGTAAACCGAAGACTGGCAGGATCAATACAATATGCTAGGGTATATAGGAGTGATGTTATTGATGTTAAAAGTAAAGATCACCATCTAGTAGTGTCTTGGGTTAAATAAAACTGAAATTTCGGAAGGGTAACTACCTTCCGGGAAGTTTTGATGTTGGTAGACTCCAGGATGAGAATTTGAGACAAAATTTCCAGGAACAGTTGAATGCCAAACTTAAGAGTTTAAAATTTGACAATTTTGAAGATGGTTGGAATAATTTTAGAAAATAATTTGTGAAGTTGCTGAAGGTGTCTTAGGGAAGAAAGCTACGACTGCAGCTAAGAATATTAGTGAAAAAGCTTTATGTTTAATAGATAGGAGAAGGGACTTGCACAAGACTTATCAGAGTGATGGATCATTTGGAAACAAAGGAATTTAAAGAACGTGGAGAAAACATTAAAATATGAACTAAGGAGGTGCGAAGTTGAGGCCATGGATAAAATTGCCGAGGACCTGGAAGATGCATCTAGACGGTATAATAGTAAAATATTGTACTGGCATGTTAATTAATTGAGAGGGAGTAGTCAATCCGGACATGTCCCCAGTTAAAAATAGGAACGGGGCCATAATTAGTGATAAGGAAAGGGTTGAAGAGAGATGGGCAGAACATTTTGAGAATTTGCTAAACCGAGATAGATTTGCAGGAAAAGATACAGAGGAAAATGAAAAAGTTCGTTATATCTTGGATGTGAAGGAAGATTTGTTTTGCGAGGAAGAATTAGTGACAGTACTAAAAGGATTGAAAAATAATAAGGTTCCAGGTGCTGATAGTGTGGTAAATGAGTTTCTTAAATATGGTGGCTTTGAGATTAGAAATAGGTTACTGAAGATTATGAATATGATTTTTGAAAAAGGGGAAGTACCTAACGATTTTAGGAAAACCTTAATTAACCCACTTTATAAGATAGGTGATAAGAGTGAGTGTGGGAATTATTCAGGCATTAGTCTGGTCTCTGTAGTTAGCAAATTACTTAGTAATATGATACTTTTACTTAGTAAGACTGAGAGATGCTGTAGACAAAGTTTTAAGAGAAGAACAGTGCGGTGTTTAGAAAATGTAGAGGATGTGTCGACCAAATTTTTACTCTTAGGTTAATAATTGAAAAGTACCTGGCTTGTCAAACTCCTTTTGTCCTCAGTTTTATAGATTATGAGCAAGCATTCGATTCTATTGATAGAAGAGCTTCAGCGAAGGTTTTATCCTTGTATGGTATACTAGACAAATACATTAAAGTGATTAATGCTATGTACGAGGATAACACTGCTGCGGTTAAGGTAGGAAATGAGGTTAGCAGCTGGTTTTTTATTAAATCAGGAGTTAAGCAGGGTTGTGCTGTATCCCCCTCTATATGGATTATTTTGATGGATTTTGTCTTAAGAAGCACAAGAAAGGCAATGGGAGACCACGGAATCAAATGGGGAGGGAAAACTCTCCTGGACCTAGATTATGCTGATGATTTAAGCATTCTAGATGATAGTGTGAGCAAAGTGAATGAAGTTTTAGAAGTTTTGCGAGTTCAGGGTGCTAGAATAGGTTTGAAAATTAATGTTAAGAAGACTAAGTCATTAAGGCTAGGAATAAGTGAAGATGAAAAGGTGACGTTGGGTAACGAAAAAATTGATCAGGTTGACAGCTTCACATACCTTGGTAGTATTATTAGTAAAGACTGTGGGAGCAGTGAAGATATTAAAAGTAGAATAGTCAAGGCTCAGGGTGTTTTTTCACAGTTAAAAAAAGTTTGGAAGAATAGGAAGATAAGTGTGCAAACCAACATTAGAATATTAGAAGCTACAGTGATGACAGTGGTCAAATATGGCTCTGAAGCATGGGTGCTCCGAAAAGCGGATGAAGATTTGCTAGATGCTTTCCAGAGAAATTGCTTACAGATTGTTCTGGGTACTGTTTACGGATTGTTCTGGGTACAGATTGTTCTGGGTACTTGGAAACTGGGGGTCAAATATAGCTCGGAAGCAGATGAAGCTCTGAAAAGCCGATGAAGATTTTCTACATGTTTTCCGGAGAAATTGCCTGCGGATTGTTTCGGGCACTCGGCTGACTGACCGTATTTCAAACAGTAGGCTGTACGAAATATGTGGTTCGATACCGCTTTCTAGGGCTATAATGAAAGAAAGGTTAAGGTGGCTAAGGCACGTTATGCGGATGAAGGATGACAGATTGCCGAAGATTGTCCTTTTCGGCCAACCTTCTAGGGCTAAACAGGAAGCAGTTCGTCGTCGTCTGGGGTGGGAGGACGTCATAAAGAAAGATTTAAATGAAATGGGAACTTCGTGGGAGGGTGTAAAAAGGGAGGCTTTGAATAGATTGGGATGGAGGAGGAGTGTGCGTAGCTGTGTTGGCCTCAGGTTGCTTGGTCCTGCAGTGAGTTGTTAGTAGTAGTATATAATTTATTGTGTTGATCGTTGTATGGATTAATATATCCATAGATCAAAATTTATAACTGAAGACATTGGAATTATTCCTTATTTCTGTCTAAGAACACAATTTATCACTTCATCTGGCAATAAATTGTTGAGTGATATTCACACTTTTTATGAAAAATAAATTATCTTAAAAATTTTTCAAATGGGAATCATTTGTCCGCATTATTGAAGTTCATGGGCTTCATTAAGTGAGGGGGGACAGGGGGGCATGATGGGGCCACGGCCTTCCTGGAAATTTGGGACTATAAAGTAATTATAAGGAAACCAATGTGATTTGGTTGGAGTAAAAAAAAAATCATAGTAATAAATGGTAAGCAAATAACGACCGTTGTCAATAACGAAAGTATAAGAGCCTAACTATTGATAACATCATAGGCAGCGCGCTAGCGCTGCCTAAGTAAAGAACGATGTGGGCACAATGTGTTTTTTTTTTCTCTCCATACCCGGGCACTTCGTATCCAAGGAGTTGCCGTAGAAACTTCGAAAAGGGCTCATTCAATTGGAAATTAGAGTGGCTAGTGCCCTTTTTAATACTCGAAAGTGATTGTAGGGCAACTAGCCCCCCCCCCCACGCCAATCATTCCCCCAAACACATCCAATCAAAATTTTGAGATAGCCATTTTGTTCAGCGTAGTTGATTTCCACACAGAAAATATCTTTTTGAGGAGGACACTTCCCCACAACCCTCAGGGCAAGGGTTTTAAGTTATGCCCTGAGGGCATATAAGAACAATGTTGGCACAATGTACACTTTATTATTTTTTTCCTTTAGAGCAGGGCACTTCATATGGAAGGGGTCGTCGCAGAGACTTCAAAAGGGACTCATTCAATTGGAAATCGAGAGTTCTAGGGCCCTTTTTAATAGTCGAAAGTGATTGGAGGGCAACTAACCGCCCCCCCCACGCCTACTATTCCCCCAAACACATCCAATCAAAATTTTTAGATAGCCATTTTTTTCAACGTAGTTGATTTCCAGATAGAAAATGTGTTTTTGAGGAGGACACTCCCCCACAACCCTCAGGGCAAGGGCATTCTTACATTCATAATGCTTTAGCTTGATCTCAAAGAGGTCCATATCGTTCTTTCCTTAAGAATTTTCAAACTGACGAAATTCTTCCCCAGTGCTTGGCCTTTTTTTTCATTCCAGACCATCAAAATATAAATTTTTCATTTTTTTAACTTTTCATTTTTAGTTGGTTATGCTTGATAAATAGATACATGCTTTTGCCTGGCTATTGGAAGCTGGAAGTGACTGTAGCGTGAAAGCAAGGAAAATGAAATCACTTATAGATGAACAAATAACAAAAGCACAAAGAACAATAGGGAAATCTTTTTGCAAGACAGTGGAGATAATTTGAATGAATATTTCGGCCCTATGTCCAAGGGCCGTCCTCAGCAAGACAAAAATATATAAAAGAAAAATAACTCACAACAACATGCGACCAACAAAACCAAAAATTAAAAAAAAAATTCAAAACAGTCCTAGCATCCGTACTTCAGCGAAGCTCAACCAGGACTGATAAAAAGTAAGGTAAAACAAGGCGATTCAATGAGATGAAAGAAAAATAATTTAAAAACACGTTCTTATTGCTAATCCAGCCTTTTTGGCAGCTAACCTCAAAGGTTATAGATACCCTTTACAACAATCAAAAAAAGGTTAATTCTCCCGCCAATAAAAAACCAGATAATTTGTATGACCTAAAAATACTATCTAATATCCGCGAAGATTCATCCATTATTATAACTAAAGAAGATAAAAGCAATTCTCTGGTTGGCATGGATACGACAGATTACGACACAAAAATTTATTCTCATCTAAATGACGAGACAGCATATAGAACTATAACCCACGATCATACTGATCAATTTGCAAACAAAATTACAAATGAATTAAAAAGTTTAAAACAAAATGGTAGAATCACCCCACAGCTATATAATAATTTTTTTCCCCGTGGTAGCTTTTGCCCAAAGTTTTATGGTCTACCAAAATTACACAAGCAAGGCATTCCTTTGAGGCCCATAGTAGCTTGTACGAAAGCACCCACATCCAATATTGGGAAATGGTTATGTACAGCCCTTAAACCTTTGCTTTACTCTCAAAAATCATATAAATTCGGTAGATTTAGTTGAAAAACTCAAAAACGTAAATATCTCAGAAAATACAATTATAAGTAGCTTTGACACTGTTTCAATGTATACAAATATTGATGTCACAGTATCTGAGCAATTATTATAAAATAAAGTCAAAGAAAATTATCACTTAATAGAAGCTTCAACAGCAGGAATAGATTGTGATGTCTTAATGACCTTGGTTAAACTCTGTAACAAGTACTCAATGCATTTCCAATTCCGTAATTCTTTTTACCAGCAAATTAATGGCTTAGCGATGGGCGCGCCTCTCTCCGGGTTACTGGCGAATATTTATGTGGAACATGTTGAAAATTGGGCATTAGATTCGTATTTTTTTAAACATATCTTTTGGGGACGCTACCTGGATGACTTAATATCACTCTGGAACTATGGAGAAAATGAGCTTAAGGGTTTTTTTAGATCACCTTAATACATACGATGGAAATTTACAGTTTACTTTAGAAATCGAAATCGCAAATAAAATCCCATTCCTAGATGTGTTAGTTACTCGTAGCTTCAATACACTCAATTTTACCATTTATAGAAAAACAACACAAAAAAAATAGATATTTGCGTTTTAAATCAAACCACCACCCTTACACTAAAGTTTTTTATTGTTTTTTTAAAAAAATAGAGTTGTGAGAAAGTCAAACTTTAGCGTAAAGAGCGAGGCATTGAGGAGAGGACAGCCCCTTTCATATACGGAATAATTTCTGTTCGTTTTAAGTTTTAACGTCGTTCATTACTTTCAGTTTAAAAAAACTTATGTTTTTTATTTAATTTTTGAATGTTTTTGAATTAATGCAGGTTTTGATTTTGGCTCACCGTACATGAATAATTACAACAAAATTTTCATATTAATTTTACTTTTATTTGGTTAAATGGCTTTCTCGAAACTTGCTTAATTTTATTTACGAACTTTTTATTAGTAATAAATAGACGCAAGTTACGAATTAACTTACGTAACGAACTTCTATATTCATATATTTTTAATACGTATATTAGGGGGTTCGCCCCCTAGTCAATACCTTGCTCTTTAAGCTAAAGTTCGAATTTCGTTCCAATTCTTTAAAAATGACCCCTTAATCACAAAGGCCATTAATTAGAATAAATAGCTCTTATGAAAGTACTAAAAAATCTTTGGCTTAAAGAGCGAGGCATTGACTAGGGTGTGAACCCAACCATAAACGTAATATTTTCTGTTCGTTTTAAGTTGTGATGTTGTTCCTTACTTTCAGTTGAAAAACTTTTTTTTTTAGTTTAATTTCTGATCCTTTTTTTAAATAATGCTGGGAAATCCAGCACCCCCTTCATAGCAATGTCCCTTCCCCCATGAAAACTTCCTTTATGGAAAGATCCTCCCATATAACCCCCGACACACCCCCCTCCCCCAACACCAGAAAAAAATCCCCCCTGAAAACGTCTTTATACTTCCCAATAACCAATTCTAGGCCTATATGTTAACATTGGGTGAAGTTCATAACTTTCAGCCCTCCCCCGGGGACTTCGGAGGATTAAGTCATCCTAAAAGACATAGTTATCATATTTTAGACCATGCTGAACAAAATGGCTATCTCAAAATTTTGATCGGGTGAATTTGGGAAAAAATGTGCGTTGGAGGGAGCCTAGTTGCCCTCCATTTTTTTTGTCACTTAAAAAGGGCACTAGAACTTTTAATTTCTGTTCCAATGAGCCCACACACGATATTCTAGGACCACTGGGTCGATACGATCACCCCTGGGAAAAAAAACAAATAAACACGCATCCGTGATCTTTCTTCTGGCATAAAATACAAAATTCCACATTTTTGTAGATAGGAGCTTGAAACCTCTACAGTAGGGTTCTCTGATGCACTGAATATGATGTTGTGATTTTCATTAAGATTCTATAACTTTCAGGGGTTCTTTCCAGGGACGTACGCAGGGGGGGGGGGTCTCCGGGCCCGCCCCACCCCCCCCCCCGAAATCTCACGATTTTTTTATTTCCCCATAATTTTCTGATTTTTCTGACAGAATAATGGGTTTGAAGGATTTGCCCCCCCCCCCCCCAAACAAATTCCTGCTTACGTGCCTGGGTCTTTCCCCCTTTTTTCGAAAATCAGCCAAATTTTCTCAGGCGCGTAACTTTTGATTGGTAGGACTAAACTTGATTAAACTTATATATTTTAAATAAAAAATAAGATATGATTCTTTTGATGTATCTGTTGGTATCAAACTCCCGTTTTCAAGAGACTCGGTTACCATTGAGCCGGATCGCTCCTTACTTACAGTTCGTTACCACGAACTGTTTGATTAATTAAAAAAAACAAGTTTTTTTAAGTTAAAGTAAGGAGCGACATTAAGACTTAAAAGGAACAGAAATTATTCTGTATATGAAAGGGGCTGTCCCCTCCTCAACGCCTCGCTCTTTACGCTAAAGTTTTTATTATTGTTTTAAAAAGTGAAATTGTGTGACAGAGTCAAACTTTAGCGTAAAGAGCGAAGAGGGAATTTGAATTCCCTCTTACGATAATCTAGGACTACTGGATCGATACGATCACCCCTGGGGAAACCAAAAAAAAAAAAACGAACAAATAAACACACATCCGTGATCTTTCTTCTGGGAAAAAAACACAAAATTGCACATTTCTGCAGATAGGAACTTGAAACTTCAATAGTCGGGTTCTCTGATACGCTGAACCTGATGGTGTGATTTTCATTAAAGTTCTATGACTTTTAGGGGTTGTTTCCCTCTTTTTTCGAAAATATGGCAAATTTTCTTAGGCGCGTAATTTTTGATGGGTAAGACTAAACTTAATAAAACTTATATATTCGAAATCAGCATAAAAATTTGATTCTATTGATGTATCTATTGGTATCAAAACTCGAGATTTTAGAGTTTTGGTTACTATTGAGCCGGGTGGCTCCTTACTTACAGTTCGTTACCACGAACTGTTTGATATAGATATGATTTTTCAAAAATTCGTGGTAATGAGCTGTAAGTAAGGAGCAACGAGGTTCAATAGTAACAGAAACTTTAAAAGCAAAATTTTGATACCAATAAAAACATTTAAAGCATTGGCTTATTATGCTGATTCCAAATATAAGTTTCATTAAGTTTAGTACTGGGTTTTCAAAAAAGGGGGGAAATCCCCTATAACTAAATCAGAGAATCTTAATCACAATCACACCATCAGATTCAGTGTATCCAAGAACCCTCCAGTAGAGGTATCAAGCTCCACTGCAAAATACGGAATTTCACATTTTTGCCAGAAGAAAGATCAAAGATGTAAGTTTTTTTCCAGGGTTGATCGTATGGAACCAATGGTCCTAGAATATCGAGAAAAGGCTCATTCAAATATAAACTAAAAGTTCTTGTGCCTTTTTAAGTGACCAAAACGACTGGGGGCAGGTATCCCCTCCCCTCAAAATTTTGAGACAACTATTTTGTTCAGCTTAGTTCAAAGGTCCAATACTGGGCTTTTTTTGATGATATGAACCCTTCATAGTCCCTTAGGACAGGGTTATTAGCGGTATCGAGCATAATCGGACGTTATTTTCAATCATGGTGTTGTGCCTTTATTATGATTAGTAGTAACCCAACCACTGTAACTCGATTTAGTGTGTTTATAGATAAATTTTAAGAAAGAAAAAAAAAGTTTAAATGATTGAGTTATTTGATTTGCAGATTAGGTATTTTTCATTTTGTAAGGAATCTCCTTGCTTTGTATGAATCTTTTTGTTGTGTATATGGTCCTTAGGCTTTTGAAATACACTGGTCCGTCTATCTGTGATAATTTGAAGATCCTATCCTTGTTAAGGCTGGTTATGGTAATTCTAAACCAATGCTGTTTCTCTTATTAGGCCACAAAACCACGATTAACCGCCAAAATTTGAGTGATTTTGAGGTGAGATTTTAAATATTTTTAGGGTAGGATTTTGTTGTTTCTCTTATTAGGCCACAAAATCACGATTAACTGCCAAAATTTGAGCAATTTTGAGGTGAGATTTTTAAGTATTTTTAGGGGGGGATTTTGCTGGGAAGGAGGTTTTCTACGGGAAAAGTTTGTGGGAGAAATTTCCCGAAGCAATTTTACGCCAGGGGGAGGGAATTTTCTGGTATTATTTGAAAAACCGTCAGAAATTATTTTTTTTTTTAATCAACTGGAAGTAAGGAACATAAATTACGAACAAAAATTATTCTATACGTGAATTATTCTATACGTGAAGCTGCCCACCCCCCTCCCCAGAAAAAAAAAATATCATGATACTGACGCTACCACGTGGTGTGTCATGGATTTGACAAGTTTTTTTCGAGTGAAAATAAGCAGCAACATTGAAATCGAAAAAGAACAAAAACCATTCCGTTCCTGAAAGGGGCTGCCTCTTCCTCAATACCTCACTTTTTAGGCTAAAGTTTTTTTTATTACTTTAAAAACCAGAGTTGTAACAAAGAGTCAAACTTTAGCATAAAGAGCAAGGTATTCAGGAGGGGGCAGCCCCTTTCAGATACGGAATAATTTCTGTTCTTTTTAAGTTTCAATGTTGCTCCTTACTTTCAGCTTAAAAATACTTGTTTTTTTTATAGAATCACGAACAGGAATCACTCTGTGTATATTGATTCCGTTCAACATCCCCTCAATATTCCCTGAGATTTACAACTAATAAGCTTAGCCATTCCTAAGATATTGCAGACAAGCCCTTTTGACAACATGGATGCTTTTATATTCTTTTGATTTGGTTGAATAGTAGTAGTCGTAGGAGTAGCAACAGCAGCAATTATAGTAGTCGTGGCAGTGAAAATCGAAGCAGTAGTACTAGTAGTCACAATCAGAAGTGGTAGCACTTGCAAATAGTTAGGTTCGAAGGCACAAGTAGTCGCAGCCACAGTCATACGCTGGTGCAGTCTCAAAAGTATTCACAGTTACAAGTAGTTACAATTGAAATTAATCGCAATCTCTGTTGCAAGGGGTCACAATCACAACTCACAAGTCACCCCAATTACAATCACAGTCAAAATTAGTCGCCGTCAAAGTTCCTAAGAACTCTTTCTAATATATTGCAGATACATCCTTTTGATGTCCAGGTTGCAAATAGTGCCTTTTGATTTAGTTCCTCCTTCTTTGAAGTTTTCAATAACACCCTTAGTCTTTTCAGACCCACCTAGAATCAAACATTCACCCATTTCCCAATATTAAATCCTTTATGTAAAAAAAATTAGCGAATTTCATAATAACCTTTGCCCCTGTGGCTGTGGGAGGTCATGTCATTCCTGGAGATATAGTTATTGGACCTTTTAAACATTCTGAACAAAATGGCTATAACAAAATTACCTACATACTTGTGACACTTAGCTGGAAAAGTAGGCTACGATCACGGGCAAAATGCCACAATCCCTGACAATTATGACATTGTTTTGGTTTCTCAATAGGCATGGTAAAACAGGATAAGCAGTACTCTATTTTAACTCCGAACTTGATAACCTGACCCAAATCATCTTCTGATCTGGACTTGAGTACCAGTAAGTTGTGTGAATTTGGAATTACCAAAGCACATTCTACACTTCACCTTTTCAAAAAGGACGGGAATCTACGGAACGCCGTACAGGGTATCCACTTTAAAAATCTCAGCAAAATCGGATTTCAGAACTTTTCCACGAATATTTAGGGAACTGGGTATAGTAGCTGTCACCAGCAGAACAGACTATTTGTCCACCATATGAACTACAAGCTTATCCTTACGGGCCACATTATATTTAACTTTATCAGCGCAACCCAATCTGCTGAAAATTTCTGGCCGATTAACTAGGTTCGCAGGTACATACTAGATTTTGTTAAAGGTTGATAGGAAAATCTAAAATGGCGAGGAGGAGGAAGGCCATCTGAACTTTTCATCTTAATACCTTAGCCTTTTCGGACAAACCCAAGATCATACATTCCCCCTTCCCAATAACATGTCTAGTATGTAATCAGTAGTAAAATTACATAATTTACAAGCCTTACCCCAGGGGTTAGTGGGGTATGGTATCCACAGAGGATTAGGTATTTGGCATTTTATTATTTTCAACAAAATGGCTATTTCAAAGTTTGAATCAGTGGTTAAGGGAGGGAGATCTACAAATAGCAAGGTGCTGCCTAGTTGCTTTTGATCCCTTTCTGGCATCCCCGGAAAGTGATTTGTATTGAAAGTTTCAACTTAATACACTCAGCTGTTCCTGAGACATTGCATATACGCCCTTTGGACTACTGGCATGTAAATAGCCTGTTTTGAATTTGTTGTACATCCCCCTCGATATCTCCTGGAAGTTTCACTTTAATATCCCAAGACTTTTTAGAGACCCCGGATCAAGCATGCCTCCATTTCCCAAAAACGAATCATATTTCTAAACAACGGACAACTTGCATAACTTGCAGCCCGGCGTGGTATTCGAATGAGATATTTCCAAAGTTTATACAACCACCCTTTCCATGTGAAGTGGCTCAGAGAGGAAAAATTATGAATTGTATATTGAAGCCTTATAGGCACCTCTAACAACTAAATTGTTGGGATGCAATTGAGGTTTTTCAATATCCGGTGAAGATATCTGATATGTTCTAGTTTTGAGACATAGAATTATGGATGTACATCGACTTAAGATTGTCAGTTTTAAGCCGTTAAAAACCAACAAAATCGAAAAAAAAATTGTTGGTGTTACGGGCCTTATTAACTGGCGAACCAGCATCTAAAAAATGTTGGGATGACAATTCTTACTTTTTTGTTTGTTGTCTAGGAATAAAATAAATTGCCATTTTTTAATCGATCGTTAATTTTGCTGTGCTTAGTGTTGATCAGCATTTCATTATACAATCTCTTAAATGAGAATTATGGTTCTATGCTAGAAATGACAGCAAACGTTTCTCTTCTGTGGGAACGTCTTTTTAACTGCTTAAAAAAGGCAGAACTTTTAATTTCATTCGAACGAGCCATTTCTTGATCTTCTAGGGCAATTGGCGCAATATGATTACCCTCTAGGGAAGGAACACACATAGAAAACCAATAAACAATCATCATTCTAAAAAAAAAAATGCAATATTCCATTTTTTGTAGATAAGAGCGGGAAACCTCTACATCAGGATTTTTCCATACGCAGAATTTGACTGTGTAATTGTTATCAAGAGCGTGTGTTAAACACACCCTCTTTGGGGTACTTTCCCCTTTTTCAAAAACAAGACAAATTTTCGCCCTAACAATGAAAAGGTTAAAATATTAAAACGTTAGAATAAAATTTTGACAATTTCTTTTAATTCTTCAAATATTTCGAATTATAGAGAAAACAGTAGACCTGACAGAAGTAGCAAAGTTAAAGTGTGCATCCCTATAATTTTGTGACTATTTTCTTTGTGTGATGGACAACAAAACACTAAAAAACAAAACAGTGTATGGTAAAAACTATAAACTAAAACTGATTAACAACACTATCCTTGACAAACCATCCTTGAGGCGCTGCTGCTTGGGTTGAAACTACATAACCTCCTCCAGTTGCTCCGCCTAGTGTTGCATATCCACTTCTACCGTGTGGCTGAGTAGAATTGGCAGCTGGAGGGGGGGTAGGATATTCCCCATTGCTGCTGCTGACCACCCCATTGCTGTTGTCAAGCGGCACCGTAACCTCCCTGTGGAGCAGGTGCTACTCCGCCGTATCTACCACCTCCAGCACAACCTTTGATTTGGCTGCTCATTTACCCTTGGGCCGTTCCAGGCACCACGACCACCTATACCATGTGGCTGAGTAGAATTGGCAGCTGGAGGGGGGTAGGATATTCCCCATTGCTGCTGCTGACCACCCCATTGCTGTTGTGAAGCGGCACCACAACCTCCCTGTGGAGCAAGTATCACTCCGCCGTATCCACCACCTCCAGCATAACCTTGATGCTCTTTTTCCTCAGCTACTCTTCTGAGCTCTTCTTTGAGCCTCTTATTCTCATCTTGGAGGATACTTTGTTTCTTTACAGCGTCTTTTTTTTCTCTCAGCAGTTGAATAGCTGACTGTTCTTTTTCCTCAGCTACCTTTCTGAGCTCTTCTTTATCCCACTCATTCTCCTCTTGGAAGCGATTCGCTTTCTGCTCAGCGTCTTTTTTTTCTTTCAGCAGTTGCATAGCAAACTGCTCTTTTTCCTCAACTACCCTTCTGAGCTCTTCGATGACCCTCTTATTCTCGTCTTGCAAGCTACTCTCTTTCTGTGTAGCGTCTTTTTTTTCTTTCAGCAGTTGCGTAGCCGACTGCTCTTTTTCCTCAGCTACCCTTCTGAGCTCTTCTTTGAGCCTCTTATTCTCATCTTGGAGGATACTTTGTTTCTTTACAGCGTCTTTTTTTTCTCTCAGCAGTTGAATAGCTGACTGTTCTTTTTCCTCAGCTACCTTTCTGAGCTCTTCTTTATCCCACTCATTCTCCTCTTGGAAGCGATTCGCTTTCTGCTCAGCGTCTTTTTTTTCTTTCAGCAGTTGCATAGCAAACTGCTCTTTTTCCTCAACTACCCTTCTGAGCTCTTCGATGACCCTCTCATTCTCGTCTTGCAAGCTACTCTCTTTCTGTGTAGCGTCTTTTTTTTCTTTCAGCAGTTGCGTAGCCGACTGCTCTTTTTCCTCAGCTACCCTTCTGAGCTCTTCTTTGAGCCTCTTATTCTCATCTTGGAGGATACTTTGTTTCTTTACAGCGTCTTTTTTTTCTCTCAGCAGTTGAATAGCTGACTGTTCTTTTTCCTCAGCCATCTTTCTGAGCTCTTCTTTATCCCACTCATTCTCCTCTTGGAAGCGATTCACTTTCTGCTCAGCGTCTTTTTTTTCTTTCAGCAGTTGCATAGCAAACTGCTCTTTTTCCTCAACTAGCCTTCTGAGTTCTTCGATGACCCTCTCATTCTCCTCTTGCAAGCTACTCTCTTTCTGTGTAGCGTCTTTTTTTTCTTTCAGCAGTTGCGTAGCCGACTGCTCTTTTTCCTCAGCTACCCTTCTGAGCTCTTCTTTGAGCCTCTTATTCTCATCTTGGAGGATACTTTGTTTCTTTACAGCGTCTTTTTTTTCTCTCAGCAGTTGAATAGCTGACTGTTCTTTTTCCTCAGCTACCTTTCTGAGCTCTTCTTTATCCCACTCATTCTCCTCTTGGAAGCGATTCACTTTCTGCTCAGCGTCTTTTTTTTCTTTCAGCAGTTGCATAGCAAACTGCTCTTTTTCCTCAACTACCCTTCTGAGCTCTTCGATGACCCTCTCATTCTCCTCTTGCAAGCTGCTCTCTTTCTGTGTAGCGTCTTTTTTTTCTTTCAGCAGTTGCGTAGCCGACTGCTCTTTTTCCTCAGCTACCTTTCTGAGCTCTTCTTTAAGCCTCTCATTCTCCTCTTGGAAGTGATTCTCTTTCTGCTCAGCGTCTTTTTTTTCTTTCAGCAGATGAGTAGCCGACTGCTCTTTTTCCTCAGCTACCTTTCTGAGCTCTTCTTTAAGCCTCTCATTCTCCTCTTGGAGGTGATTCTCTTTCTGCTCAGCGTCTTTTTTTTCTTTCAGCAGTTGAAAGGCAAACTGCTCTTTTTCCTCAACTGCCCTTCTGATCTCTTCGATGAGCCTCTCTTCGGAGCTTTTCTCTTTTTGTTTACTTATTTTGGATAAACTATACTTTCCAATGGCCAATAAAATTGCTATACTACCACATGAGACCGGAATCGCAATTGTAATACTATTTAGAACTGTCATTTTAAAATATTCTTCTTTACTAATTACTATTGCATGCGATGTTCCGTATATATGATAAGTATGACGTCATTTTTGTCCAACTACCATTATATTTGTACGAGTAGTGACGTCATACACTTTACACTTGTGTGATGTTTGTATAAATTGAAATGACGTCATCGCCTTTGCTAAAAAACCGTAAAAGTATCGAGGGCATCAATATTATAAACCTTTTATCCCTTCGGACTCATCTTATGTCTATTAACATCCAGAAACAGTAACTCTCTAAGATTGTTATTTTGTTATTTCAGAATTGTGAAGTTTTTAGAGTAGTATAACATCTTTCTAAGTGTTTCGAAAGTGAAAATTAATAATCAAACTAATTTGTTAAATTTCACAACGTTTTTTGTCTGTAAAAATTCAAACCTTAGCAACATGATGGCTCTCAAAGACGATTTTATCATCAAGGAAAACTTACACCTTCTTCATCTGTTTGGTGCCATATGTTTTTAAATTCACTTCCCTGATTTTTCACTCCCCCCTTTTTTTATTAATCTAAATAAAAAAAAAACATGCTTTATCAACCGAAATTAAGGAATTACATTAAAACTTAATCCAAACATATTCAATTCCGTACACAAGGCGGCTACACCTTCCTCAGCTCTCTCTCCTTACGTTTAAGTCTTAAGGTTTTCTCAAAATAAATCTCATTGAAATTCAATAGCCCTTGCATTTGAGCAGTCTTTCTTAAAGAATTGGGGTCAGATTCCCTCGATTCCCCCTGAAAAATTTCTTTCCAAATGAAGATTCTACCCAATATCAGCTGTCCATTATGTTGCGTTCACATGCAATTCTAGCAAGAATTCTATGTTCAGACATCTGTCTGGCCAGACATCAATGTCTAGACAACCACCGTTCACAAGTAAAACTTGGTGCTTGGCTAGACACGTTACAGCTAAGCATCCAGTTCTAGACTCTAGAACTCAAAGTCCAGGATCTTTGATTACAGGCAATCAGAATGTGACAAGTTCCACTATTTTCATCATCCATGTTTACACTTTTAAATTGAAATTAAACTTTTGTTTTCTCATTAATTTTTTTTTTCATATTAGGTAAATATGCAACTCCAGACATAATAGTAAAGCAAACTAAGGCAACATGGGTGCCATCAAGGGGGGGGGACAATTACTATAAAGTGATTATAAGGAAGCCAAAGGAAAAAGAGCCGAATTGGGAAAAACAATGGAAAAATGTGTGTTGCCCCATTGTTGGCTGCCTGCCAATAGATTTTGACCTTTAATTAGGAAAATATAAGTTCTAATTTGTATCTGAGAGACCCCTTTCCAGTTTTCCACAAACATTTTTTCTATGTGATTTGGTTAGAGTAAAGAAAAAAAAAAAAATCAAATTCATCATAGTAATGAATGGTAAGTAAATAACGATCCTTGTCATTAACGAAAGTGTAAGAGCTTAACAATTGATAACATTCAATAAAAGGATCATGGTGATTTTAGGATCACCATATATGGTGATCCCATGGGCGTAGGCAGCATTAGGCAGCATATTGTCAAGGGGGGGAGGGGGGGGCAGTCGATAGTGTGATGGAGTTTTATCAACCGATTTTTCCAAACCATCTGCTTTTTCAGCCATATCTAATGTAAATTTGAAGGTCTAGGGGGGACAGCTGCCCCCCCTGCCCTCCCTCCCTACGCCCATGGGTGATCCTAAATATGTATTTCTTTATTTGTAATTAGTGCAGTTATTAGTACACAAGAAAGTTCGTATAATTATAGAAAACACAAGGGAAACAACTTAATATGGGGCAATCTCGGTAAAAATATGCCATCAACTTTTGCTCGCATTGCAAGAGTACCCATGAGCTGATATATGAAGCCGCTATAATCAGAAATGTTTCCCCTGAACTGAATGCTTGGAATTTTTGTATTTTCCCTCTGAACAGATACGTTTTTTTGTGTTTTATTATCGTTTTTGTTTTTTCAGGAGTGATTGCATATATCTAGTTGTCACTTTGAAAAACACTTAATTTTTTACAATTATGAAGTGTAAAGGTGTCAAATATATTGGTTTTTGGTATTCAAAATGAAATTAAAAACATTAAAAGTTTTAAACATAAAAGTTTAACATAAAAGTTTTAATGTTGCTCCTTACTTTCAGTTGAAATAACTTATTTTTTTATTTAATTTCTGATCGTTTCTTAAATAACACCAGGATACCTGGCTACACCTCCACGGAAAATCCCACTCCCCAAAGAAATATCCTTCGGGCAATTCAATCCTGGCAAAAATTTACCCCGAACAAATGCCCTTAACATCTCCACAGCTAAAATTGGATCGGTAAAGAGAAAGTAAGACATAAAAAGAAATTTTGTATAGGAATTCTGGCAAATTCACCCAGTGTAAAATTTACCCTGAAAAATTCACCCCCCAGAAACTTTCCTCCCAATGAAAAATTCATCCTGTGGAAAATCCCCCTAGCAGAAAATTAGCACCCTCCCCAACTGAAAAATGTATACATACTAGCCAATGACAAAACTATACGTAAACAATGGGCAAATTTTATAACTTAAAGACCTTTCCCCAGGTGCCTTGGGGGCCATGTTATCTCCAGACATATTTATTCGGCCTTTGAACTATACTGAACAAAATGGCTATCTGAAAATTTTTATTGAATGATTCTGAGAAAAAAGGGGTGCGGGAGGAAGCCTAGTTGCCCTGCAATCTTTTTGGTCACTTAAAAAGGACACCAGAGCTTTCAATTTACGTTCGAATGAGCCCTATTCCGACATTTTAGGACAACTGGGCCAATATGATCACTCCTGGGAAAAAAAAAAGAAAACAACTAAACACGCATCCGTAATCTTTCTTCTAACAAAAATACAAAATTTCACATTTTTGCATAGAGGAGCCTGAAACCTCTTCAGTAGGGTTCTCTGATACGCTGAATCTGATGGTGTAATTTTCATTAAGATTCTTTGGGTTTTAGAGGGTATGTCCCGCTATTTTCAAAAATCAGGCAAATTATTTCAGACTCAAAGCCTTTGATGGGGAAGACTAAACTTAATTAAACTTATATATTTGGAATCAGCATAATAAGCCAATTCTTTTTATATGTCTATTGGTATCAAAAATCTCGTTTTTTTTAGTTACATTACCACGAACTGTTGGATTCCAAAATCCAAGCAGAGATCATTGAAATATTGATCGTTCTTTCTACAATACCAAAAGTACTGTATTCATAAAACTTCACAGTGTCATGAAATGTTATAAAACAAATAAAAAAGATTTTCAACTAAAATAAGGAGCAAATTTGAAACTTAAAACAAATATAAATTACTCTGTATATGACAGGAATTGCCCCCTTCTCAACACCTTGCTCATTAAACAAAAGTTTTTTAGTGCTTCGATTTTTTTTTTTCAATTGCAAATTTTCTTTTAAAAATTTGGAAAAAAATTCACAGTAAAGAGTAAGGAGCTAAGGAGGAGACAGCCCCTTTCATATAAATAATAATCTGTTCAAATAGGTTTCAAATCTGTTCCTTGCTCTCAGTTGAAAAGCTCTTTTTTTATTTAATTTCTGATTGTTTTCCAAATCATACCCAGACCTAACCAAGATTAAATAAAAAAAAAAACAAGTTTTTTTAACTGAAAGTAAGAAGCGACATTAAAACTTAAGACAAACAGAAATTATTCCGTATATGAAAGGGGCTGTCCCTTCCTCAACGCCTCGCTCTTTACGCTAAAGTTTTTTTTATTGTTTTAAAAAATGAAGTTGTGAGAAAGAGTCAAATTTTAGTGTAAAGAGCGAGTCGTTGAGGAGGAGACAGCCCCTTTCATATATGGAATAATTTCTGTTCGTTTTAAGTTTTAGTGTCGCTCCTTACTTTGAGTTAAAAATTGTTTTGTTTTTTAATTTAATTTCTGAACGTTTTTGAATTAATACAGCTTTGATTTTGGCTCACCGTACAGAAATAATTAAAACGAACTTTTGCAAATTAATTTTTTTTTTTTGGCTAAATGGCTTTCTCAAAATTTTGATGTGACGTAACTTACGAATTAACTTACGTAACGAACTTCTATATTCGTATATTTTTATTACGTATATTTGGGGGTTCACCCCTCTAGTCAATACCTCACTTTTTACGCTAAAGTTCAAATTTTGTTCTAATTTCTTTAAGAATGACCTCTTAATCACAAAGGCCATTAATTAGAATAAACAGCTCTGATGAAAGTACAAAAAAAACTTTCAATTGTCATGAGAATTCCATTTTTTCTTTTGGTGAATATTGGTCCAAGTCACTTTTTACTTCCAGTTTTTTATCACAAACTATTTGATAACATTCTCTTGTGATGGAAAATTTTTTCGGACCCGTTCATTTTATTTAGTTGAATAGGACAATAAAAATTAGAGGGTCAATTTGTCAGCTGGTTTGTAAGTTTAAATTTTATTTTTCTTTCGTTATTCTATTTTTTAATGTCTAAATATATAAGGGATTTAAGTTCGAGGGGGAGAACTGTCCTGTTATGAAAGAGGTACATTTTACATGGCCGTTATAAAATCGAAACGTGCTATCTATGCAGGCAGGATGATTTTGGAGCATCTCTACTCCTTCTGTAAACTATTCTAAGGCATAGGAAATTGCATAAAGACAAGTTTACATCTGTTATAATCTACGGAACCAATAAATATTTCTGTAACTTTGGTTTGATTTGATTTTTTTTCAAAGATTAAATTCATAGTAATTAAATATATTATTGATTAAGTAAATTGATCCCTTTATTAGGAATCCTTGTCGTTTAAAATTTACTGTATTTTGTTTCATTTTGCAAGCAATTTAATTGCTCTTTTTATTTGAGAGTTTTTTCCTAAAAGTATTTAAAAATGAACTTGTTCCTACGAAATAAATATTCTGAAATATATTCCCTGTCACCCAACCACCATTGCTATTTTGGCGTCTGCCCCCCCCCCCGGAAAACTTTCTGCCGGCACCCTTGGTTCGAGTGAAGGATGGCGCAAAAACTGATGGAACCTTTCCGAACCATTTAATGATTTACCAGCAAAACAGGGAGTTTTCCTGTTTTGTTTTCCAGTGAAAACTTTGTTTCGAAGCTTTTAATTACCTCTCTCTTGGCTATGTGGCTATGCAACGGTCAAAATACCCGGCCATGTTATTTTTTCCCCAACGACACTTGGGTACTCATACCTGGTTTCAAACAGTCCGTGATAACGACCTGTAAGTAAGGAGCGACCCGCCTCAATAGTAACCAAAACTCTAAAAAACGAAATTTTGATACCAATAGATACATCAAAAGAATCAAATTTTAATACTGATTTCAAATATATAAGTTTCATCGAGTTTAGTCCTACCCATCAAAAGTTACGTCCCTGAGAAAATTTGGCTGATTTTCAAAAAAAGGGGAAAGACCACCTTAAAGCTATATAGCCTAAATGAAAATCACAACATCAGATTCAGCGAAACCCTTCTGTAGAGGTTTCAAGCTCTTATCTGCAAAAATGTGGAATTTTGTATTTTTTCCAAAAGAAAGATCACGGATGCGTGTTTATTTGTTTTTTTTTCCAGGGGTGATCGTATCGACCCAGTGGTCCTAGAATATCGTGGGAGGGCTAATTCGAACGGAAATTAAAAGTTCTAGTGCCGTTTTTTAAGTGAAAAAAAATGGAGGGCAACTAGGCCCTCTCCTGCGCTCATTTTTTTCCCAAAGTCACCCAATAAAAATTTTGAGATATCCATTTTGTTCAGCATGGTCGAAAATATAATAAATATGTCTTTTAGGATGACTTAATCCCCAAAAGTCCCTGGGGGGAGGGCTGAAAGTTATGAACTTTACCCAATGGTTACATATAGGCTAGTATTGGTTATTGGGAAGTATGAATACGTTTTCAAGGGGGATTTTTTTCTGGTAGTGGGGGGTCGGTGGTTATGTGGGAGGATCTTTCCATGGGGGAAGGGACATTGTTATGAAGGGGGCGCTGCATTTCTCAGTGTTATTTAAAAAACGATCAGAAATTAAATAAACAAGTTTTTCAACTGAAAGTAAGGAGTAACATCAAAACTTAAAACGAACCGAAATTATTAAGTATATGATTGGGTTCGACCCCTAGTCAATACCTCGCTCTTTAAGCCAAAGATTTTTTAGTACTTTCATAAGAGCTATTTATTCTAATTAATGGCCTGTGTGATTAAGGGGTCATTTTTAAAGAATTGGAAGAAAATTCAAAATTTAGCGTAAAGAGCGAGGTATTGACTAGGGGGAGAACCCCCTAATATAGGTGCTAAAATATATAGATATAGAATTTCGTTGCGTAAGTTAGTTCGTAAGTTACGTATATTTACTACTAATAAAAACGTTCGTAAATAAAATTAAACAACTTTCGAGAAAGCCATTTAACCAAATAAAAGTAAAATTAATGTGCAACTTTTTTTTTTAATTATTCATGTACGGTGAGCCAAAATCAAAACCTCAATTAATTCAAAAACGTTCAAAAATTAAATAAAAAAAAACAAGTTCTTTTTAACTGAAAGTAAGGAGCAACATTAAAACTTTAAACGAACAGAAATTATTCCGTATATGAAAGGGGCTGTCCCCTCCTCAACGCCTCACTCTTTACGCTAAAGTTAGACTCTTTCTCACAACTCTATTTTTTAAAACAGTAAAAAACTTTAGCGTAAAGAGTGAGGCGTTGAGGGGGGTACAGCCCCTTTCATATACGGAATAGTTTTTGTTCTTGTTAAGTTTTAATGTTGCTCCTTACTTTTAGTAAAAAAAAGCTTGTTGTTGTTTTATTTAATACACGGGTAAAACCAGGTATAAGCTCCCTGTCTTTTCAGCCTTGGCATACTTATTATCACATCCATTCCTTTTTTATTATTTTCGGATATTGCTTGTTAAGATAGTTAGGTCACCTTTAAGGAAACAAATATTTTTCAGAAGGGAATGAAGAGTTAAATTTGGACATACTTTAGGGGAGGAGGAGGGTTCGATGCAGATGGTAATGGGAGATGTCAGTAGTAGATTTTGTAGATATAATTATTCCTCACAGTGTCAAAATAGTCTTGAAAAAGATTCATGGGTTTATAATTTAGTAGTCTACTCTAGACAAACAAAAAAACAACCTTAATATTAAATATACAGATTAGACAACAGAACCAGTTAATTCCGTCTCTGCTTATGTCATAAAAAGGGTCAAACTCTATTTCCCTTTGTCCTATTTCCGTATAGAATACTTTTCCAACACATTATTTCCAACTGTGTAGTTCGTTTTCCCATCCTGTGAGATGACTCCTAGGCTATTAGAATTGAAATGTTTATTTATTTCCGTGTTCAAATATCTCGAGAAAATTTCTGGTTTAAATTACAAAGCTCCGCCCTACGGCACGTCACTGTCATACTCGAAACAATTCTTGGCAGTTGAACCATATCTGTCGTTCTAAAAGTATTCTTTGAAACGAGATTCAACCGTATTGATACAAGCCAATATATTCATAAATATTGCTTGTAGTATATAGTAATTATTTTGAAGACACAAAAGAAAAAATATTGATTTTCACGATACTAAATTAGAAACAAAACCTGAAAATGCTAATAGATTTCACAGTTCATCGGTGTATGATCATCATAAAAGTGGAATTTCATTATTGTTGCTGAAATTTGGCCCATGCCATATAGCTACCAGACAAAATTACTGGAAGTTGATGTATATCTATCATTATTTAAAAGTTCATCCGCTATTTAATTTCTTGAAACAAGACATTAATTGGCGATCTTTCACTAGGCTGAGTAATATGAAAAATATCTAAATAGTAATTATAAATAGTGTGTAGATTACAATATTAGAATTAGCGAACTCTGTGTTGAGAAGATTTGTCCTGTGAGGTGTGTGTACATTTGACAAAAGAAGATTTTTTTTGTAATTTGTCTGTTTTAGAGTCCCCGTTTCGCTTGCTACTGCTTACAAAATTTTTTAGCAGTGAAAAAAAGCTACATTTTTTTTTTTTTTTTTACAAAGGTCCTCTCTTTAACAATTTTTGCGTTTTGTTTTCAATATTCCACCATTTGTTAGTGTTTCATTAACTCAAGGTTTTCTTTTTGATGTCACAAAACTCGTGGCACATTATTTCAAAACCAGCCAATCACAGGGTTCGGCGGCCAATTTTTGTTCAGTGGGGAGTTCTTTTTGGAGGGCGGGGTGGGAGGAAGCTTTAAAAACACATCAAAAATGCTTTTTTATTCAGTTCTATTACGTTTTTACAGTTCGGACAAACATTTCTGGAGGGAGGTTTCAACCTCTGAACGCTTTCCCTCAATATGGCCTTGGCCTATCAGTTTCCAAGAGTCAGTCTCAATTTGGGTAAGTTAAAGCTGTGTTAGCTTGAATTCAAGCTGTTTTTGATTACCTGATAAAAGCCTGTACATTGGTGAAGGCATCTAGTTCTCCCATTAAAATGCAAAAAAATAGGGTCGTAATTATAAAGTTTTCTAGGAAGATCCTTGGAGAAAATTGTGCTCTTTTTGAGCCCCCCCCCCCCGACACCCTCCTTCTCCTGTTCTGGTAGTTTGTTATTTCTATTAAGTGTACAATGTCGGATTGATTGAGGAGAGTAAACTGGGAAACCAGTAAAGCTCAAAACGTGGAATTTTTAGAGCAGATAAGAGAATTAAACATGGACGCCCATAAGGAGGTGGGGCAAGGGGGCGCTAGACCGCCTGGTTGAATGAACGTGTCATATATTTGTATTAATTTAAAAAACTTTCCACAGAATAAGTTTTCAAAGACAAGTAAAGAACTCTATTAAGCCAAAAAATGGGTAGAAATAAAGTCAAATAATCTTCCAAGCGTAAAACTACCACAAATCCCTATCAACAATTAAATTAAACTCAAAACGAATAGAAATTATAATAAATAGCCGAGTCAAACTCAAAACGAGCAAAAATTAGCATTACTAGGGCTGACAACCCCCATGCCTTCTCAAGACTAGAACATAACATAGGCTTTACTGAAAAAAAATGACCGCGAATTGTCAGTTTAATATACCTATATTGATATTTATTCCTTAAAATAAAAAATGGGTAAAAAATAGTGAGTAGAAAAGTTTTTTACTCATAAAGTAAAAAATTCAAAACATTTAAACATATTTTGTTTTCAGTATAGCGCAAATTATGTTCTGGTCTTGAGAAGGCATGGGGGTTATCAGCCCTACTAATGTTAATTTTTGCTCGTTTCGAGTTTGACTCGGCTATTTATTCTAATTTCTGTTTATTTTGAGTTTCATTTATTTATTGATAGTGACCTGTGGTAGTTTTACGCTTGGATGATTACTTGACTTCATTTCTGCCCATTATTTGCTTAATGGAGCCCTTTACTTTTCTTTGAAAAGCTTGTTTTGCGGAAAAAGTTTTTTTAGATGAATTTCTGTTCGTTTTTTTATTGACAAAGTCATTTTGACAAAAAAAAATTATACTTTATGTCTTTTCAGTTTTTTTTTGTCTATGAGAAACCATAGTTTGGCATAATTGTGGGGTTTTGACATGCCCAATATTCCTAAAGACATAGTTCCTGGACCGTTCTACTATGCTGAACAAAATAGTTGTCTCAAAATTTTTACTAGATGTGTTTGGGAAATAAATCGGCTTGAGAGACGGGATGATTGCCCTCCAATCTCTTTTTACTCCTAGAAAGGACCCGAGAACTTTTAATTTTGAATCGAATTGGCTTCTTTAAATGTTTCAATGATATTTCTAGCTATAATAGAGTGGTGCTGCCTATGATATTATATGCCTTTTGAACTAATCAAACAAAATAACTATCGCGAAATGTTGACTGGAAGTGTTATGGGAAATGATGGGCGTGGGGGACGGTTGCCCTCCAATCACTTTTCACTATTAAAGAAGGCACCAGCCCTTTCAGTTACCAACCGACTTAGCCCTTTTTGAAGTTTCTACGACAACAAATGGCCATCTTAAAATTTCAATCAGATGTGTTTTGGGAAAATACGACGGGTGTGGGGGGGGGGGGCTATTTGGCTTCTGATCACTTTGACTCTCAAAACGAGCACTAATAACTTCTGATTACCAAACCAATGCGCCCTCTTTGAAGTTTATACGACCAACATTTCTGTAAGAACCCTATATGCCCCCAGGGGTTAACTTACAACCCTTGACCTGAGGGCTATATGGGGGGGGGGGTTATCCTCAAAGACATAATTTCGGGACCTTTCAACTACACTGAACAAAATGGCTATCTAAAAAATTATGATTGAATCTGTTTGGGGAAACGATTGGTATGTGGGGGGGGGGGGCTGGAAAGCCCAGTATAAGTTCTGATTACCAATCAAAAGAATCACCTCTGAGGTTAATACGACCAACCTTTCTATAAAAACTTTATATCCCCACAGGGCATAACTTACAACGCTTGCTCTAATGGTTGTGGGGTGGGGGGCTGTCATTCTCAAAGTCATAATTTGTGGACCTTTAAACTACACTGAACAAAATGGCTATCTAAAAATTTTGATTGGATGTGTTTGAGGAAGTGATTAAAGTGGGGGAGGGAGACCTGGTTGCCCTCCATGAGCTCTTTTGAAGTTCCTATGACATTTCTTTCTATAAAAAGTGCCCTGGCCTAAAATATATATATATAGTATATATATATATATATATATATATATATATATATATATATATATATATTATATATATATATATATATATATATATATATTATATATATATATATATATATATATATATATATATATATATATATATATATATATATATATATATATATATATATAATATATATATATATATATATATATATATAATATATATATATATATATATATATATATATATATATATATATATATATATATATATATATATATATATATATATATATATATATATATTGTGCCCACGTCGCTCTTTACTTAGGCAGCGCTATAGCGCCGCCTATCATATTTTGTCTTGAGATTTCAATTATACAGCACCGGAAGTGCCGATTAGACCAGGTAAGCCCCCCCCCCCCTAAAATTCAGCCTATGGGCGCCCATGGAATTAAATAAGTTGTGGGCACACATCTAGTGACCGTACAGTTTAGCATAGACAACCCGAGTATTTACAATGAGTATTTACAATGGGTTATGCAAAGTAGTGAGCGATCAACTTTGGACTTTTATCAAAAATATGTTGAACTCTTGCAAAAAAAAAATGCTGTTTTAGTTTATAAAGGATATTAGAAACTATAGTAGAGGTTCAGGTAGGCTTTTTATCGTCTAGGGGCAATATAGTGCCCTAAGAGATACTAAACATGTGCACAAGCGTATTCTTTTGCCTTCTAACTACGTTAAAGGTAAGTTGAATAAGACGAAGCTTTTATTATGTACTTTTGCAAAATATTAAAGAGCTACGCACCACAATTTCTCATTCAGTCATCCAGGTTTCAATGTGACATACTCTACAATCCATTCCATTTGCAAATCTCTACTCAACCTTATAATATTCCCGCTCTCAACACCCCTAGAAAGACTCGCACTGACTAGGAAAGTTTCCAAAGATCTGCAATCCAATAAAGTCCCATTTTTCCCCCGGAACCAAGGGCGCAGGTTCTTTAAGAGAAAATCGGCTTTTCCCTTAGAACTTTTTAATCTTGATAGGATAAATAAAAGAATTATTTGTTGACAAACAGATGTTAAGCATCTTTTTCCCTTTTTTTGCCCATAGTATCTGAATTGCTTTGCTTGAGCGTGAAAGGTTCTCATGTCACTAGACTATTTTTTCATTAATAAGTGTCTTTTCTTATAGAAAAAAGACTATTTTCATTGGGATGGTAAGGAAATCACAACTTTCTGCAATCTTGATCAACCTCTGTGATCTGAATCTGGATTTTTTTTTTTTTTTTGGGGGGGGGTCTTGGAGGAGGGGGACATAGCCTTGGATTATATAAGCTGATGTCCGCAAGAGTAGAGTAATATAGTCTCAACCGTTACAAAAGTTTGTGTTTTTTGTTCATTCTTAGTCTCTGTGAGAAGCAGCTTACCCCACTGTCAATAAAAAAAATAAATAAATAAAAAAACGTCATGGAAAGGCTAAGGACCCAAGCGGCCGACTGCTGAATTGAAATTAGAGTAATATTCTGTGCATTAGAGCTTAAAATAGGAAAATTTCCTGTCACTAAATTTTACTTTCCCAAAGGGAGTGGGTGGGAGAAGGTAATTCTGACTTCCTGGTTGCAGTTACACTTTTCCGTATTTCATGTGTGTGCATTAAAGTATCCCCAGAAAACAATTTTTTTTTTTCGGATTCTTTGTCATTAAACTAACTTACAACGAGTTGTTGTGAGTTTAAAACTGTGATAACCGTTTAGGCAGTGCTATTGCGCTGCCTTAACGGTTAAGTAAACGGTTAACTAAGCGGTTAAGTAAAGAACAATGTTGGCAATGTATTACCAATGTAGCAATGTATGATTTTTTTTTCTAGACCAGGGCAATTGGTATCGAAGGAGTTGTCGCAGAAACTTCGAGAAAGGCTCATTCGATTGGAAATTGGAATGGCTAGTGCTCTTTTTAATTGTCAAAAGTGATTGGAAGGCAACTAACACCCCTTCCACGCCCACCAATTCCCCAAACACATCCAATCAAAATTTTGATATAGCCATTTTGTTCAACGCAATTGAAAGTTCTGGAAATTATATCTTTGAGCAGGACACTCCCCCCACAGTCTTCAAGGCAAGGGTTATAAGTTATGCCTTGGGGCCATATAAGGTTTTTATTGAAAGCTTTTTCGTAGAAACTTAAAAAGGGCTCACTCGATTGGAAATTCAAAGGGCTAGTGCCTTTTTTAGTAGTCGAAAGAGATGTTTGTTCAACATAGTTGACAGTTTAGAAATTAGATTTTTAAGGATGACACCCCCCCCCCAGTCCTATAAGGGGCATATAAGGTTTTTATGGAAAGCGTTGTAATAGAAACTTCAAAAAGGGATCATTCGATTGGAAGTTGAAATGGCCAGAGCCCCTTTTAATTGTCAAAAGTAATTAAAGGGCAACGAACCCCCCTATCACGACCACCATTTCTCCGAACACATTCAATCCAAATTTTGAGATAGCCATTTTTTCAACATAGTTGAAAGTTCTGGAAATTAGGTCTTTGAGGATGAAAACCCCCCAAAACCCTCAGTGCAAGGGTTGTAAGCTATGCCCTGAGGGCATATAAGGTTTTTATAGAAAGTGTTTTCGTAAAAACTTGAAAAAGGGCTCATTCGATTGGAAATTAAAAGGGATAGGGGCATTTTTAATAGTTGAAAGTGATTCGAGGACAACTAACCCCCCTGTCACGCTCACCATTTCCCAAAACACATCGAATCAAAATTTTGAGATAGACATTTTGTTCAACGTAGTTGGAAGGTCCGTAAATTGTGTCTTTCAGGATGAACCCCCCCCCCTACAGCCCTCAGGGAAAGGGTTGTAAGCTATTCCCTGGGGGCATATAAGGATTTTTTTTATAGAAGGTGTTGTCGTAAAACTTCAAAAAGTGTTCACTCGATTGGAAATTGAAAGGGCTATTGCCCTTTTTAATAGTTGAAAGTGATTGGAGAGCAACTAGCCCCCCTCTCACACCCACCATTTCCCCAAACACATCCAATTAAAATTTTGAGATAGGCATTTTCTTCGACGTAGTCGAAAGTTCCGGAAATTATGATTTTGAGGATGACAAACCCCCCAAACCCCTAATTGGAGGGCAACTAAACCCCCTCTCAAGCCCACCGTTTCCCCAAACACATACAATCAAAATATTGAGATATTCATTTTGTTCAACGTAGTTAAATGTTCAGGAAATTAGGTGTTTGAGGATGATAACCCCATAAGAGCCCTCAGGGCAAGGGTTGTAAGTTATGCCCTGGGGGCATATAAGGTTTTTTTTTATAGAATGTGTTTTCGTAAAACTTCAAAAAGTGCTCTTTCGATTGGAAATTGAAAGGGCTGGTGCCCTTTTTAATAGTTGAAAGTGATTGAAGAGCAAATAGCCCCCCTTTCACACCCACCATTTCCCCAAACCCAATTAAAATGATGAGATAGGCATTTTTTTTTCAACGTAGTTGAAAGTTCCGAAAATTATGATTTTTAGGATGACCAACCCCCCAAGCTCCTCAGGGAAAGGGTTGTAAGTTATGCCCTGGGGGCATATAAGATTTTTATAGAAAGCGTTTTCGTAGAGACTTCAAAAAGGGCTCATTCGAATAGAAATTGAAAGGGCAAGTGAACTTTTTAATAGTCGAAAGTGATTCGAGGGCAACTAACCCCCGTCTCACGCCCACCATTTCCCTAAACACTTCCAATCAAAATTATGAGAAATCCATTTTTTTCAACGTAGATGAAAGTTCAAGAAATTAGGTTTTTGAGGATGACAACCCTCCCCCCCCTCCTCCTGACAGTCTTCAAGGCAATGGTTGTAAGTTTTTCCCTGGGGGTATATAAGGTATTTTATAGAAAATGTTGTTGTAGAAACTTCAAAAGGGCTATTACTCTTTATAATAGTCGAAAGTAATTGGAGGGAGATTTTCCACCCCCCCCCCCCCGTGCCCATCATTTTCTCAAACATTTCCGATCAACATTTTGACATGGGAATTTTGTTCAACGTAGTTGAATTGTCCGGAAATTATGTCTTTGAGGATGACAACCCTCCCCCCCATAGCCCTCAAGACATGGGTCGTAAGTTATTCCCTTGGGGCATATAACGTTTGTATAGAAATTTTTGTCGTAGAAGCTTCGAAAAGGGCTCATTCGATTGGATATTGAGAGGATTAGTGCCTTTTCTATTAGTCGAAAGTGATCAGAGGGAGAAATGTCCCCCTCCACGCCTATTCTTTCCGCGAACACTTCCAATCAAAAATTTACTTATCAAGTACGCTGAACAAAATGGCTATCTCAAAATTTTGATGGGATGTGTTGAGGGAAATGGTGGGCGTGGAAGGGGTGTTAGTTGCCTTCCAATCACTTTCGACTATTAAAAAGGGCACTAGCCATTCCAATTTCCAATCGAGTGAGCCCTTTTCCATATTTCTACGACAACTCCTTCGATACGAAGTGCCCTGGTATAGAAGAAAATAGATAATTCATAGTGCCAACATCGTTCTTTACTTAGGCAGCGCTATTGCGCTGTCTATGAAAAGGCTCATTCTTTGTCCCCGAGAAAGACTATGTCAATATTAAACGAACAGAAATTAATCGAAAAAACTTTTTGCATAAAATTAGTTTTTTCCAAAAAAAGCAAAGAACTCCATTAAACCAAAAATGAACAAAAATAGAATCAAATAATTTACCAAGCATACAACTACCACAAATCAGTGTCAATAAATAAATGAAACCCAAAACAAACATAAATTAAAATAAGTCAAACTCAGAACGAGCAGAAATTAATCTGAGTAGGGTTCTAAACCCTATGCTTTCTAAATGCCAGAATATAATTTGTACTTTACTGAAAAAAAATCTTTGAAATGTTTTCACTTTTATAACTTTAAGAAATCAAAAATTAATTAAGATTTTAAGGAATAAATATTAGCATATGTATATTAAACTGACAATGCACATTTTTGTCAGTAAATTCATTAGAATTTTGTTTCATTTCATTTACCTGGATTCATTTATCCAGGTATTCTTAGTATGCTGCCTTTAACAACCTGTTGCTATTACTATATTACTACCTATTACTACATTAACAACCTACATCTCATAGAGATGCTTGTTTCTCCTAATACATAGCCATGCCAGCTAGTCTGTTAACTCTTGCTCTAATCAGCCCTAAATTACCCCTTAACACTATCTCGGTTAAACTTGTTATTTAGAGCAAACAATTTCTTTAAAAAACTTAACTCAATCTTCTCTTAGTTATTCCTTTTTTTAAATCCCAAAATTTCATAACACTAACTAAACACTTAGCTTACTATTGAAAATCTTCTTCATTAACTTAATGTCGCTTTGGCCTATATTTCTTAAACTACTTCTTAATGCACTCCACATCGCCCTTAGCCCTCTATTTACCATGAGATTGCAAGAGTTTTCTATTTTAAAAAAATAGAGTTGTGAGAACGAGTCCAACTTTAGCGTAAAGAGCGAGGCGTTGAGGAGGGGACAGACCCTTTCATATATGGAATAATTTTTGTTCGTTTTAAGTTTTAATGTCGCTCCTTACTTTCAGTTAAAAAACTTGGTTTTTTATTTAATAACACACTTAAAACGAAGACCTTATCAGCAGCCCTATAATCTTCACTAAAACTTCCCTATAATCTTATCTAAAATGTCTATTCTCTTTTGCTGCGACCCTAACCATATATAAAACCTCGAACTTAATCAAACAGTCCTTGGTAAACGAACGGTAAATAAGGAGCAATGTGGCTTAATGGTAACCAAAACTCTAAGAAACAGAGTCTTGATAACAATAGATACATCAAAAAAATCGAATTTCGATGCTTATTCAAAATATGTACAATTCATCAAATTTAATGGTACCCATCAAAAGCTAAAAGCCTTAGAAAAGTTGACCAATTTTTCGAAAAAGGGGGAACACACCCCAAAAAATCAAATTATTTTGATGAAAACCACTTTATCAGATGCAGCATGCCAGAGAACCCTATTACAGAGGTTTCAAGCTCCTATGTACTAAAATGTGATATTTTTGCTTTTTTTGCCAGAAGAAAAAACGTATACGTGTTTTTTTCCCAGGGGTGATCATATTGAACCAGTAATTGTAGAAGATTGGGAGAGGGCTCATTTGATCGGAAATAAAATGTTCTAGTGCCCTGTTTAGGTGACCAAAATATTGGAGGTCAGCTATCCTCCTCTCACGCTCCTTTATTCCTCAAAGTCATCCTAACAAAATTCTGAGATTGCCATTTTGTTCAGTATAGTCGAAAAATCCAATAACTATGTTTTTGAAGATGACTTAACCCCTCCACAGTACCCGGGGGAAGGACTGCAAGTTACAAACTTTTAAGTTTACCGTCACTCAGAAAAAATAACCATTTTTTTGCCTAAGTTTCAAGTGCACCTGTGTTTTTTTTTCCTTTTATGGTGCGTAAGCCCCCATTTGCCCAAAACCTTGACGGTAGAAATTCCATGATATTCATTTAAAAAAACCTGAAATTCAACGAACTTTTTTTGTCAAACCAATATTTTTCTACTTCACTGCGGTCTCCATAGTCCACAGGGTTAAGAATACAATTGTCAAGCCTATCGTAAATAAAACTTGGGTACACAGTTCAAGTAAGCATACCTATTATCGTCACCTTGTATTACTCCGTGGGGGATAAAACTTACGGATGTCAGATTCAATCCATTTGGGGAAAAAAGCTTTGTTGGCCTTTTTAAGGCCGTTTTTCAGAAAACTAATATTTCTCTGTCTATTCTTCTTTTGTGCATTGGGATTCTCATGGACTACGAATTTAAGAGGATTGGGATGCCAATTTTATTTAGGCCTAACTCATTTTCTCACTGTTCATCACGGTCCCCTTGGCGTAGAAACTTACGGATGTAACTTTCAAGACCATTGGAAGATCAGTGTAGGAAACCCTACACTGAAACTGTTCTCTGCTTAAACAAGTCGGTTAAAAACACGGTCAATTTGAGCGTTAATTCATAGGTTGATTGTTGAAGTAAAATAAACCAGTATTGACTAAAAACAATCATTTTCTTTTTTTTAACGTCAAGTTCTGCTTAGGCCTTAAAAAACACTCAATTGGTCTGACAAAATTTAGATATTCAAAAATGAAGTTACTTGGTTTGGGTACTTAATAGATGAGCCTGAAGTTTAAATAAAACATAATGACCAGTTGATATTAAATATCTTTTTAGATATTTAATATCTTTGATATTAAAAATATATATTTGATATGATTTGATATGAATTTGATATTTTGATTATGATGATAATTTGATATGATTTTGATATTAAAAAAGATATTAAATATCTTTTTAGGTGATGTTTTGATAAAAGTTCTTGAACCAATTTCTACAGAAGGGATGACCAAAGCAGACATACCCAAGCTTGTGGATATAATCCGAAACAAAATGATCGAAGAATATGAAAAACTCACAAAGGAAGTAAATCAAAAGGCGGTAGCTGCCACGCACTGATAATTTAAATTGATAAGGTTGCTGACTTCAAATCATCTAGTTCCCATTCCGAAAACGTACTGCCATCTACCATCTAGTGTAATTAGTTATAGAAATTTTAAGACCCGTAGATATCATGTGCTTAAATAGTCCAATCTCCTGCGAATCTGTCTATATAATTACCCATGTTGTTACTTCAAATCCAATCACTAATGTTTAACTCTGGATGTGAAAACTATCACTTGACATTATATAACGAATTCCTGGGAGTGGGAAGCCAAGCGAAGATTCCTCATTATGTAATCATAATTTGCTATGACTGAAAGATCAAGCTGAAACTTTAGAATTTTGTGGAGAATAGGTGGAGGAGGAATTATTCATGTGTTAAGAGGAATGGTGAATTTTTTTTGTCCTTAGAAAAGAGCATTTCGTCGCTGTCTCGTCCAAATCTTGGTGATAACCCAGGTCAGAAGTGTGACCTGGGTTACAATTATACTTCACAAAACTTCACAATTCTGAAATAACAAAATAACAATCTTAGAAAGTTACTGTTTCTGGATGTTAATAGACATAAGATGAGTCCGAAGGGATAAAAGGTTTATAATATTGATGCCCTCGATACTTTTACGGTTTTTTAGCTAAGGCGATGACGTCATTTGAATTTATACAAACATCACACAAGTGTAAAGTGTATGACGTCACTACTCGTATAAATATAATGGTAGTTGGACAAAAATGACGTCATACTTATCATATATACGGAACATCGCATGCAATAGTAGTTAGTAAAGAAGAATATTTTAAAATGACAGTTCTAAATAGTATAACAATTGCGATTCCGGTCTCATGTGGTAGTATAGCAATTTTATTGGCCATTGGAAAGTATAGTTTATCCAAAATAAGTAAACAAAAAGAGAAAAGCTCCGAAGAGAGGCTCATCGAAGAGATCAGAAGGGCAGTTGAGGAAAAAGAGCAGTTTGCCATTCAACTGCTGAAAGAAAAAAAAGACGCTGAGCAGAAAGAGAATCACTTCCAAGAGGAGAATGAAAGGCTTAAAGAAGAGCTCAGAAAGGTAGCTGAGGAAAAAGAGCAGTCGGCTACTCATCTGCTGAAAGAAAAAAAGACGCTGAGCAGAAAGAGAATCACTTCCAAGAGGAGAATGAGAGGCTTAAAGAAGAGCTCAGAAAGGTAGCTGAGGAAAAAGAGCAGTCGGCTACGCAACTGCTGAAAGAAAAAAAAGACGCTACACAGAAAGAGAGCAGCTTGCAAGAGGAGAATGAGAGGGTCATCGAAGAGCTCAGAAGGGTAGTTGAGGAAAAAGAGCAGTTTGCTATGCAACTGCTGAAAGAAAAAAAAGACGCTGAGCATAAAGTGAATCGCTTCCAAGAGGAGAATGAGTGGGATAAAGAAGAGCTCAGAAAGGTAGCTGAGGAAAAAGAACAGTCAGCTATTCAACTGCTGAGAGAAAAAAAAGACGCTGTAAAGAAACAAAGTATCCTCCAAGATGAGAATAAGAGGCTCAAAGAAGAGCTCAGAAGGGTAGCTGAGGAAAAAGAGCAGTCGGCTACGCAACTGCTGAAAGAAAAAAAAGACGCTACACAGAAAGAGAGTAGCTTGCAAGACGAGAATGAGAGGGTCATCGAAGAACTCAGAAGGGTAGTTGAGGAAAAAGAGCAGTTTGCTATGCAACTGCTGAAAGAAAAAAAAGACGCTGAGCAGAAAGTGAATCGCTTCCAAGAGGAGAATGAGTGGGATAAAGAAGAGCTCAGAAAGATGGCTGAGGAAAAAGAACAGTCAGCTATTCAACTACTGAGAGAAAAAAAAGACGCTGTAAAGAAACAAAGTATCCTCCAAGATGAGAATAAGAGGCTCAAAGAAGAGCTCAGAAGGGTAGCTAAGGAAAAAGAGCAGTCGGCTACGCAACTGCTGAAAGAAAAAAAAGACGCTACACAGAAAGAGAGTAGCTTGCAAGACGAGAATGAGAGGGTCATCGAAGAGCTCAGAAGGGTAGTTGAGGAAAAAGAGCAGTTTGCTATGCAACTGCTGAAAGAAAAAAAAGACGCTGAGCAGAAAGCGAATCGCTTCCAAGAGGAGAATGAGTGGGATAAAGAAGAGCTCAGAAAGGTAGCTGAGGAAAAAGAACAGTCAGCTATTCAACTGCTGAGAGAAAAAAAAGACGCTGTAAAGAAACAAAGTATTCTCCAAGATGAGAATAAGAGGCTCAAAGAAGAGCTCAGAAGAGTAGCTGAGGAAAAAGAGCATCAAGGTTATGCTGGAGGTGGTGGATACGGCGGAGTAATACTTGCTCCACAGGGAGGTTGTGGTGCCGCTTCACAACAGAAATGGGTTAGTCAGCTGCAGTATTTGGGAATATCCTACCCCCCTCCAGCTGCCAATTCTACTCAGCCACATGGTATAGGTGGTCGTGGTGCCTGGAACGGCCCAAGGGTAAATGAGCAGCCAAATCAAGGTTGTGCTGGAGGTGGTGGATACGGCGGAGTAGCACCTGCTCCACAGGGAGGTTACGGTGCCAGGAGAATGAGTGGGATAAAGAAGAGCTCAGAAAGATGGCTGAGGAAAAAGAACAGTCAGCTATTCAACTACTGAGAGAAAAAAAAGACGCTGTAAAGAAACAAAGTATCCTCCAAGATGAGAATAAGAGGCTCAAAGAAGAGCTCAGAAGGGTAGCTAAGGAAAAAGAGCAGTCGGCTACGCAACTGCTGAAAGAAAAAAAAGACGCTACACAGAAAGAGAGTAGCTTGCAAGACGAGAATGAGAGGGTCATCGAAGAGCTCAGAAGGGTAGTTGAGGAAAAAGAGCAGTTTGCTATGCAACTGCTGAAAGAAAAAAAAGACGCTGAGCAGAAAGCGAATCGCTTCCAAGAGGAGAATGAGTGGGATAAAGAAGAGCTCAGAAAGGTAGCTGAGGAAAAAGAACAGTCAGCTATTCAACTGCTGAGAGAAAAAAAAGACGCTGTAAAGAAACAAAGTATCCTCCAAGATGAGAATAAGAGGCTCAAAGAAGAGCTCAGAAGGGTAGCTAAGGAAAAAGAGCATCAAGGTTATGCTGGAGGTGGTGGATACGGCGGAGTAATACTTGCTCCACAGGGAGGTTGTGGTGCCGCTTCACAACAGCAATGGGTTAGTCAGCTGCAGCAATTGGGAATATCCTACCCCCCTCCAGCTGCCAATTCTACTCAGCCACATGGTATAGGTGGTCGTGGTGCCTGGAACGGCCCAAGGGTAAATGAGCAGCCAAATCAAGGTTGTGCTGGAGGTGGTGGATACGGCGGAGTAGCACCTGCTCCACAGGGAGGTTACGGTGCCGCTTGACAACAGCAATGGGGTGGTCAGCAGCAGCAATGGGGAATGTCTTACCCCCCCCCCCCCCCTCCAGCTGCCAATTCTACTCAGCCACACGGTAGAAGTGGATATGCAACACTAGGCGGAGCAACTGGAGGAGGTTATGTAGGTGCAACCCAAGCAGCAGCGCCTCAAGGATGGTTTGTCAAGGATAGTGTTGTAAATCAGTTTTAGTTTATAGTTTTTACCATACACTGTTTTGTTTTTTAGTGTTTTGTTGTCCATCACACAAAGAAAATAGTCACAAAATTATAGGGATGCACACTTTAACTTTGCTACTTCTGTCAGGTCTACTGTTTTCTCTATAATGCGAAACATTTGAAGAATTAAAAGAAATTGTCAAAATTTTATTCTAACGTTTTAATATTTTAACCTTTTCATTGTTAGGGCGAAAATTTGTCTTGTTTTTGAAAAAGGGGAAAGTACCCCAAAGAGGGTGTGTTTAACACACCCTCTTGATAACAATTACACAGTCAAATTCTGCGTATGGAAAAATCCTGATGTAGAGGTTTCCCGCTCTTATCTACAAAAAATGGAATATTGCATTTTTTTTTTTTAGAATGATGATTGTTTATTGGTTTTCTATGTGTGTTCCTTCCCCAGAGGGTAATCGTATTGCGCCAATTGCCCTAGAAGATCAAGAAATGGCTCGTTCGAATGAAATTAAAAGTTCTGCCTTTTTTAAGCAGTTAAAAAGACGTTCCCACAGAAGAGAAACGTTTGCTGTCATCAAACAGTTCGTGGTAACGAACTGCAAGTAAGGAGCGACCCGGCTCAATGGTAACCGAAACTCTAGAAAACGGGTTTTTGATACAAATAGATATATCAAAAGAATCAGATTTTAATGCTGATTTCAAATATATAACTTTCATCAAGTTTAGTGCTACCCATCAAAAGTTACGCGCCTGAGAAAATTTGGCTGATTTTCAAAAAAAGGGCGAAATACCCCCTAAAAGTTATAGAACCTTAATGAAAATCACACCATCATATTCAGCGTATAAGAGAACCCTACTGTAGAGGTTTCAAGCTCCTATCTACAAAAATGTGGAATTTTACATTTTTTGCCAGAAGAAAGATCACGGATGCGTGTTTATTTGTTTGTTTGTTTTTTTTTCCCAGGGGTCATCGTATTGACCCAGTGGTCCTAGAATATCGTGGGAGGGCTCATTGGAACGGAAATTAAAAGTTCTAGTGCCCTTTTTAAGTGACCAAAAAAATGGAGGGCAACTAGGCCCCCTCCCACGCTTATTTTTTTCCCAAAGTCACCCGATCAAAATTTTGAGATAGCCATTTTGTTCAGCATGGTCGAAAATATGATAAATATGTCTTGTACGATGACTTAATCCCCCGAAGTTCTCAGAGGGAGGGCTAAAAGTTATGAACTTTACCCAATGTTAAAATATAGTATTGGTTATTGGGAAGTATACAGAAGTTTTCAGGAGGTTTTTTTTCTGGTAGTGGGAGGGAAGGGTGGGTCGGTGGTTATGTTGGAGGATCTGTTCATGAAGGAAGTTTTCATGGGGAAGGGACCCCTTCATATACGTAATAACATATACGTAATAAAAAAACAATAAAAAAACAAGCGATACGGCTCAATAGTAATCGAAACTTTTAAAAACGGAATTTTGATGTCAATAAATGTATCAAAAGAATGTGTTTATAATGCTGATCCTAAATATATAAAATTTATTAAGTTTAGTATTACTCATCAAAGGCTACGAGCCTGAGAAAATTTACTGATCTCCAATGGTCGGCTTCATTGGTCTTTCGAAAAAAGGGGGGAACATCCCCCAAAAGTGATAGAATCTTAATGAAAATCAAACCATCAGATTCAGCGTAATATAAAACCCTACTGTAGATGTTTCAAGCTCTTATCTGCAAAAATGTAGAATTTTGTATTTTTTGTCAGAAGAAAGATCACGGATGCGTGTATATTTGTTTTTTTCTTTGTTTGTTTTTTTTTTTTGTTTTTTTTTCCCAGGGGTGATCGTATCGAGCCAGGGATCCTAGAATATCACGGGAGGGCTCACTCGAACGGAAATTAAAAGTTCTAGTGCCCTTTTTAAGTGACCAACAAAAATGGAGGGCAACTAGGCCCCCTCCCTCGCTCATTTTTTCCCCAAAGTCACCCGATCAAAATTTTGAGATATCCATTTTGTTCAGCATGGTCGAAAAATGCAATAACTATGTCTTTGAGGATGACTTAATCCCCTACAGTCCCCGGGGGAAGGTCTGCAAGTTATGAACTTTGCCCAATTTCTTTCCTACATCAGTATGATCTCTTCTGAAATCAAGAGAAGAAAGAAAAATCGATCCATATATTGAGTGTAACTCAAATGGCATAGTTGAGGTGTACCTCAACTATGTCAGTTTAAAATACATATACTGATATTTAGTCATCAAAATTTTAATATTATTTGATTTATTAAAGTTATAAAAGTATAAACATTAATATTTTTTCAGTAAAGTACAAATTATGTTCTGGCCTTGGGAAGGCATAGGGGTTTTGAGGCTTTTTGAGTAATGCTCCTAGGGGTATATATAGTTCTTACGCAAGGGATGCTCGTATAAACTTCGGAGAGGGCTCATTTTATTGGAAATTGAAAGTTATTGTTCACTGTTATATTGTTATATTGTATTGAAAGTTATATTGTTCTGAATTTGCAGAATTGTGAAGAATTGTGAAGTAATCGGAGGGAGATTTTCCACCCCCCCCCCCCCGTGCCCATCATTTTCTCAAACATTTCCGATCAACATTTTGACATGGGCATTTTGTTCAACGTAGTTGAATTGTCCGGAAATTATGTCTTTGAGGATGACAACCCTCCCCCCCATAGCCCTCAAGACATGGGTCGTAAGTTATTCCCTTGGGGCATATAACGTTTGTATAGAAATTTTTGTCGTAGAAGCTTCGAAAAGGGCTCATTCGATTGGAAATTGAGAGGATTAGTGCCTTTTCTATTAGTCGAAAGTGATCAGAGGGAGAAATGTCCCCCTCCACGCCTATTCTTTCCGCGAACACTTCCAATCAAAAATTTACTTATCAAGTACGCCAAAACTTATTCACCAAAACTAATAATGGATGGTAATGATATTTATCAAACTGCACAGCTGATACAGAAAAAATAATTTCCCATTTGGATTTATCTTACAAAAAATAGCTTGATTCAGCTTAAAAAATTTTGGCATCAATTTTTTTCTATTGGATTGTCGCCAATCAAAAAAAAAGTAGGAAAATGCCCCAAGGTACTAACAACTCTTTTTCACCGAGAATGCAACTGAATGATTTACATAAAAGTATTTTACACATATGGAAAGCATAAACAAGTATAATATATCCTACATAAATTTAATACAGCTTCTAAGCTTTAAATATAAGAGTTTACTTTTTCTTAGGATGGTAAAAGCTTATCTTTCCTTCAAGACTAATGCAATATCATGAAATAACTCATGGCATCGCCATTCTTCCCAGAAACCCCAACTTTTGTTTAGACATACATAAAAATTTAATGGAAGAAAAATAAATACCATATTCAATTTTTAAGATTTTTATCTTTGCTTCTGTCATTTTATGAAAATGGTGCCATTCCTCCTTTTAGAGACACAGATTACTACATTAACAACCTACATCTCATAGAGATGCTTGTTTCTCCTAATACATAGCCATGCCAGCTAGTCTGTTAACTCTTGCTTTAATCAGCCCTAAATTACCCCTTAACACTATCTCGGTTAAACTTGTTATTTAGAGCAAACAATTTCTTTAAAAAACTTAACTCAATCTTCTCTTAGTTATTCCTTTTTTTAAATCCCAAAATTTCATAACACTAACTAAACACTTAGCTTACTATTGAAAATCTTCTTCATTAACTTAATGTCGCTTTGGCCTATATTTCTTAAACTACTTCTTAATGCACTCCACATCGCCCTTAGCCCTCTATTTACCATGAGATTGCAAGAGTTTTCTATTTTAAAGAAATAGAGTTGTGAGAACGAGTCCAACTTTAGCGTAAAGAGCGAGGTGTTGAGAAGGGGACAGACCCTTTCATATATGGAATAATTTTTGTTCGTTTTAAGTTTTAATGTCGCTCCTTACTTTCAGTTAAAAAACTTGGTTTTTTATTTAATAACACACTTAAAACGAAGACCTTATCAGCAGCCCTATAATCTTCCCTAAAACTTCCCTATAATCTTATCTAAAATGTCTATTCTCTTTTGCTGCGACCCTAACCATATATAAAACCTCGAACTTAATCAAACAGTCCTTGGTAAACGAACGGTAAACAAGGAGCAATGTGGCTTAATGGTAACCAAAACTCTAAGAAACAGAGTCTTGATAACAATAGATACATCAAAAAAATCGAATTTCGATGCTTATTCAAAATATGTACAATTCATCAAATTTAATGGTACCCATCAAAAGCTAAAAGCCTTAGAAAAGTTGACCAATTTTTCGAAAAAGGGGGAACACACCCCAAAAAATCAAATTATTTTGATGAAAACCACTTTATCAGATGCAGCATGCCAGAGAACCCTATTACAGAGGTTTCAAGCTCCTATGTACTAAAATGTGACATTTTTGCGTTTTTTGCCAGAAGAAAAAACGTATACGTGTTTTTTTTCCCAGGGGTGATCATATTGAACCAGTAATTGTAGAAGATTGGGAGAGGGCTCATTTGATCGGAAATAAAATGTTCTAGTGCCCTGTTTAGGTGACCAAAATATTGGAGGTCAGCTATCCTCCTCTCACGCTCCTTTATTCCTCAAAGTCATCCTAACAAAATTCTGAGATTGCCATTTTGTTCAGTATAGTCGAAAAATCCAATAACTATGTTTTTGAAGATGACTTAACCCCTCCACAGTACCCGGGGGAAGGACTGCAAGTTACAAACTTTTAAGTTTACAGTCACTCAGAAAAAATAACCATTTTTTTGCCTAATTTTAAAGTGCACCTGTGTTTTTTTTTTTCCTTTTATGGTGCGTAAGCCCCCATTTGCCCAAAACCTTGACGGTAGAAATTCCATGATATTCATTTAAAAAAAACCTGAAATTCAACGAACTTTTTTTGTCAAACCAATATTTTTCTACTTCACTGCGGTCTCCATAGTCCACAGGGTTAAGAATACAATTGTCAAGCCTATCGTAAATAAAACTTGGGTACACAGTTCAAGTAAGCATACCTATTATCGTCACCTTGTATTACTCCGTGGGGGATAAAACTTACGGATGTCAGATTCAATCCATTTGGGGAAAAAAGCTTTGTTGGCCTTTTTTAAGGCCGTTTTTCAGAAAACTAATATTTCTCTGTCTATTCTTCTTTTGTGCATTGGGATTCTCATGGACTACGAATTTAAGAGGATTGGGATGCCAATTTTATTTAGGCCTAACTCATTTTCTCACTGTTCATCACGGTCCCCTTGGCGTAGAAACTTACGGATGTAACTTTCAAGACCATTGGAAAAAATAAACTTTTTCCCCTGTTAAGCTCTGCTTTTGGGTAACCAATTTTTGTATTATCTATTTCACCCTTTAATATTTGGCCAATTAGCTCAAGCAATTAGAGGCACAAGTTTTAATTCAAGAGTTAAAATTTTGTTGACCCTTTTTGGGTCCTATTTTCAAAGGGTCAGTGCCACTCAACACTGTTTTCGTTCATTAGCTTTCTAATGGCCCGAGAAATGTAAGTTTTGAACTATCAAGGAAACACAGTTTTTGGCCCATTTCCAGGTCTTCTATCAGGCCCTTCAAACAAAATGCGTTCTTTTTGGTCTAGGGAACAATCTTAGAATGTTTTGAGCCAACATCAAACAGTTCGTGGTAACGAATTGTAAGTAAGGAGTGACCTGGCTCAATAGTAACCGAAACTCTAAAGAACGGAATTTTGATACTAATAGATACATCAAAAGAATTGGATTTTTATGTTGATTTCAAATATAGAAGTTTCATTAGGTTTAGCATTACCCATCAAAAGTTAAGGGCCTGAGAATATTTGCCTTATTTTCAAAAAAAGGAGAGAACGCCCCCTAAAAGTCATAGAATCTTAGAAGGAATTTTTCACGGGGGAAGGGAATTTTCTATGAAGGGGCTCCGGATTTCCCAGTATTATTTGAAAAACGATCAGAAATTAAATAAAAAAGAAGTTTTTTCAACTGAAAGTAAAGAGCAATATTAATACTTAAAACAAACAGAAAATACTACGTATGTGAGGAGGATTGCCTCTCCTCAATAGCTCACTCTTACTCTAATTTTTTTTTTACTTTTAAGAGAGGAGACACCAGTCACAACATTGTGTGATACTCAAGAGATTCTACTCAAAAAAAGTGCTATACGTCTATTTTCTGCTACAAAACTTCAGTTGAAGGGAAGGGTCCATTATGGCTTTTGCCTTAGAAATATTAAGATCCTTGCATAATTAAAACAAAGATCCCAAATAATTAATACAAAGATCTCTGTTATTTGAAGCTGACGTTATGTGGCTGGCGTTATATGTCATATTGAATACGTATTTTCAATATGAATCACGAATTATTATTTTAAAGATATGCAAGAGTTTCTAGGCTAAAAATAGTAGAGCTAAGACTGAATTGTAATGCCACATTAAAATCTTTAAATCATTAAAATTATTAAATCTTTAATAATTTCAACTAGTAAAACATGTTTTTTCAACTGAAAGTAAAGAGCAATACTTAAAACAAAACAGACAATATTACGTATGTGAGGAGGGTTGCCTCTCCTCAATAGCTCACTCTTAGTCTAATTTTTTTTTTTACTTTTAAGAGAGGAGACAGCAATCACAACATTGTGTAATACTCAAGAGATTCTACTTAAAAAAAAAGTGCTATACGTCTGTTTGCTACTAAAAAACTTCAGTTGAAGGAAGGGTCCACTATGGCTTTTTCAAGCTGACATTATTTGGCCTGCCGCACTCTTCGGCAGCTGCTGAAAGACAATTTATGCCACTTGATAATACCAAATTACACAAACCAAATTACACAATCGTCTTCTGATGCAAAGGACTTGTTGTTTGATGAACATGAAGCAACTAATTTGGTGTTCTGGAGCGTCGCTGGGATCTTGGATTATACCTTTTGAAATGTGTATGAAAATAGTCCAATTGGTAAATAGGTAACAAAGATGACTCTTATGCTGAGCACAATTTTCAAGAGGAATTCTCGTTAGAAGATTAACCTTAAGATCCCGAAAGTTATTTTTTAGTGTTTATTTGTTTTTATGAGTTTTGCGCTTGTATTAAATGATTTTTTTTTGTTTTCATTATATTTGATGTTAACTGGCCACTTTGAAAAAGTTTTGCTAAGTATTTTTTGGTCAATATCCCTAGTGATAAGAAAAATAACCTCTAGTTTTTGAGATTTTAAGATGGACATATTTTAGACAAACATGGACATATTCTGGCAGTATTGTATATATATATATATATATATATATATATATATATATATATATATATATATTTATATATATATAACTGTTTGAGCTGCTTTTTGTAGATAAATTAAAGGAAAAAGGTAGCGTTCCGCCATACCAGTTTGGTTTTCAGAATAAAATAGGGTGCGTTGATACTCTTAGTGCTATAGCTAATGTCCTAATAGAGGCTGAACTGTCCCAAAAGGTTCTCGTTCTAGCAGCACACGATGTTGGGCGTGCATTTGACTCATTGGTACACGGAGCCATCCTCCTTCATACGGCAAAAAGAGGTGTCCACCCCTCAATTATTTGTACCTTGAGAAATTTATATTAGCGGCTTGAAGTACGCATCAAATTATAAATCCATTTAACTTGCCGGTTTCTGATTCATCTAATATTTTACGTGCTCCACGAAATAGACTTTCTCGTCCCAGTAACCCAACGAATGATCTGAATAGTTTTGTTTCTGTTTATAAAGGTACGCGTCAAGGTGCTATCATTTCGCTTAACTTTTTAACAATGGGTTCCTAGATGCTCAATCCAAATGCATATCCTCATGCACCGAGGCAGCAACAAATGTGACACTTTGGCCCATCCCTAAATCAAACCCGTTGGCTGCTGATTTCCCACCTTGAAAAAAATGTGATGCGTCTTTTGCTTCAGTTGCCCGAAATAAAAAATGTTTCAACCGAATAATCCTCGCTAAACAATATAATTCAACAGCGCTATCCACTTTAACTGAGCCCTTACATAACTTAACCCTGTGCTAGTTAAACTTCCTGCATCTGACCCAAGGTGCAACTGAACCCCCATGTTACCAAATTTCCTTGTAACTGATCCCCTATCCCACTGAACCCTCTTGTAACTGAATCTCCATACAACTGAACTCCTTTGCAACTCAACCCTCACGCAACTCAACCACTGTTTAACTGAACCCTCGAGCAACAAAACCCTGTAAAACTGAACCCTCGTGCAACTTTACCTGCATTTAACTCAATCCTCACTCAACTTAGTATCCGTGCAACTCAAGCACATTCAGATCAACCCACATTCAACTCAGTCTCTGTGTGATTCAATCTTTGTGCAACTCAACCCCCATTCTATTCACCTCCTGAGCAGTTAAACCCTCATTTAACTCATTTTTCATTCAACTCAACCGCCGTTTACAAAGCTGCCTGACTCGATCCCCATTCAAATCAACTAAATTCAGCTCAACCCTCCTCAAACCAAACCTCAAATTCGTCATATCCTCCTCAAACAGGCTGAATATAACTACAAAATCTAATTCAGCCTGTTTTTTTCGATATGACGGATGCTGATTCGAATGAAATGGCCTCTATTTGTTGGCTATGTTTTATTTCTATTCTTTAGTACCACTTCGATGTAATACTGCTCCTCTCCCCCTCCCCCATCTAAAAAACAAAAGTTTATCATTCTGTTCTATATATTTGGAAATTAGCAGAGCTTTTCAGGCCCAGGGCTAACCAAAACTTGAAGGTCATAGTAGTAGCAATAGCTGTACCCCAATCCAGTGAAAGTCCATAGTAGCTAATATCTTGGACACATTAAAAAAAAAGAAACACTATCTCATAAGAAAAATCTGCCGTTAATACTGATTCAGGAATGTTAGCTGTTGTTTAAATTAATAGTAAAAGTTTATTTCAGAAAAAAAATTTCTGGGAACTTCTGGAAAGAGCTGGAAACGCTGACAAATGCCCTTTTTCTAAGTCTATTAGACTTAGAAACAAGAAGAAAAATGAGAATAATCAAGTATGTGCAGAAGATTTGGGTTAAAGAAAATAACCACCCAGTTAAATCGAAAATTATTAAACCTGGACGACAAGTAACTGCCAACGCATGCAAAGCCAGAGATCAATTTAATTGTATGGAAGAAGTTTTAGAAATATGTAGAAGACATGGAGTAGAAATCAAATTATCAGAAATGCTGAGAGTGAGTAAAATAGAAGTTCCTCCACCATGGGAGGAAAACAGGATTTTATCAAATTTAGAATTCAAAGTGGAACCAAATATACCTGAAGAAATGGCATTTCATATGCTGATGAGTAATGATTATGAAGGATATATCACAGTATTTACTGATGGATCTAAAGTTGATGAAACTAAGCATGTTGGAATAGCAATTTGGTGCCCTCAGAAAAACATATCAAGAAAATTCAAATTGTCCCCCGAATGCAGTGTATTTCAGGCAGAAGTATGTGCTATTACAAAAGCCTTAGAATTTACTGAAGAATGTAAAGAAGAAAAACTTGTAATATGTTCCGATTCAAAGAGCGCCATTCAAGCTATTACAAATACTAACATCATGCCAAAAAGCAAGTAGAGAAGTCATAAAGTGCTACATTAAGCTACATGCAGCAATGGAGAAGAAGAAGATTTTCATTCAGTGGATTCCTGCTTATACTGGAATCATAGGGAATAAAATTGCAGATACCTATGCTAAGTCTGCAGTAAAAGTTGGAATGATTTGGATACCCCTCAAGAATATATGATGCTTGGGAAAGTAATTCAAGAATTGAACTAAGAAGGCTTTCTATCAAACAGAGATTCGACTGGATATTTGTTCGTTACTAAGAAAAATCAAAGGAAAATGGAAAATAAATTGTATAAAGAATTAAATAGATTTGAAGCAAAGAAAATATTCCGCCTTCGATCAAACCATGCAGGAGTCGGATAATACAAAGCAAGATTTTGGGGAGAAAGTGACAATTGTCCCAAATGTGGGAGCCTAGAGACCATTTAACACTTGTTAATAGAGTGCCGTGAGAGTGAAGAAGAAAGACGAGAAATAGTGGAATTTTTTTAGACTTAAGAGAAGGCAGCCAGACCTAAATTTATTACTCGGTGGATTACAAATTGAAGAAAAAAATTGTGTGATTACACGTCTTGTAATAGAGTTTTTGAAGAAAAGTGGAAGAATTATGGACATTTCAAAGCAGTTCATAAAGAAGAGACTTTATTCGTGCTTGAAGAATAAGAAGTGAAGATTATATAGCCACTGACGTCCCCTGGGCTGTACAGCGAGAGGGGAATCATCCCGTTCCCGAATCCTATACAGTTCCCTAAAGTATCTTGAATAACTTCATTTTTAGAAGAAGAAGACCAAGCTAAGAAATAAAAAGGAAGAAAACGGATGTTCTGACTCTGGTAGCCCTGTCCTATTCCACATAGTTGAGAATAATACTCTTGATAAGGTCTGTTTTTGAGTTAATAGTATACTTTGACTAATTATTTGTAATTGTGTTTCAAGACTCCTTCCGTGAATGGAACTCGCCTTTATGGAAGGAATTCCTAGGCCTAATCAGTAGATAGGAATTCCTGCTGTGATATTCATGAAGCTAGGTTCTGAACTTAAACAGCAACCTGAGAATATAACTATAACGTAGGCTATAATTACATTGTTACAACAGATAAGCATTATTAGGGCTAAATAGGCTATGGGATAGGGTTGTAGACTAGCCTAGGCCTATTTGCAAGTGAATTGATTAGGGTAAGAAACATTATCCAATTGAGCAAAATCGTGTAAATACCAATTATTCTATTTTGATGCATATATCCTAACAGTGTTTCAGTTTTATTTTTTAAATTTCTAAGTGGTGCTAGGCTATAGGCTAATTTGGTTGGGCCTAGGATGAAAGTGAAAACATCATTTGATGCCTTTTTTTGCTCTTTCATAATTCAATATTGCTTCTGGGGCTAATTGTATCTTGAGCCCTTAACTCTTTGATGGCTGAATTATGAAACTGTGATTAGAAAAGTTTGGTTTTGCTTTTTACTAGTTTCCTAGGGGCCCATGACATAGGGGCAACTGAGGAAAGTTGTTTATTTCAAATATTCATTTTATATGGAATATGGATCTTATAAGGCACATCAGCTAAATAGTAAAACAGTCTAGCCTACTTAAACACTTGAGTGGTAGCCTATGCTTTGAAAAAATTCTTGTCTTTGGTTAAACAAAGGTGCACATTACACTTCAGGCACTTGACAAACTTGTGGATGTGTTTTGCACAGGACTTGCATCTTTGTCTTTCATCAACCATCTCAGGCCAGTGGGCTGTGTTGTCAAAGCAAACACTAGAACTGGGGATGCTGTCACTCCTAGTTTTCTTTTGTGGTCTGGTAGTAACTAGAGACTTGCTTGGTGGTCTACCTTTCCTTGTTGCAGGGATGAATGCACCTCTGAGCAGATGGTCAGCAATATCCATACAAAAGCAAACAATGGATAGGGGCTTCTCAGCATCAGAGTGATGATTGCACCTGTACAGTAACCAAGCATTGGCTATGCTGATGTCAAGGAAGTAATAGATTAGATGCATGTACCACTTCTTCCCCTTGATGTCAGTATGATATAACTTGATCAACCTGTCGCTCAATTCCACCCCACCCATGAACTTGTTATACTCTTTGACAACATGAGGTCTGGCTACATTGATTTGAGCCTACCCCTTTTTGTCACACCATTTGCATTGATCAAGTGGGTCAGGCCCAACATATGAAGAAATAAGATGGACCAGCTTATTGTTGTATCATTTCATCACAACTATTCCAGGATGTTGCTCAACCTGCCAATCAAACAATCCTCTTCTGGAGCTTTTCAGCTCCAGAAGTTTCACTTCCCATATTCTGTCTATTTGGACTGTGCCTACTGACTGGATTCCCATTTCCTGCAGCTTTTCTACTAAATGAAAACTGCTGTAAAAATTGGCAAAGAACACTTTGAAGTTCTGTTTTTTTGGGAGATATTTGACTAGTGGAGCACCACATCAGCACCAACACCAAGGTCTGAACCAACAGTGGTTCCTTTACCACTGAAAATTTTAAAGTCATAAATTATTCCACTAGCTCCAGCTCTTGTAAATACTTTTATCCCCCACTTGTGTGGCTTGTCTTTTATGTACTGCTTGAACCCAAGCCAGCCCCTGAATGGGACCATTTGTTCATCCACAGATTGTTGTTCTTTGTTTGGGACTTCTTGCATATTCTTCTGAAACTTATTGTACAAGGGTCAAACCTTGAAGAGAGGGTCATATCCCAGATTCCCCTTTTTGATTGCTTTGAAACTATCATTTGCATGGAAGAACTGCCTTATTCTTTTGAAGCAGTTGCATGACATAGCATTAGCCACTGGAGGATAATGTGTAGCCATGTCCCAGTACATAGACATGTGGGGAAGTTTCACAATTCCCATTAGCAAAATGATTCCAAGGAATTGTTCCATTTCTTTAATAGTACATTTCAGCTCCTAGCCTTTTCCCCAGGATTGTTGCTTATAATTTCAGAATCAAAGAACTTTTGAAGAATGTGATTGGAGTAACCAGAGACATGTCAGGATTTGGCATTTGTCCTTTCCAGTCCACATCATTCTCTGGCACAGGGGTTTTCTTCCAGATTTGTCTCTTTTCAGCCAAAGATTTAGGAACCACATCTGCTTTGGCTTCATCACAGAGGGATTTTGCAGACTTTAGGTGAGACTTTGACTGAGTGGTAGATTGTATTTATTGTCACTGTCATCCCAACTACTATTGTGCTCATCTTCAGCTGATTTGCAAAAGAGAGGGTCATTGTTGTCTTCAGAATCCTCCAAATTCAGGTCAGAGAGATCACTGTTCAGCTCTAAGACAGGAAACAGCAGTGCTGAGGTCCACTCTTCTTAGTCATCCTTCATGTTGCCTCCTCAGTGCTTCCTGCAGAATTTCTTCACTCCTTGGCATTGCCTCATTGACTAATGAAGAGGTTGAGGGCTCAATAATCTCAATGGCTCTTCAGCTACTGATAGTAGATAGTAAACTGGCAAATTTGGTGGATAATGCATGGGTTACACATGGATGGCCTTGTGGTTTTAAACAAATCCATTCATATAAACTGATCTCTATATCTGCAAATTAACTGTTTATAGGTCAACCAGGATCAGTTATTGTAAATTAGCTGATTATAGGTCAACCTGGATCAATTATTATAAATTAGCTGTTTATAGGTAAACCAAGATCAAAATCAGGTACAGTATTTCATAATTCCCAGGATTTCCTTGTGTAAACTATACTGAACTTTTTGGTGGGTCAGTATTATACTCCCTCCCTTAGGGCAGATGGGCCTTATCAGATACATTTTTAAAAACTGTCCTTGCTTGTGGATGAATAAAAGTAATACAGATAAAACTGTCAGACAGTAACAAACACCACGAGATTTTTTTTCCTTCACCAAGCAACATAAACTTCAATACTACCTGATTCAGATTTATTTCATTCAACAAAATCTGAAAAATTTCACTATGTCAAATTCAGTACTCTGCAAACATTGTTAGATGACTCATAAAGGGGCAAAGTAATATACCATTTGATAGCTCTTGTTTCTGACTATGTAGATAATTTCTTGTTTAAACCAATCAAAAAGGAGCTATAGGCAAAAATCTTGGTGTGCCTTATAAGAGCCACCAACCATCAAAGGGTTAAAGGGGCCCCAAAGGTATTTTATATGAACTATGAAAGAGCATAAAAAAAGCATCAAATGATGTTTTCACTTTCATCCTAGCTAGCTAAATTATATGGCCCACTGCAAATTTACCATGAACTTTGCCCCCCCCCCCCCCACTTCCATAATTTACAAATATATAGCCTGAATTGGAATAGCCTATACCCTGAATTGTTGACAGAAAAGTTTTGAATTGCAAATTTCAGTTCTATTTTTGTCCATGGCATTTGAAAAACTTGGAACAGTAGGAAAATGGTTTATATTAGAGTTGCCTAATAAAAGAGGTTTGAATTGTTATAAATAAGTATTTTTGGAATATATTACTCTTGAACAACTTATTTATAAACTAGTGATATGTTTTTAACTACTTTTCAATAACTTAACTAGTGTTAAGTTAACTAGTGTTGATAAGTTAACTAGTGTTGATAACTTCTTTGTGTGGTTACAAAAATGAAATACCTTTGGGGCCCCTTTAAGCAGTCAAGATGCAGCTAGCTCCAGAAGCAATTATGGAATTATGAAAAAGCATAGCCCTAAAAAAGGCATCAAATGACATTTTCACTTTTATCCTAGCTAAATTATAGCACCACCTAGAAATTTACCTTTTATTCATATAGGCAATTAACAGTAAGCTGATTTTCTTCTGATTCTAAAAATGTGACTTTTATTGCTTGATATTTGTTCTATAGATCACGAATATTAAATATAATTTTTCCCTTTTCAATTGTTAGTCAAAATAGAGACCAACTTTTTTATTTATGCTGACAAATTATTGGTGGAAATTTCACCAAGAAGGTGAGGCTTTTGTTACTACCCTCACATTGTATCATTGTTTAGTAAAATAGGGGGTGGTTTAAAACCCTGTCTCTATGTTTCCACAATGCCAAAGAAAGGTGGTCTTTCCCAAAAAGAGGTCTTTTACCCTAGCATGTTTGGAGAGGGTATATTTATAGTTATCAACAATATTTTAACTGGGATGAAAGTTAATGCATCATTTGATGCCTTTTTTTTATGCTCTTGTATCATTTATTAATTACTTCTGTGGGATTAAGCCCTTAAAGAGCTCCAAAAAGTAACAGTTCTTAGTAATCTCTAGTTTAAAAACATGTTTCTAAAAAAAAATCTTCTAGTGAGAAAAAACTGGCATTTGCAGCTGATTCAGGAATGGTAATTATTATTTTTCTTAGTGTATATAGCAGCATGTTAATGTCAAAACAGATTTTCAAGAATTATTAGAAAGAACCTGAAACCCTCAAAAATGACATCAAAGTAAGACTGACATAACTTTTGAGGGGTTTCTGGCTCTAAAATTTCTCCAAATTTGTTTCCATAGGCTAATAAAATTTTATTATTTAGGCAAATGAAAATAGAATTACTGTTCCAACATCAGTTATGAATTCCAATTGTTTCTTATTAGCCAGTTTTTTTTTCAGAAACACGTTTTTGAACTTTTGGCTACTATAGGCTATTTTGAACCCTTTAAGGGCTCAGAATACAATTTCCCCCAGAAGCAACTATTAAATTATGCAAAAGCATATAAAGACATAGGCTAGGTAGGGTGATGTATTCAGTTTCATCCAAGCTAATTTATGCAAAAATTACAAATTTACCAAAGAAAGAGCATAAAAAGTTTTGAATAAGAGAATTGATAAAGGTTAAGAACCGTGACTTTTCAGAACAGTGGTTACATGCTAGAACAAACAGAGTGGGTTAAGTTTGTAGTTGACAACATAACTAAGCTTGGACAAAAGGGAATAAATCACTGATGCCTTTTTTGTGCTTTTTCATAATTCTATAATTGCCTTTCTACATATCGAGCCTGTAATAGGGCACCAAAAGGTTGCTTTTTTCATAATTCTATAATTGCTTCTGGAGGAAATACATAATAGCCTGTAATAGGGGACCTATAATAGCCTGTAATAGGGCACCAAAAGGTTAAAACAGTCCATTGTAACCAACAGTTTAAAAATGTGTTTCTAGAAAAACTGTATGGTGAGAAAAATTGCCATTTGTGACTGATTTATGAATGGTAATTTCTATTTTCCTTTGCCTTACTAGTAAAATTTTATTTTGAAAACAAATTTGGAGTTATTTTTTAAGAGTAGCCAAAAACCCCTTGAAAATGACATTACACAAAAACTGACATCATTTTTTAGGTGGTTTCTGGCTCTTTAAAAAAAAAAAAAATCTGCTAGTTTTTTCATACTAACATTTTACTGTAAAAACCAATGAAAATAATAATCACCATTCTAATACAGCTATAAATGGTTTTTTTTTTCAACCAGTTTCTTTTTTTAAACATGGTTTAAACTTTTGGTTACAATGACCTGTTTTGAGCCGTTTTAGCCCATTAATAGCTCAAAACGTAGTTTCCACCAGAAGAGATTATTAATTTATGAAAGAGCTTAAAAAAGGCATTAAATGATGTACTCACTTTCATCTGAGCTAAATTGTTGTCAAATACAAATTTACTGAGAGATGGTTTTAGATCACTAATTTTTCCAATTGTCACTAACAAGATAGCCAAGAAGTAGACATATCTTCAGAATCAGAGTTTATTCCTGAAGCCCAGTATAACATTCATTCATGCCAAAAAGAACTTTACCCTTACCCTCCTAATGTGTATCTATATACCTTGAGTTGTATATAAGCTTTCTGTAAGTTTTATTTTTCTTCAATATTATTTAATAGTTTATCAATAAAATGGAAAAATTCATTCCATATGTACAGTTCAGGGTATATATTTACACATTGGGGGAGGAGGGCTCATTTTTGGCAGAAATGAATGTCATATTCAGGGTAAGATTCTGATCCTAAAGATATGTCTATGGTTCTTGTATGATGTAGGCTACCCCCTACTGCTCAAGTTGAGAATGAGAAAAGACAAAGATAAGTGACAGAATAGATGGGAAATATGTAATTTGGGCTGTATATATACACATTAGGGGGGGGGGGGAAGTATTTGGACAGTGTGAAGTCAGTAAACAATTCTTAGTTCATTATATCAGAATAGTTATAGCTAACACATTTTGCATGTAGACACACTGTACATTACCCCCACCCCTGCTAATATGCAAATATATAGCCCAAATTTGTTGTTAAAGTAATATGTTCTTATCATACTTAGGTATATTTTATTAGGATTAACCTAACTTCACTTCTTGAGTGGTACAGGGCATATCATACAAGTACCATGTATATTTCTTAGATATCTAATTAGGGAGTTAATCAGAAAATTTACCCTTATTTAGGCTCTTTTTTGCAGTTTTGTTCATTTTTTTGACAATTCAGTGCCAGTCCCCCGCTATAGAGCCCTAGGCTATATATAATATAAAATTGCAGCATTAGGTTCTTTATTTTATGCCCCTTTTTAACATAATAGTTGTTACCTTCACAATATACCTCCCTCCCCCAATGACACATATAGCCCTAATCTCTGATGACTCCCAAGATATCCAGTTTAAACTCAGTAAATGTGCTGAATATTGGGTGCAATGTACCTTAAATTTAACAAGTTAAAAATGTGAATAATAATAGAAGAAAATAGGATAATTTGATTAATGTAAATTTTACTCCATATTAAAAAGTAAGAATTTCATCATTTTTTATACAGCCTATGGCTATATGAGACAATTAGGAGGGGGGGGGGCTGAGGATAAATTATCAAAATGCAAACAAAACCATGCTATCTTCTCAAAAAAAGAGAAGCATATCTTATTCTTGACCTTTACTGTATGCTTGCCTTGTCCCCATGTCAGCTATAGAATCTTGTATATATTGAACCTTAAATATTTCCCAAAAGAATATACCTTTTAACCCACCCCCCCATAATGATCAAATATATACACTGAAACATAAATACATATTGAATATTTTGTGTGTAAATCTTTTCTTCAAATTAATTTAATGCCAAACAAGCAACATCAGTTGCATCAATCAATACAAAATTCATAGTGAATATATAATTTTGACTATATTTGACCATTAGAGGTGTGGGAGTATGAAATAAAGTGGTGTGCTTTTAGGGATGATATCAGTAAACCTCTTATAATTTTAAAAGGTAACTTTAACAATTTTATAGTGTTTCTTTCTGAAAGGGGCAGCCATGAAACTCGAATCTGTTGCTACATGATTGAATTGAGTTTTGATTTGGCCATGACCCTTTGTTGCAACTTCAAGCTCCTTTGTCAAAGAATGGGTAGTATCTTCTAAGATTTGGCATATGTTAAGCTTAAAAGTTGTGGATGAAGTTCTTGTTGAGGTTCTTTTGCTGTTTAGAGAGGGGTTGAGCTAATTTATGGCTAATAACACTTTCCAGAATGAAGCTCTGACCTCAACTATATCCTGAAAATCAGGCTACCATTACCTGAATTACCTTCACCTAGTTCACATTTCAGAGCAAAGTAAGGTCCACTGCTGGATCTGTTTGGCTTCTTTGTTATTGTTGGCACTTTTTAGCCTATATGTAACATATAAATAAAGAAATTTGATATCAATGTGTTTACAACCCAGTCACATGCCTCCCATTAGATATTCACATATGTACTAAGCCTAGGCTAGTTGCAGGAAATTAATGATGGGCAATCATATTTATATTTTGATGGCTTGTCATCCTATACTTTGTGAAGTCTCCTATTGAAAACTTTAGCTAATACTGGAAAAATATTCTCCTTACTCAAACTGTTCTAATCATTGACTCTTGGGCTCAAAGAATCTTGTCTCATTCAATGGCTGAATATGGCTTTATGTAGCTTCTTTGAGGAACCTTAATTTCATTTTTGATTGGCAAGCTGCACAAAGAACATGTTTTTGGTTTGGTTGTATTTAGTCATCTAGAAAAATAAGAACAGGTGGACCACAATAATATTTAAAATATTTTATGGATGAAAATAGCAAAAAAGTGAAAATGTGCAAACTGAAAGTTTCTATAAAAAGAAACCTCCTGCATAGCATATTTTAAAGCAGATTGTTTTTGTTATTGTGACATTTTTTTTATATTTTTATAGCATATATAGCCTAGAGCCATATCAGCAGGGATGCAGCCAAGAGGCGTGAGGATCCCCCCAAAATTTCCAAGGCATCAACATGCAGTGCTGATGCCTTGGAACTTTGGTTATCTTAAGTCAGCATTTGTGTGTCTGCATTCATTGGCACAGTGGACAATTTTGTTGGCACATTCTTTATACCCCCCTTCAAACTCAAAACCTCAGATTTGCACCTGCATATTAGGTGACATTAGTAGGGAGGTTGCCATTGTCATTGTACAATAGTAAATGGGAGGTTGCCACAGCCATTAACATTGTTATGTTTTGAAATAGTGTTGATTAGGAAATCAAATAATAGTCTACTAGTCATTTGGTATTCTACTATTTCCTTAAAAAAAACTCATAGAAAAGTGTTGTTTAAGGAAAATTATTACCCTTGAGAAGGGAAGGGTAAAGGTGAGCGCAATTTTATTCTTTTACTTCTCTTCTAAGAAAAAGCAACTGAACAACCTAGGCCTAATTTTCAGATATCTTGATTAATTTAACATGGTAGCTAAAAGATGAACAACCAATTTATGAACCTTTTAACGCACTTTCCAAATTTGCTGATTACTACCTTTACAAATTTTATTGTGAGTTCTTGAGATTACACCTTTTTCTTTGCTTTTTTGCTAGCACACATAAGACTAAACATTCCATCACTAACCATCATCTGTTCTGCATAAATGGATTTATTAAAATTGAATCCACTAAACTGAACAATTTGTGACTTTGAATTACACCATTTGAACATTGTCAATAGCCTATGGGGGGACTTTTCTAGCATATTAGTTGCAGTCACACATTCCTTTAGTTGTACAAAGTTGGCAGGAAATAAGTCTAATCATAAATCCCTTTCAAGTAAATAAATGGAATAAAATGAAAGAATGTTGAAAATAAAGAAATGTTAGTGAATAAATGGAATAAAATGAGTAAATAAATAAAGTAAATAAATGGAATAAAATGAAAGAATGTTGAAAATAAAGAAATGTTAGTGATTAAAAAAAAGAAAATCGGAATCAATATTGGATTTTGCATCAAGTTGAATTATTACCTTAGATCTAAGTAATAAAGGACTTAAAAATAAGAATTAAGGTGTCACTTTAAGGGTTTCTTTAAGGCCTCATAATAGAATATACAAGTGTGGTAGCTCATATAATTTGAAAGAGTGAATATAGGTGTTGAGTTGTATGTTCATCTCTAGGAAGTAAATCAGTCAAGACATCCAAAAAATTACCAGCCCAATGTGTTCTTGCCTTTCCAAATTGGCTTTGATGATTGCATGTGACACATACAGTGATTTGTGTAGGATTGCCTGCAATAATACATGTATTTATTACTTTCATGTATTTATTTGAATTTTTTATATCCTCTCCTAAAGCATTATACTGCAATTATTATTAAAAATCACTTCAAATTTTTGTCCAACATATAGATAGTAAGCCAAAATCTGAATTCTTATAGAGAAAAACTTCTAATTGTATGTAATATTTATTTCTAAAAACTCAACCTTGCTACTCCTTTTCCATGTAATATCTTGAACTTTTTGTATCCTAAACTATTGGCAGTGGTGAAAAGTGGCAAAATTAAAAAAAAGTTTATCTGAATTAATCGAAATAGTCTAAGTCTGTGTTAGAACAGATGACTATGCAATGTCAAATTAGCAATGAATTTGGAATTAAGTTTTTAGTTATAAATACTCAATAATAATAAGAATAAAAAAACGTAGACCAAGGTTTCAAAATTGAACATGTCACAGTATGAACTGGTTTGGAAAGATTATTAATAATTAAATCAAATGGTATGTTTATCTTTTAGCTTGTAAAGTAATATAAAATACATCAACTACTACTAATTAGGCTAGAGGTATTAACGAGAAATTTTTAAGGGAACATTTAGGAGGATGTTCAAGGAAATAAAACTGCACTAAATACATGCAAGTTGTCAAAAGGGTGTATCAGCAATATCCCAGGAACAGCTTAGAGTATTAAGTTGAAACTTTCAGAACATATTAAGGGGGACGTTGAACTAACCTAAAGGCACTATGTCTGTACTACTGCTACTACAACTACTACAGCTGGTACCATTACTACTAGTTACAACTGCTACTACTACTACAGCTACCACAACTAATGAACTAAGGGTAGTAAGGTGAAACTTATGGAGAATGTTGAACTAAATTGAAACACACTGTGTGGATATAAGTTATCAAAAGGTGGTAGCAACTATATTCTAGGAACAGCTTTGAGTTTGAACCTAAACGTTCAGTGCATGCTAAGGGGAATGTTGAACCAACCACAATGCACTATATACAGGAGCACATCTCCAGCATTTTTACCGGGGATGGGGACGAGAGGGGTCCAGATCTGGAGAGTTAAGGGGCATGTGCTGTATAATAAATTTTTTTCTCCAAATTATTGGGGGAACTGTCCCCTCCCTTGTTCTCCCTCCCCCCCCCCAAACGACGCCATTTACTATACATATTGCTACTGATACTGCCACTTCTGCTAATACTAGGACAATTATTATGACTAGAGGGTATTAAGGCAAAATTTTCAGGATTTGTTGATGAGTATGTTGAATTAAATCAAAGCATATGTATACAGGTTGTCAAAAAGGCATATGAGCAATATCTTTAGAATAGCTTAGAGTATGAGCCTGAATCTTTCAGTGCATGTTTAGGGGAACATTGAACTAGCCCAGAGGTACTACATGCATACTACCACTACTACTTCCACTAGTGCTATTGCTAATACTATTGCCACTATTAAGGCTAAGGGTATTAAGGTGAAATTTTCAGGAAATATTGATGGGGATGTTGAATTAAATCAAACATGCTATATGTATTTAGGTTGTCAAAAGGGCATATCAGCAATTTCTCAGAAACAACTTACATTAATAAGTTGAAGCTATCAGGATGTATCAAGGGGATATTCAACTAACCAAAAAGGCAATTCGAATGCTGCTACTTCTGTAAGTACTACTACTATTGCTGCTATGACTACCACTATTCCTAATGCTAAGGCTCTAAAGTTAAATCTTTCAAGGAATGGTGGAGGCAGTGTTGAACTAAATTAAAACACTATGTGCATGTAGGTTTTCAAAGTGTTGTATCAACAATATCCATGCAACAAAATAGGGTATTAATCTAACAATTCTGGGGCTGATAATATTACTAGCACTTTTGCTGATATTTCAGCTACTAGTGCTGCTATTATTGAACTAAATCAAAATGGTTGAAGTGCATCCAGGCTTGTCAAAATGGCATAGGCATGATATCTTAAGACTGGAATAGGGTATAAAATGGAAACCTTCGGGAAAATTTATGTTGCTGTAAAACCAAATGGAAAGGCACTATTTGCATGCTGGTTATCAAAAGGCTGTATCACCCACATCTTAAGAACAGCTGAGGGTATTAAATTGCAATTTGCAAGGGTATTACCACAACTACTTCCACTTCTATTACTAATAGTGAATTAAATAAAAAAGGATTTTAGTGCATCCAGATTGACACAATGCCATTGACTCAATGTCTCAGGAACATAACATAATACTCAATGTTTATATAGTTTCTGTATTTTTATAGGTTTTAGGGAGTGTTAAGGGAGGTGTAAAACTTACTCCAAAGGTACTATATATACTTAGATCAAATCATCAAAAGGACTTATACTCAATATTCCAGACATAGCTAGGGGTGTTATGTTGGAACTTTCGAGTGTATTAATTGGGGATGCTGAACTAACACAAAAGAAACAATGTCCATCCAAGTTTGTCACAAGGACACATTTGTAATATGTTAGGAATTGATATAAATATTGACTCAAAACTTTCGGGGTCTGTTAAAGGGGATGTTTAACTAAACATGGATGTTAAATGATAGTATCTACAATATATATCTAAAATGACTAAGGTCATTTAGTTAAAACTTTCAGGAAATGTTTTGGTATAAGTTGAACAATATGAAAACGCGTTATACACATGCAGGTTGTCCAAAGAGCCTATCAGAAATATATCAGGAACTGCTGAGCTGTTAATTTGAACCTTTCAGGAGTACTACTACTTCCTCTTCTACTACTACTGCTTGTGCTACAATTACTCTTACTGCTACTATTTATGACTGTGACTGCTTATGTTTGTAACTATGCACAACTGCCACTAATTGCAGCTCTGACTACTTGTGTCAATGACTCTAACTATTTGAGACTACAACTGCATATACCTTAGACTGCATCAACTAGTTGAGCCTGTTGCTACTTATGACTGCAACTCCAATTACTTTGCGACTATGGCTGTGAATATTTGACACAGTGAATATGACTACTAGCAGCTGCAAAAACTTCTGACTGCGACTGTGACTAGTTTTGATTGTGACTACAGATACAGGCAACTGTGACTACTTTCTGCTTAACTGTGACTACTTTCTGCTTAACTGTGACTACTTACTACTGCTAATACTTCTTTTGAACTAAATCGAAAGAGTTTAAGTATGTAAAAGACTTTTTTTTTCAAAGGAGAAGTGGATCCAGGTTGTCAAAATGGTACAGATGCAATATCCCAGGAATGGAAAAGGATATTAAGTTGAAATTTTCTGAGAAACTTGAGGGGGATATGAAATAAAATTCACATAAACTGTGTGTACTCAGATTGTCAAAAGAGTGTCTATGTAATATCTCAAGAAAAACTCAGAATATTATTTTGGAGATTCAGGGTATATTTTTAGGGATGTTATATTGGATCAAAAAACAGTATGTGCATTCAATTTTGTCCAAAAAGTGTATCTGCAATATCTCCAAAACAGCTAATGGTTTTAGGTTAAAATGGTTGTGGCATGTTGAGTGGGGAATTGAACTAAATCAAAATGCATTATATGTATCCAAGGTAGTCAAAAGGGTGTCTCTGCAATGTATTAGGAAAGGTTAAATTGAAATTTTCAGGACAAGTGGAGGGGTATAATTGCTTATTATTTGTCTACAATCAAGGTTGTAACATCATGGGGTTAGAATTCTGTTAGCTCTATTGAACCCCAAGATTATATAGATTTTTAAACCAGAATATGTTAATATTTATCTCAATACCCATCAATCCAAGGCATTACAGTACAACTATAAGAAAAAATGGCTGCAATTTTTTTTGAATAGCCTATAGATAGCAAGACAAAATCTTAATTCTTATCAAGAAAAACGAAAAAGACTTAAATTATCCTTTCTTAAGTTTTGTCCATTAAAATAAACAAAAAAATCCACAAAAGAGGTTTTTTAAAGAAAACTAAATAGGCACATTAAACCAAAGATGAGCAGAAACAAAGTCAAATAATCTTTCAAGCATAAAACTTCTGCAAACAATCTGTCAATAAATAAACGAACCCAAAATGAACAGAAATTATAATAAAAAAACAAGTGAAACTCCAAGCAGAAAGAAGCTAATGCCCTCTCTACCTTCTAAAGACCTGAACATAATTTGCATATAACTGAAAATAAAATACGTTTTGAACGTTTTTCTCTTTTATAACCTTAATAAATCCAAAAATTTTATGACTTTCAGGAATGAATATCAGTATATATTTAGATTGAGGGACATCATCAATAGGCAATTTACATTGATATTTACCAATGAACTAAACTTCAACAAGATGACTAATAACTTGTACCCAAGACTATTTAAGGAGCTCCCTAAAGAAATCGCACTACTGCTATGCAGTATATTCCAAGCATTGCTTGACTTAAAAACCTTTGCCTTTAGACTAAACGCTGACCATGTTACCCCAATACTCAAGAAAGGCAACCATGTTAATGTAAAAAATTACAGACCCATCAGTCTGACCTCAGTGGTGGCATAAACCATTGATCCTGACACATCTCCTTAATAAATATAGTGTCCCCTGACCAACAGAACTTTTGCCCAGAAAAAAGTTGGTTGAGGTTTATCTTCTCAAGACATACAATATCATAGTAGATTTTCTGCATAACAGAATCTCTGTAGTCCTGATTATATTGCACCTTGCCAAGGCTTTTGATTAGGTACCACACAACAATCTCAGGCTGAAACTTTTGGCAGCATGTATCTATATGGATATGGTCAACTGGGTCATAGATTTTTTTACTGGTCAGACTCAGCAGGCTCAACTTATAATTGGTTCCTTGTGCATGTGTTTTGTTTATTTGTTTGCTTGTTTTTTTCTTCTTTTCTTTTTCCTCTACTCCCTCTTATCATGTTACATTAATGATGGGTGTTCAATAAATAAATAAATGGTGACATGGTTTTCTTCAAGCTATGTAATCTTGGAAGTGGAGTCCCCCAGGGCACTGTTTTTGTACTCTATTTTTCATTTCCATCAACACTATGGTGAACAAAGCAGAAAATGAGATCACTCTCTAGGCTGACGATTCCAAGCTGTTTGGTTTCCACAAATCAACTAAGTCTGAAGAGTGACCTTCATAATATCTAACAATGTGTGCATGATTAGCTGTTTGAATATAGCATACCAAAGGAATGTGTTCTTCACTTTGGTGCCAATAATTTCCATCACCAGTACACCACTTCCAATCCTAATTCCCTGTCAAATTCAGTAATAAAAACAGGCTCTACAGAAAGAGATTTAGGACTGCTGATTAATGAGTAACAGAAGCTCCATGACCAATCCAGAGGGCCTTAAAGCTCTCAAATGGATTAAGGTAAGGTAAGGTGAAAGACAACAAGCAATTTCAAGAGTAAAAACAAAGCCATAATTTTTTCAAACAGACCCAAAATAGCCACGTACAGTCAGGTCTGTTTTGGATTTCAAAACGTGGCTTATCTCTCCTTCTGTGAAGAAGGATGCTAGCCCAATCAAAGGAGTCTAGTGGCCAACCACTAAGTGTATAGCTGCCGTATAAGATCTTCCATGCCATAAAAGCCTGGAATGCTTGCAGCTGTCAGCACTCGTCTTTAGATGCTGCTGTAGAGACATGATGCTGACTTACAACTGTAATATATAAATAATTAACGCCATCTTTACCAAACACTCAAGTCACTATCACACAGGTGGCGCCTCTGAAAGCTACCAAAACTTCCTGTCAATACATGAACACTAACAATAAATGTTCTCCAAGCATGTTTTCAGCAACGGGAATAACCTCCAAGTGGAAACAGTGACTCTGCCCAAAATTGTATCCTTCAAGTATTGACTAGACAAAGAATGGGACAACAAGCCATGACAATATGAGTGGGACTGTCTGTTCCATTTAACCATCTACTGATTTAACTGTATTTTGACATCATTGGCGTGAAGGAGCAGAACAGACAGAATATGAAGCTTACTTTTCACTCAAAAGGTCGAATTAAGGCAATTCAGCTGTTGTAATAATACTAGGCTTCTACATCTAGTCCCCCCCCCCTTCTGAAGGTCACTAAGCTTTGGTGAGCGTTAAAGCAGGGAAGTAGAGCTTTAAAAACCTTACTAGTGTGCAATTTAGGCTCTACATTTATTCCTGAAAGTTCTGAAAAAAATAGTCCTACTCGACAACTTTCAGAGGTGTGTAAAGTGTATATCAAAGTCTTTTTTTTCTTTTTCAGCATAGTTGAAAATTTTCATATTCGTTATCTACTGTACTTAAACAACTGTATTTTTAAAAAGTGAACAATATTGAACAAAACATCAAAATTTTAAGCAATTTAATGGAATCCTAGAATTAAACTTTGATTAAATGGAATGCAGCTATTAAAGAATACGAATAAAATTGTTGTTATAAGAATTAGTTGTTCTATTGATCTCTTAGAAAGAATTGCACTGTTTCTAATAATAAGTGACATTTCTTTTCTTCTCATTTGTTTTTAGAAAATGACTGTAAAATTACTTGCAAAAATATCTTATCATGTCCTTTTTCATGCTGAAGAGTTATGCCTAAAAGTTTATTTCGCCTTGCCTAGTTCAAAAGTCTTGTTTGCATTTGGTGTTCTTCAATCACACTGGTAAGCTAATCAACCAATGAAAATTAAATAAAACTGTTTACAACATACTTAAAAACAAAGCTTGGTTGATTTATTTGATGTTTTATCTATGAAATATCAATTAAAACAAGCCTTAAGCAACAGAAGCCACTAAACAAGGGTTTAAACAAGGGAAATAGATCTACTACCCAAATATGGATCACAAGAAGTATTTTTAGCCTTACACTTCCTAGATGTTTCTATTTTTAAGGTTTGAAATATTTTTTTTGAAAACAGATCTGAACTTTGTGCAAAAACCTGAAATACATTTCAAAACCTAGCTCCTGAATTGTCAAGACCTATAGCCTAAAAAGAGCAGGATCCACAGTCCCATTCATTATGATATATAGCTTTCAATAGCAGGCTCATTCATAAAAGCCTAAGATGAAGTTGAATTGTGAGTTAGGAAAAGCCAATCTCTTTGAATTCTTTAACACTTTAGCCTGCTCTGCCTTTCGTCTGACTTCCACCATCACATTCTTATTCCTAACCAAGGTAACTTGTTTAGTTATCTATAACTTGTTATCGATTACTTGTTTAGCTATCTATCTACCCTCCAATGAAATTTCAATTTCCTTAAAATACTTTCTTAGAACCTCTTCCTATCCAATTTGGGGACTGCTTTTTGTTTAGCCTTGAATGATTGACCAAAAACAACAATCTGTCATCCTTCATCCACAAAACATGCCCTAGCCTTTCTATCATTACAGCCCTAGAACTACAGAATATGAAAAACAGGTTAACCAACCTAATTTGGGTAGTAAATACCGTACTAGATGAGCTAGAAAGAATAAATGTAGACTTTTACTTGAAAGGAATTTCACTTTAGTAACAGAAAGATATAATGAATTATTTGAGTATTATCTTGTTTGTAATTTTAACCATTCATTTTATTGCTCAATATGTTACAGGTGAATGTTAATTTAGTTTAAACTGTTTCCAGAAGCTCATTGTCTATACCTGTTGCTGTTGTCTACCAAAAGTTAATGCACAAGGAAGAAAGAACAGATTAGATTTAATATAGAAGACTGAGTAATATATAAGGCTGGAAGAAAACGTTCAGAGACGTTTGGAGAGACAAACGTCAGAACGAGACGTTCAGGGAATAAATTGAGCAACGAAGAGCTGTAGAACTAGGTCCTAGCATTTTATTTGGCCAGAATCTTGAAAAGTAAGTAAGTGCTCTGTTGTGAAATGTATAATCTATTGCAGCCAATTGAATTGTTTTTCGAGTAAGTTTGACTCCTCCCATGAAGGATGAATTTTCATTAGTGCAAATTGTATAGCATAAGGACAAGTGGGGTCAGGGGAGGGGTAATATGGTTTCCAAAATAAAATGCGTGTTATAAAAGCTAATTTAAGATTTAATCTTAGGAGAAACTGAAAATATAATCAAAATATATTCTAGATTGCTTGGGAAAGTTTCAGTGTGAAATCAATGACATTTTATGAAATAGATTCACAGGCTGACCAGGACTGATCATGGTGAGCTAATAACTTACTATGTGATATGTAGATGCAAATGTGTTTTTTCCGTCCTTATTTGTAAATTCTAGATGGGAGGGGTATTTGTAGATTACATGAAGCTTGATATAATAATATAATATATTATAAGTGCATATATAATCATGGGCGTAGGGAAGGGGGGGGGGCAGCTGCCCCACTCCCCCCCTAGAACTTCAAATTTACGATAGATATTAGCGAGAACTTTTCGTATGTTGGAATTTTTTGTTGGATGTTACCTGGTAGATGGTTAAAAAAGCTGGAAATAAACAGAAATTTCCAAATATCGTTTGCGATATCAACATGAATTGATTCAAGCGATAAGAAGTTGCTGAGCATGTCAAAGCAAAAGTAACTCATTCAATACCATCCTTGAAAAAGATAATTAGAAATACTCCGCCATTTTTCCACCTGGATGCCTCTCTATCCAAGTGGTCAAGAGTGCCAAACCTGGGCCATCCCGGCACTGGTTCTGTCATTTCTGCCTTACTTTTGGCCACCGGACAAAAGAAAAAGAAAAGTGACCAGGGGAACATTAAAGCTTGTTTTTCGGCTATAAAATTAAGAAAGAATATGGTCAGCATAAAAAACTACAAAATGAATTTCGTTAAGGTTTAAAAAAGAAATAAAGAGTATTAATTTCAAATTATACATTGACTGATCAACACCAAAAGTAAGCCGCTCCGCTAATCTTGGTGTTCTACCTTTTAGTGGTGGCAGTTTTATTTCAACTTCTGTCTTTAAGACACTATTCATCTCGTCAGTTAGCGCAAAGTCTCTTGCTCCAGTCTTCTTCCAAAAGAGGACCTTAAGTTCTTCTGTTGCTACTTTTGATAATGATAACATTGTGAACAGAATTCCCTTTCTTGCTCTTCAGCTCAATCAGAATGTAATCACCAGCCTTGACTTTCTCAGTGTCAAATTAGAAGTTGCTGGTAGGGGGCTTGTCTTCAATGTCTATGCTGGGGTCTGAAGAGTTGTTGTATACAGGATCATCTACGTCAGAATCGTCACTCTAACTGTAACTCTTGTTGCCAGAGACACGCCTTTTGCTTTTTAGTCTTTTCACTTGTCTGACTTTCTTCCGTTCCAGGACTAGGGCTTTTTGGCAGATACAGCTTTTATCCTAGCAGTAATGCATTCTTTCATAGGGGGTGTCAGTGGTACTTTTATGCTCTTAATAATGGCATAAGTGTATGCAAATTTACACGCTTCTAGGGGAATACAGTCGAAAGCATATAAGCTATCGTTTTCAAGTAAGTTTTTAGTCTTTTTGCTTGTTCCTCTGTAAATATTGATCATGGGTTGTAACAGGGTGTAAGGAAATTCAGGTCCAGACTTTTTAGAGGGATATTCAGCTTCTCAACTTTTTTTTATGTAGTCTTGCAGCGTTCCTCTAGGGACACCCATGGTACTTCCAGAGAATCCAAATGACTTCTTGTAGAATAAGACAGAAAAAAACTGCTATTTTATTTTCTTCTGGATCACAGCCACCTTTCTTTCTTTTATCTTCTGTTTTACTTTTAATCATTTTATCTTGAATGAAATTTAACAGAAAAAAAATGAACTTCAGTTCACCTACTGTTCTGACAGGATTAAACAACGCCAGAAATAACAGTTTTGGGTATTAAGCTTGCCTTCAACCTTTAAATATGCTGTTTACACAGCTTTTACAATCATAGCCCACTTTTGGACACCTTGGTACGGCATGCCGAATTTACCCTGGGTTTTGTGGCCGAACATGGGAGTTCACTATCACACAGGATTAAAAAATACTAACAGCAAACTGGTGAAGATGGCACGTCTCGGAAGCTGCCAAAAACAGCCAAATAATAGGAGAATACAATGTGAGTTTACAACGCGAGTTTTCTAGTATTCGTAATTAGGCGTAGGCTTTCAGACAAAATTGAACAAAATTCCAGAGTTAATCACCATAAAACCTGATCCAATGTGGAATTTTTTTTAAAAGTATTAATTAAGGTCAGACTTTAAAAAAAAATACACTGCAATCTGTCAGAGCGTTTATAATCCACCAAAAGCTCCATAGGTTTTTGTATTGAAACTGTTCGCTTTGGCTAGACGTGGGCCGGTCTCCCCTATACCAATTTTAATATTTAATTTTGCCCAACTGTAAACTTTTGAGTTGAATTCTTAGAAGAAGCTGTTATCTAACCATAATGTGATTTGTGTCAAATCGCTTTTGTGGTGTTTATGTTTTCTGGAAATTGGAAGTAGGATAGTGGGTCTCTTATGTTATACTGTTGCAGGAAAAGTAGAACATGGAAAATGTTAAAGGCCGAGTTTTAGTGAAATATAGAATGACTAGTTTCTAAAGACCTATATTCAAAGGACCTCAGGAAGTATTAGTAAGATCCCTCCCCCCTCCATCACAGAAGCGGCTGCCCTCCCCCCCCCCCAACACAAGATGCTGCCTACGCCCATGTATATAATATAACATATTGTAAGGGCTCTGCATAAACATACAGTTATAAATTTTCTTTGTGAGAATGGGATACTAACAACATTTTCTACATTAATATATGGAAAAACCATGTAACTTGCTATTGAACAAAAATCAAATATTAAAAACATGTTTTTTCCACAAAAGGCGGAAAGCCAAAAAAGTTGGGGGGGGGGACGCGCCCCCAACTGGGGTGACGGCCATTCGTTCGTTCAGGCCTGTATTTATCAACAGGCCCACTAAGCCCGAGCCTAGCTTTGCACAATGCCAGGGGGCACAATAAATTACGACTGAGTGATCTTATTTTTCTTAATAAAAACTGGACTGATGTGATTTATCGTCAGAGTGCCAGGTGTACTCCGCCGCCGTGCTGCTTATTGACAAAAAAAAATGATTCTAAAACAACACAAGAATTATGTGACCATTTATAAACTGTGAGAGGGAGGATTGTAAAATGCAGGTTTATGGTTTCCGACCGTGGTGATTATGGTATTTTCACTCTTCATCGTGGAACCTTTCACGGTAACATAGCTGAAGACTTTACGTTGCAGTATGTAATCTTACCTAAGATAGCTTTTCCTAAGATGTTGCTGACACTCCCTGTGGTAACCTGTATTGTTTCCTCAACATTTCCTTATTTTTAACCTTATTACCCTTAGCCTTAGTAGTAGGCAAATCTTACTAAATCTTACTTATGAGTGTTACTTACCCCCCCCCCCCCCCCCCCCAATAAAAATGCTGGAGCTACACCACTGCGTATGAGGAACATGTTGTGTAGGCCTCATGCTGCTTGGTAGTACAATGAGTTGTTTGCAGTATAAGAGCATGGATATTCCTAAATTTATTAAGGAATTAAAAGGGACACTGATGAATTTTACATCCCCCTCATTATTTCCTGAAAATTCCGACTTAATGTCTTGAGTCACTCTTGAGCTACACCTTTTTGACAATCTCCAAGCACATAGTGTGTTTTGATTTAGTTTAACACTTCCCTCAATATTATCTGGAAGCTTCCCCTGAAGGCACTGCCAAACTTCCTTGGCTCGCACTGATTGTGTTAATTTTCTCTGATTGTGAGTATTACTTTTTTTTTTATCAGAGGGGCAACTAGAAGTTGTATTTGGAAGATGGAGGCAGGGGGATGTCCAAAAAATTCTGATTGTTTTTGAGTGTTTGGGCACATAAGTTCAAAATGCCCCCCTTTACAGATAGCAAAAGCTATATGTAAATAATGGGTGAATTGTATAACTTACAGCCCTTGCACCAAGGGCTGGGGGGAGGGGGAGTGATATATACATATATATATATATATATATATATATATATATAATATATATATATATATATATATATATATATATATATATATATATATATATATATATATATATATATATATATATATATATATATTATTTTAATACAAGACATTATATTATTTTAAACCGAGAACTGACATGATCGATACAAGATGCTAGGATTATAAGAGTCCTGTTAATGATGTTAAAAGTAAAGATCAACATCTAGTAGTGTATAGGGTTGATTGAAAGCTAAAATTTAGGCAGGGTAACTACCTTCCGGGAAGGTAGTTACTATGATGCTGGTAGACATCAAGATGAGAATTTGAGAGAATGTTTTCAGGACCAGTTGATTTCTAAACTGGAGAGTTTGAAATTTGACAATGTGAAGATGATGAATAGGAGAAGATGATGAATAGGAAAATATTGGGAAAATAGTTTACAAAGTCGCTGAGGATGTCTCTGGGAAAAAGCTAGAAATGCCGCTAGGAATATTAGTGAAAATGCTTTATGTTCAAGTAGAGCGGAGGGGAGGGGCTTGTACAAGAATCACTTGGATGATAGACCATATGAAACTAAGAGAGATGTAAAGAAAGTGGAGGAAGTATTAAAATGTGAATTAAGAATTTGTGAAAGTGGAGATCATGGAGTTTGTGAAAGTTGCCATGAATCTTGAAGATGCACCTAAATGGTATAATAGTAGAATACAGGTATGGAAAAACTTCCAAAGCTGCCAGTAGCAGAATTCATCAGAATTTCAATAGCTGCCGACACTTTAGCAGCACAACTTGTGTTTTGACAGCTTTTCTTTGAGCAAAAAGTATTTTTACACATAAAATTGGTATTTTCAGACAAAATCGGCCAAAAAAATTTGAAAACTACCAAGTAGGATTGCTACTTTACTACCCCACGCTTTGCACAGCGGGTAGAATATTGTACTGGTACGCTCATAAATTGAGAGGGAATAGTCGTCTGGACTTGTCCCAGTTATCAAACAGTTTGTGGTACCGAACTGTAAGTAAAGAGCAACCAGGCTCAATAGTAAGCAAAACTCTAAAAAACAAGATTTTAATACCAATAGATATCTCAAAGAATCGGCTTATTATGCTGATTAGGAATATATAAGTTTCATTAAGTTTCTCTTGCCAATCAAAGGCTACAAACCTGAGAAAATTTGTCTGATTTTTGAACTAAGGGGGAAATACCCCCTAAAAGTCATAGGATCTTAAAGAAAATCACACCATCAGATTCAGCGTATCAGAGAATTGTCCTATAGAGGTTTGAAGTTCCTATCTGCAAAGATGTATGGTTTTGTATTTTTTGCCATAAGAAAGATCATGGATGCGTGTTTTTTTTTTTTTTATTCATGGATCCAGTGGTCCTAAAAAATCGGGAGAGGGCTAATTCGAATGGAAAAAAAATTTCTAGTGCCCCTTTTGTGTGACCAAAAAGATTGGGGGGGCAACCAGGCCCCCTCCAAGATTGGAGGGCAACTAGGCCTCTTCACACACTACTTTTTTTCTCTCAAAATCGTCTGATGAAGATTTTGAGATAGTCATGTTGTTCAGTATAACTGAAAGGCTAATTTGCCTGATTTATTATTTTTAATCCGTTTAGCACTGTCACTAGACCTTCAGAAAATAAAGCTTCATTCACATTCACAAGTGTCACTTCTTTCACAGGTGTCAAAAACTTTTTTCAATCTTTTCTATTATCTTTCCACGTAAGTCTTTAACGCTTTACACATTCTCAAAATATTCTGGCTTTTTCTTTACCTCTTTTCCTATCATTGATTGTCACCCCGTTCCTATCTTCAATTAAATTTAAAAAAAACAAGTTTTTTCAACTGGAAGTAAGGAGCAACATTAAAACTTAAAACGAACAGAAATTATTAAGTATATGAGGGGTTTACCCCCTCCTCAACACTTCTCTCTTTACACTAAGGCTTTTTAGTACTTTTAAAAAAGCTTCTTATTGTTCTAACTAAACAAGCCTTATATTTTAGGAGTCGTTCTTAGGATCGCGACAAAATTCGAACATTAGCGTGAAGAGCGAGGTGTTGAGGAGGGGGCGACCGCCTCGTAAACGTAATAATCTCTGTTCGTATTAGGTTTTAATGTTGCTCCTTACTTTCAGTTGAAATGACTCGTTTTTTAAAAAATTTAATTTCTGATCGTTTTTTAAGTAATGTCAGGAATTCTGGCTCCACATCCACGGAAAAATCCCTAGCTGCTGAAACTGAGCTTTTTTAAATAAGGTGGTTATGAGCTTAGAGGTAAGTTATTGAAGACTATGAATATACGTTTTTTAAAAGGGGAAGTACCTAGCAATTTTCGGAAAACTCCAATTAAACCCCTCTGTAAGAAAGGTGATAAGAGTGAGTTTGATAATTGTAGGGGAGATTGGGGTACCTCCACACACGGGGCACCTCCAGACATTGAACCTGTTGGCTCAGCTATTTAGCGGAAAAATTGGAAAAATTGGTTCATCTTGGAGGCAAGATGGCACTTCCATCAAAGAGCATGGCAGTGAGTCAGTCGGTAATAAGACTTTAAAGAGACAGCTGCCAATTTTTTCGCGTGATAATAAAAGTGAAATAGAGAGGTAAGTTATATAGATATATTTAATGTAATGTTCTAGGAACAAGCAGAACGAACCCAAATATGCTTCTTCTACATAAGATTGACATTACTCTAGGTGTTCTTTGGTTATAACTATTTTCTTCTGAAAGGCTCCTTCGGGGTTTGGACACTGTCCGGAGGTGCCCCGATGATTTGAGCAGCCATTGATGTTTTTTTCTTTCATTTTTAAAAGCAATGGAAAGGACGATATCACCTAGCAGGGGTGTTGCTCGCAATTTTCCTTTAGGGGGGGGGGCGACAAAAATGTGCCGACGAAAATCGAAATTGCACCGACGACTTTCTAAAAAAAAAAGAAAAAAAAAGCATGGAACATTGAACGTTTCTTTTTAATAATGGCAAGCAAATGGTTTGAAAACAAAGATTTCTTCTGCGAAGTGGCGATAATATAACTAATAGTTGACCACAAAAGGGTCAACGTGTTTATAAATTCAGTCCAAGAATATTGTCATTTTGTTTTATTGCTTATTTGGCAATAGACAAAATAATTGGATGGTCTGAAGCAGGATTTTCAGGCGCGAAGCGCCGAAAAATTAAGAAATTTTCCTGCTAAAACGTCCCTTTTTCTTGTGCTGCTCAGATATTTTCGTATGGAAGCAAATAGTTTTAAAGTTAATATTATACTGGGAAGCGGCGAAAATTTTTGATCTAGTATTAAGAACTGCCACTTAACACCTTTAAGTTTTAGTATTTGAGACAAAACAACAGAGTACCGCGAAGCAGTAGAAATTTTCAATCCCAGCATTGAGAGAGGTCCTTTTCCCTTGCATTTTCTTCCTTCACACCCTCGTTTAAACAGTTAAAAATCGGGGTTTTGAGCACGAAAGAGAGAGAGAGAGTGGTCTAGTTTTAAATAGGCATAGTACGACCTTGTGACTTTATGTGTTACTTTACTAGCAAAATATTCCAACTGCTTCCGGTTATATTGAAAGAAGCGAAAATAGTTTAATGCTTCGAATTTTGCATATTAAAAATATTAAATTTTGTAGTTAATTATTAGTTTTAATTGTAGTTGATTATGAGTTTTGTAGTTCTGAAGTTAATTCTAGTTAAATATTAAGTTTTGTAGTCTACAAAATATTTAATTTTGTTGGGCTCCACCTGACAAGTCGTTTTCTAGGGGGCCAATTAGTTTCTGTCGACTTTTCGCAGATGAAGCAGTAAATTTCGTCGTCTTTGCCCGACAGAAGTCTTTTATGACATAGTATGGGACCGAAAAAATATTAAGTTTCGTAGGGCTCCGCCCGACAAGTCGTTTTCTAGGGGGCCAATGGGCTTCTTTCGGCGTTTCACACATGAAGTGGTAAGTTTTGTCGGGCTTCGCCCGACGAAAACCCTTCCAAAAGCTTCACTTCGCGCCGAAAGATAGTGACTTTTGCTGGGCTTCGCCTGACAAAAGTCCTTTCTAAGGACCTTTAGGGGGGGGGGGAGTCCCCACTCTAAACACGCCCCTGGCACCGAGTAAGTGCTTAGTAACTGAGTTTTACTGAAGGAAGCATTTTTTCTTTCCAGAAATGGTGGGCAATTATACCCCTACTAAGTCTGAGCCAAACGAAGAAGCTATCAAACAAGGGCTAAGAGCCTTACAAGATGGAGATTCGGTCAGAAATGCGGCCAAGACCGATAGAATAGCTGCTTCAACATTATTTGATCGCTTGAAGAAGTCAAAATCAGCCAACGAGACTAGTGTGGATGAAGGAATAGCCAGATCAGCCAATTTGAAACGAGGAAAGTATTCCACCCATCAGGTTTTCACTGACGATCAAGAGGAAAAACTTCAGACTTAACATCTTTATTCCTGTGAACTTCACTATGGTTTGACTTTAGCACAAACTCAGAAGTTGGCATATCAATATGCAGTGAAGCTGAGGGTCTCTTATCCCAAGAACTGAGATGAAAAGTGTGCCGCCATATATGACTGGTCATATGGATTTATGAAGGGTCATCCAGAGCTGAGTCTTCGGAAACCTGAGTACACCAGCCTGGCCAGGGCTTTAGGATTCCATCCCTTCAATGTAAACTCGTTCATGAATAATCTTGAAGCTTTATACAATCGGTACCGCTTCACACCTGAGCCAGTGTACAACCTAGACAAAACCGGAGTAACAACTATCATGGATAGCCCTAAAGTCATAGTGAAATCTAGTATAAAGCAAGTGGACAAGGCCGTAGCTGCTGAGCGGGGGGAGTTAGTTACTGTGTGTTGCATCGTTAATGCCATCGGTAACACTGCCCCCCCCCCCTCGCGTTTGTGTTCCCACGCGTGCACTTCAGAGAACACATGCTCCATGGAGCACCACCATGTAGCCTTGGGTTAGCTTTTCAGTCTGGTTGGATGACTGGACCGAACTTCTTAAAAGTTATGAAGCACTTCGTCAAGTACACTCGATGCGACAAGGAGAATCCGGTATTGCTCATCCTCGATAACCATGAAAGCCATATTTATTTGGAGGCAGTTCTATATGCAAAAGAGAATGGAGTAGTGCTTCTCACATTTCTGCCACACTGCAGCCCTTAGATGTAGCTGTCTATGGCCTGATCAAGGCGTATCTGAGGGCTAGGTTTGGCGAGTGGCACACCAACCATCCACACGAAAGATTTCAAATAACTCACGCCACAAAACTAGTTGGTCAAGCTTATCCCCTAGCGTTTACTCCGAACAACATCACATTGGGGTTTTCAAAACCAGGAATATGGCCATTCTCAAGATCAGCGTTCACTGATACAGATTTCATAGCTGCTAAGGTCTCAGACAAACCAAACACCGTTGGAGAAGTCACTGATAGAGTAGAGTCTGAGAATACTTTGGAAGCAGTTGCTGACCCTGTCCTGAATTCCTTGGCCTTAGAGCAACCACCAGGGCCCAAACATGATGTCAATCCAGAAGATTTTTTTATATTCCTGAAGGCTAAACCAAGAAAGCTAACTGTGAATAGGGCTCGAATTGGCAAAACGAAAATTTTAACGGATACGCCAGAGAAATAAGATCTGGAGAAAAGAGCACAAGCAAAGTCAGCAAAGAAGACTGGTAGGAAAAGAGTAAAACTGGCAAAGAGCAAGGACCAAGAGTTGTCAACGATAAGAGAACCTTCCTCCCCTTCGGAAATCTCTTTCCATGACTCTACAGATGAAAGCCTCCATGTAGGGTCAGACTGTGAAATACCTGAAACTGAAAGTGAAGTTTTATTCATTCCAGAACAGACCAAGGTTGACGAAATTGTACTAGTGAGGTTTCAGCTTAAGAAAGATTTTTTTCTTTATGCAGCAAAGATCTTGGAGACTGATATTGTGAATAGGGAGTTTCAGGTTTCTTTTCTACTGAGAAAAAAAAAGACTGGTCGATTTCACTTTCTTGATATTGAAGACAAGGTATCGGTGTCGTGAAGAAGCTGGAGGTGACTCGACACGGTGGAACTGCTCGGGTCCAAGCTACTTACGTTTTTGCAGGTCTTTGGTTGGATCATATCCGCTGAGTGATTTAATTTTGAAAACTATGAACCTTTTTTCTTCTATATTTACTTTTATATCCTATATCTGAAGAATACAGCATCTGAAAGCATGTCTGGTGCTACTCCTACACCTGTGCGAAGCTGCCCCTATATAGGGGCAGTTTTGGACATTTTGTGGACGCAGGGAAACGTCAACTACTTAGCAGCGCTTGCATATTTTCGCTTAAGTTCTATCCAGGCTTTGTCCAAGTGGCTAAGCTATACTGGTGCCAAATACGAAGTTCTGATAGCGCGTACAAGCCGAAACAGGCAAATTAGATTAAAAAGTGCACGGAGGTACCCCTGTCTCCTCTATAGGTATTAGCCTAGTTTCTTTAGGAAGGAAATTACTTAGTATGATGGCAATTTTTAGATTTAGATATGATGTAGATAAAGTTTTAAGAGAAGAACAGTGTGGTTATAGGAAGGGTAGAGGAGGTGTCGACCAAATTTTCACTTTTAGATTAATTATTTTGCAGTGTCTGAGTCATCAAACGCCTCTGGTCCTCAGTTTCATAGATCTGGCACATACGCAGGGGTGGGGGGGGGGGCTCCGGACCCCCCCCCCCCAGAATAAAAAATCAAATTGGGAAGCAAAACTTCCTTCGGTTTAGGTTATGCTGATGATTTAAGCAATCTAGATAAACATGTTAGCAAAATGAATGAATTTTAAGAGGTTTTGCGAGTTCAGGGCACAAGCATAGGTTTGAAAATCAGCATTAAGAAGTCTAGGCTGCTACGACTGAGAATAGGTAAACATGAAAAGATTAGGTTGGGTAATAAGAAGATCGACCAAGTGAACAGCTTCACATACCTTGGGTAGTATTAGTAGTAAAGACGGTGGGTGCAGTGTAGATTTTAAAAGTAGAATAGCCAAGGTCCAGAGTTTTTTCTCACAGTTGAAAAAGTTTGGAAGAATAGGAAGATAATTAGAAACCAAGATTAGACTATTAGAAGCTACATTGATGACAGTGATCAAGTATAGTTCTGAAGCGTGGGTGCTGCAGTAAAAAGGAGGAGGATTTGCTAGACATTATTCAGAGAAATTTGCGAACGGATTGTTTTGGGTACCCTACTGATTGACTGTATCTCAAACAGTAAAGTGTACGAAAGATGCGGTTCAATTTCGCTTTCATGGGCTGTAAGAGAGGAAGATTGAGCTGGCTTTGACACGTTCTGCCGATGAAGGTTGGCAGATTGCCAAAGATTACCCTTGTCCGCTAACCGTTTAGGGTTAAGCGAAGCAACTCGCCCTTGATTGGAGAGGGAGTATGTTGTTAAGAAAGATTGAAGGAGAATAGAAACTTTCTGGTAAGGTGTAAAGAGGGAGACTGAATAGATTTGGATGGAGGAGAGGCATGCGTAGCTGTTTTGGCCTTAGGCGAATTGGTGCTGCAGTGGGTTGTTAGTAGTAGTTGTATTAGTAGCAGTAATAGTGGTGATAATAGTAGCAGTAATAGTAGTAGTAGCAGCCTTTCAACTATAGAAAGTCATTCTCTAGATGTTCCCGTATATTTCCCAATAACAAATACTATATTTAAAGAAAGTGCAAATTTCGCCTTATACAGTATTTGTTATTGGGAAATATATGGGAACATCTAGAGAATTTTCTGCGGGGTGCGGGGGGATTTCCACTGGGATAATTTTTAATGGACTGGAAAGTTTTCGAGGGAGCTTTGAGGGTAGATTTTAAATGGAGAGAGGTAGGGGGGGGGGTGTTAACAAACGGAAAGAAACTAAGTAGATCCAAGTTTTTCAACTGAAAGTAAGGAGTAACATTGAAGCTTAGAACAAAGAGGAATTATTTTGCACATTGTGGAGCCTACCCCTTTCCCAGTTGTTGCTCTTTACTTTAAAGCTTGACTTATTGTCAAAACTTCAAGAAAGACTAATAAAATACAAGGGCCGTTGACATTCAATTAAAACTACTTTCAGACTTTCGTGGTTGGAGCAGTTGCTGCAACCTAGTAAGAGACGAAAGTAGAAAGGGGGGTACCAGCCCCACGATTCACCCCTGCTGCCATCTACAATTTAGTTTAATGCTGACGGGACTCCTAATATGGGCATGGAATCCCCAGGGAGAATGTTTGCGTAATCGGGTCAATGACCTCTTTTTTCCCAGGTCGATTTATTTATTGTTTTTGTTGTTTGGCCAAGTGCACGCTCGGGGCGAATATTATGATCCAGGAATAGGAAACAGGATCACGTGTGACAGATGATGTCATGGTTGATTGATTTGACACGAAAGGGGAATTAATTTGTTGTTTCTAAGGGGAATTATTGATTCACGAAAGGGGAATTAATTTATTGTTTCCAAGGAGAATTGTCTCCGGGTCGAAGTTTATTAATATCTTTGGAGTTCGACCAGGAGAATTGTTTCCGGAATTATTGATTCACGAAAGGGGAATTAATTTATTCTTTCCAAGGAGAATTGTCTCCGGGACGAAGTTTATGAATATCTTTGGAGTTCGACCAGGAGAATTGTTTCCGGAATTATTGATTCACGAAAGGGGAATTAATTTATTGTTTCCAAGGAGAATTGTCTCCGGGACGAAGTTTATTAATATCTTTGGAGTTCGACCAGGAGAATTGTTTCCGGGCGAATGTTTTGATCTTAGAGATGAAGAGATTAATGATGGAAAGGGTTTCTTAGTAATTTGAAATGTGACAGCGCAAGGATGCCAAAAACAAAAGGAACACGCTGAGATTACGTTTAGGGATTATTTGGGTGAAACTGTTTTAGACATTTTAGGGAATTATTTCGGCGAAACAGTTAGAGACATTTTAAAAGATGATTTTAGAAGATGTTTTAGAAGAGGATTTGAGTCTGGTCATTATAATACACAAGTTCCATTTGAACAGTGTCGTGAGGTCCCCTACCCCAACCCCAAAGGGCTCCGATCCCCATACCCCAACCCCGAAGGAAGCCCCCGGTCCCAAGGGTCCCCTGGGCCCCCAAAGGGCCCCCGGCGCCCCAAAGGCCCCTGAGCCCCTATTTTTTAATATTTTGTTAAGGCTATATTATATCTTTTCAGAACAAGTTCCTTTCTTAATGTCATTCCTTAACCCATTTTTACAACTTGAAGTACCAATCCTTTCACCACAACTTTACTATAAGGCTTTTTTGGATACCTCAACACCAAGAAATACCTTTCAAAAGACATTTCAGAGCAACTTCTTTTCTTAATGTTTCCTTCTGAACCCATTTCCCAACTTGAAGTACCTGTCCTTTTCACCCACAACTATACTTTACAGCTTTTTGGATACCTCAACACCAAGAAATACCTTTCAAAAGGCATTTCAGAGCAAGTTCCTTTCTTAATGTCATTCCTTAACCCATTTTTACAAGTTGAAGTACCCATCTTTTTCATCCACAACTATACTTTACAGCTTTTTGGATACCTCAACATCAAGCAATACCTTTCAAAAGGCATTTCAGAGCAACTTCTTTTCTTAATGTCCCTTCTAACCTCATTTTCCAACTTGAAGCATCCATCCTTTTCACCCACAATTATACTTTACAGCTTTTTTGGATACCTCAACACCAAGAAATACCTTTCAAAAGACATTTCAGAGCAAGTTCCTTTGTTAATGTCCCTTCTAAACCCATTTTACAAGTTGAAACATCCATCCTTTTCACCCACAACTATACTTTACAGCTTTTTGGATACCTCAACACCAAGAAATACCTTTCAAAAGCCATTTCAGAACAAGTTCCTTTCTTAATGTCACTCCTAAACCCATTTTCCAACTTGAAGTACCCATCCTTTTCACCCACAACTTTACTTTACAGCTTTTTGGATACCTCAACACCAAGAAATACTTTTCAAAAGGCATTTCAGAGCAAGTTCCTTACTTAATGTCCCTTCTAAACCCATTTTACAAGTTGAAGCATCCATCCTTTTCACCCACAACTTTACTTTACAGCTTTTTTGGATACCTCAACACCAAGAAATACCTTTCAAAAGACATTTCAGAGCAAGTTCCTTTCTTAATGACCCTTCTAAACCCATTTTCCAACTTGAAGCATCCATCCTTTTCACCCACAACTTTACTTTACAGCTTTTCGAATACCTCAAAACCAAGAAATACCTTGCAAAAGGCATTTCAGAGCAAGTTCCTTTCTTAATGTCTATCCTTAACCCATTTTCCAACTTGAAGTACCCATCTTTTTCACCCACAACTTTACTTTACAGCTTTTTGGATACCTCAACATCAAGCAATACTTTTCAAAAGACATTTCAGAACAAGTTCCTTTCTTAATGTCCCTCCTAAACCCATTTTCCAACTTGAAGTACCCATCTGTTTCACCCACATGTTTACTTTACAGCTTTTTGGATACCTCAACACCAAGCAATACTTTTCAAAGGCATTTCAGAACAAGTTCTTTTCTTAATGTCCTTCCTAAACCAATTTTACAAGTTGAAGTACTTATCTTTTTCATCACAACTTTACTTTACGACTTTTTGCATACCCCAACATCAAGCAATACTTTTCAAAAGGCTTTATTATACCTTTTCAGAACAAGTTCTTTACGTAATGTCCTTCCTAAACCAATTTTACAAGTTGAAGTACTCATCTTTTCCCCACAACTTTACTATGAGGCTTTTCGAATACCCCAACATCAAGCAATACCTTTCAAAAGGCTTTATTATATCTTTTCAGAACAAGTTCTTCATGTAATTTTCTTCCTAAACCCATTTTACAAGTTGAAGTACTTATCTTTTTCCCCACAATTTTACTTTACGACTTTTTTGCACACCCAAACATCAAGCAATACTTTCCAAAAGGCTTTATTATATCTTTTCAGAACAAGTTTTTTTCTTAGTGTCAACACCAAGCAATACTTTTCAAAGGCATTTCAGAAATGTCCTTCTTAAACCATTTTTACAAGTTGAAGTAGTTATCTTCTTCACCACAACTTTACTTTACGACTTTTTGCACACCCCAAGATCAAGCAACACTTTTCAAAAGGCTTTATTGTATCTTTTCAGAACAAGTTCCTTTCTTAATATCCTTCTTAAACCAATTTTACAAATTCTAAATTTTTTCTTAGGAATATTTCAGTAGTGTTTTGTTATGGTTTACCTTTGTCACAGTTACATTCTCTTGATTTTTGAAGTTCATTTATAAATTTCTTTCGTTGAAATGCAAGAGTTGGAATATTTCAGTAGTGTTTTGTCGTGGTTTACCTTGTCACAGTTACATTCTCTTGATTTTTCAAAGCTCATTTTGAATTTCTTTCATTGAAATGCAAGAGTTGGAATATTTCAGTAGTGTTTTGTCGTGGTTTACCATGTCACAGTTACATTTTCTTGATTTGTCAAAGTTTATTTTGAATTTCTTTCTCTGAAATGCAAGAGTTGGAATATTTCAGTAGTGTTTTGTCGTGGTTTACCTTGTCACAGTTACATTCTATTGATTTTTCAAAGTTCATTTGAATTTCTTTCATTGAAATGCAAGATTTGGAATATTTCAGTAGTGTTTTGTTGTGTTTTACATTGTCACAGTTACATTCTCTTGATTTTTCTAAGTTCATTTTAGTTTTCTTTCGTTGAAATGCAAGAGTTGGAATAATTCAGTAGTGTTTTGTAGTGGTTTACCTTGTCACACTTACATTCTCTTAATTTTTCAAAATTCATTTTGGTTTTCTTTCGTTGAAATGCAAGAGTTGGAATATTTCAGTAGTGTTTTATAGTGGTTTTACCTTGTCACAGTTACATTCTCTTAATTTTTCAAAGTTCATTTTGGATTTCTTTCGATGAAATGCAAGAGTTGGAATATTTCAGTAGTGTTTTGTTGGGGTTTACCTTGTCACAGTTACATTCTCTTGATTTTTCAAAGTTCATTTGAATTTCTTTCATTGAAATGCAAGAGTTGGAATATTTCAGTAGTGTTTTGTTGTGGTTTACCTTGTCACAGTTACATTCTCTTAATTTTTCAAAGTTCATTTTGAATTTCTTTCGTTGAAATGCAAGAGTTGGATTATTTCAGTAGTGTTTTGTCATGGTTTACCTTGTCACAGTTACATTCTCTTAATTTTTCTAAGCTCATTTTGGTTTTCATTCGTTGAAATGCATGAGTTGGAATATTTCAGTAGTGGGTTGTTGTGGTTTACCTCGTCACAGTTACATTTTCTTGATTTTTCAAAGTTCATTTTGGATTTCTTTCGATGAAATGCAAGATTTGGAATATTTCAATAGTGTTTTGTCGTGGTTTACCTTGTCAAAGTTACTTTCTCTTAATTTTTCAAAGTCCATTTTGAATTTCTTTCATTGAAATGCAAGAGTTGGAATATTTCAGAAGTGTTTTGACGTGGTTTACCTTATCACAGTTACATTTTCTTGATTTTTCAAAGTTCATTTTGGTTTTCTTTTGTTGAAATGTAGGAGTTGGAATATTTCAGTAGTGTTTTGTTGTGGTTTACCTTGTCACACTTACATTCTCTTAATTTTTCAAAGTTCATTTTGGATTTCTTTCGATGAAATGCAAGAGTTGGAATATTTCAATAGTGTTTTGTCGTGGTTTACCTAATCATAGTTACATTCTCTTAATTTTTCAAAGTTCATTTTGGATTTCTTTCGTTGAAATGCATGAGTTGGAATATTTCAGTAGTGTTTTGTTGTGGTTTATCTTATCACAGTTACATTCTCTTGATTTTTCAAAGTTCATTTTGAATTTCTTTCGTTGAAATGTAAGAGTTGGAATATTTCAGTAGTGTCTTGTCGTGGTTTACCTTGTCACAGTTACATTCTCTTAATTTTTCAAAGTTCATTTTGGTTTTCTTTCGTTGAAATGCAAGAGTTGGAATATTTCAGTAGTGTTTTGTTGTAGTTTACCTTGTCACAGTTACATTCTCTTAATATTTCAAAGTTCATTTTGGATTTCTTTCGATGAAATGCAAAAGTTGGAATATTTCAATAGTGTTTTGTCGTGGTTTACCTAGTCACAGTTACATTCTATTGATTTTTCAAAGTCCATTTTGAATTTCTTTCATTGAAATGCAAGAGTTGGAATATTTCAGTAATGTTTTGTCGTGGTTTACCTTGTCACAGTTACATTCTCTAGATTTTTCAAAGTTCATTTTGGATTTCTTTTGATGAAATGCAAGAGTTGGAATATTTCAATAGTGTTTTGTCGTGGTTTACCTAGTCATAGTTACATTCTCTTAATTTTTCAAAGTTCATTTTGGATTTCTTTCATTGAAATGCATGAGTTGGAATATTTCAGTAGTGTTTTGTTGTGGTTTACCTTATCACAGTTACATTATCTTGATTTTCAAAGTTCATTTTGGATTTCTTTCGTTGAAATGCAAGAGTTGGAATATTTCAATAGTGTTTTGATGTGGTTTACCTTGTCACAGTTACATTCTCTTGATTTTTCAAAGTTCATTTTGGTTTTCTGTCGTTGAAATGCAAGAGTTGGAATATTTCAGTAGTGTTTTGTTGTGGTTTACCTTGTCACAGTTACATTCTCTTAATTTTTCAAAGTTCATTGTGGATTTCTTTCGTTGAAATGCAAGAGTTGGAATATTTCAGTAGTGTTTTGTCATGGCTTACCTTGTCACAGTTACATTCTCTTAATTTTTCAAAGTTCATTTTGAATTTCTTTCATTGAAATGCAAGAGTTGGAATATTTCAGTAGTGTTTTGATGTGGTCTACCTTGTCACAGCTACATTCTCTTGATTTTTCAAAGTCCATTTTGGTTTTCTTTCGTTGAAATGCAAGAGTTGGAATATTTCAGTAGTGTTTTGTAGTGGTTTACCTTGTCACACTTACATTCTCTTAATTTCTCAAAGTTCATTTTGGAATTTCTTTCATTGAAATGCAAGAGTTGGAATATTTCAGTAGTGTTTTGTCATGGTTTACCTTGTCACAGTTACATTCTCTTAATTTTTCAAAGCTCATTTTGAATTTCTTTCATTGAAATGCAAGAGTTGGAATATTTCAGTAGTGTTTTGTCGTGGTTTACCTTGTCACAGTTACATTCTCTTAATTTTTCAAAGTTCATTTTGAATTTCTTTCATTGAAATGCAAGAGTTGGAATGTTTCAGTAGTGTTTTGTCGTGGTTTACCTTGTCAAAGTTATATTCTCCTAATTTTTCAAAGTTCATTTTGGATTTCTTTCGTTGAAATGCAAGAGTTGGAATATTTCAGTAGTGTTTTGTCATGGTTTACCTTGACACAGTTACATTTTCTTGATTTTTCAAAGTTCATTTGGATTTCTTTCGTTGAAATGCAAGAGTTGGAATATTTGAGTAGTGTTTTGCTGTGGTTTACCTTGTCACAGTTACATTCTCTTGATTTTTCAAAGTTCATAGTTGGAATATTTCAGTAGTGTTTTGTTGTGGTTTACCTTGTCACAGTTACATTCTCTTGATTTTTCAAAGTTCATTTTGGATTTCTTTCATTGAAATGCAAGAGTTGGAATATTTCAGTAGGGTTTTGTTGTGGTTTACCTTGTCACAGTTACATTCTCTTGATTTTTCAAATTTCATTATGGAATTTCTTTCGTTGAAATGCAAGAGTTGGAATATTTCAGTAGTGTTTTGTTGTAGTTTACCTTGTCACAGTTACATTCTCTTGATTTTTCAAAGTTCATTTTGAATTTCTTTTGTTGAAATGTAAGAGTTGGATTATTTCAATAGTGTTTTGTCATGGTTTACCTTGTCACTGTTACATTCTCTTGATTTTTCAAAGTTCATTTTTAATTTTTTTCGTTGAAATGCCAGAGTTGGAATATTTCAGTAGTGTTTTGTTGTGGTTTACCTTGTCACAATTACATTCTCTTGATTTTTCAAAGTTCATTTTGAATTTCACTCATTGAAATGCAAGAGTTGGAATACTTCAGTGGTGTTTTGTCTTGGTTTACCATGTCACAGTTACATTCTCTTGATTTTTCATAAGTTCATTGAAATTTCTTTCATTGAAATGCAAGAGTTGGAATATTTCAGTAGTGTTTTGTTATGGTTTACCTAGTTACTATTACATTCTCTTGATTTTTCAGTTCTTTTCGGATTTCTTTCATTGAAATGCAAGAGTTGGAATATTTCAGTAGTGTTTTGCCGTGGTTTACTTTGTCACAGTTACATTCTCTTGATTTTTCAAAGATAATTTTGGTTTTCCTTCGTTGAAATGCAAGAGTTGGAATATTTCAGTAGTGTTTTGTTGTGCTTTACCTTGACACAGTTACATTTTCTTGATTTTTGTTAGGTTAGGTTAGGTTAGGCTAGATGAAATTAGGTTAGGTTAGGTTAGCCTACTTACGCGCGCGTACGTAGCGGCTAACCTAACTTAACCTAACCTAATTTGATCTTTGTATGAAAATGTAACTGTGTCAAGGTAAACTATGACAAAACACTACTGAAATATTCCAACTCTTGCATTTCAACGAAAGAAATTCAAAATGAACTTTGAAAAATAAGGAGAATGTAACTTTGACAAGGTAAACCACAACAAAACACTACTGAAATATTCCAACTCTTGCATTTCAATGAAAGAAATTCAAAATGAACTTTGAAAAATTAAGAGAATGTAACTGTGACAAGGTAAACCACAACAAAACACTATTGAAATATTCCAACTCTTGCTTTTCAACGAAAGAAATTCAAAATGAACTTTGAAAAAATAAGAGAATGTAACTGTGACAAGGTAAAACACGACAAAACACTACTGAAATATTCCAACTCTTGCATTTCAATGAAAGAAATTCAAAATGAGCTTTGAAAAATTAAGAGAATGTAACTGTGACAAGGTAAACCATGACAAAACACTACTGAAATATTCCGACTCTTGCATTTCAATGAAAGAAATTCCAAAATGAACTTTGAGAAATTAAGAGAATGTAAGTGTGACAGGGTAAACCACTACAAAACACTACTGAAATATTCCAACTCTTGCATTTCAACGAAAGAAAACCAAAATGGACTTTGAAAAATTAAGAGAATGTAACTGTGACAAGGTAAACCACATCAAAGCACTATTGAAATATTCCAACTCTTGCATTTCAACGAAAGAAATTCAAAATGACCTTTGAAAAATCAAGAGAATGTAACTGTGACATGGTAAACCACGACAAAACACTACTGAAATATTCCAACTCTTGCATTTCAATGAAAGAAATTCAAAATGAACTTTGAAAAATTAAGAGAATGTAACTGTGACAAGGTAAGCCATGACAAAACACTACTGAAATATTCCAACTCTTGCGTTTCAACGAAAGAAATCCAAAATGAACTTTGAAAAATTAAGAGAATGTAACTATGACAAGGTAAACCACAACAAAACACTACTGAAATATTCCAACTCTTGCATTTCAACGAAAGAAAACCAAAATGAACTTTGAAAAATTAAGAGAATGTAGCTGTGACAAGGTAGACCAAATCAAAACACTACTGAAATATTCCAACTCTTGCATTTCAATGAAAGAAATTCAAAATGACCTTTGAAAAATCAAGAGAATGTAACTGTGACATGGTAAACCACGACAAAACACTACTGAAATATTCCAACTCTTGCATTTCAATGAAAGAAATTCAAAATGAACTTCGAAAAATTAAGAGAATGTAACTGTGACAAGGTAAGCCATGACAAAACACTACTGAAATATTCCAACTCTTGCGTTTCAACGAAAGAAATCCAAAATGAACTTTGAAAAATTAAGAGAATGTAACTATGACAAGCTAAACCACAACAAAACACTACTGAAATATTCCAACTCTTGCATTTCAACGAAAGAAAACCAAAATGAACTTTGAAAAATTAAGAGAATGTAACTGTGACAAGGTAAACCACATCAAAACACTATTGAAATATTCCAACTCTTGCATTTCAACGAAAGAAATCCAAAATGAACTTTGAAAATCAAGAGAATGTAACTGTGATAAGGTAAACCACAGCAAAACACTACTGAAATATTCCAACTCATGCATTTCAATGAAAGAAATCCAAAATGAACTTTGAAAAATTAAGAGAATGTAACTATGACTAGGTAAACCACGACAAAACACTATTGAAATATTCCAACTCTTGCATTTCATCAAAAGAAATCCAAAATGAACTTTGAAAAATTAAGAGAATGTAAGTGTGACATGGTAAACCACAACAAAACACTACTGAAATATTCCAACTCTTACATTTCAACGAAAGAAAACCAAAATGAACTTTGAAAAATCTAGAGAATGTAACTGTGACAAGGTAAACCATGACAAAACACTACTGAAATATTCCAACTCTTGCATTTCAATGAAAGAAATTCAAAATGGACTTTGAAAAATCAATAGAATGTAACTGTGACTAGGTAAACCACGACAAAACACTATTGAAATATTCCAACTTTCGCATTTCATCGAAAGAAATCCAAAATGAACTTTGAAAAATTAAGAGAATGTAACTGTGACAAGGTAAACTACAACAAAACACTACTGAAATATTCCAACTCTTGCATTTCAACGAAAGAAAACCAAAATGAACTTTGAAAAATTATGAGAATGTAACTGTGACAAGGTAAACCACGACAAGACACTACTGAAATATTCCAACTCTTGCATTTCAACGAAAGAAATTCAAAATGAACTTTGAAAAATCAAGAGAATGTAACTGTGATAAGGTAAACCACAATAAAACACTACTGAAATATTCCAACTCATGCATTTCAACGAAAGAAATCCAAAATGAACTTTGAAAAATTAAGAGAATGTAAGTGTAACAAGGTAAACCACAACAAAACACTACTGAAATATTCCAACCCCTACATTTCAACGAAAGAAAACCAAAATGAACTTTGAAAAGTCAAGAAAATGTAACTGTGATAAGGTAAACCACGTCAAAACACTACTGAAATATTCCAACTCTTGCATTTCAATGAAAGAAATTCAAAATGAACTTTGAAAAATTAAGAGAATTTAACTTAGACAAGGTAAACCACGACAAAACACTATTGAAATATTCCAACTCTTGCATTTCATCGAAAGAAATCCAAAATGAACTTTGAAAAATCAAGAAAATGTAACTGTGACGAGGTAAACCACAACAAAACACTACTGAAATATTCTAACTCATGCATTTCAACGAATGAAAACCAAAATGAGCTTTGAAAAATTAAGAGAATGTAACTGTGACAAGGTAAACCATGACAAAACACTACTGAAATATTCCAACTCTTGCATTTCAACGAAAGAAATTCAAAATGAACTTTGAAAAATTAAGAGAATGTAACTGTGACAAGGTAAACCACAACAAAACACTACTGAAATATTCCAACTCTTACATTTCAATGAAAGATATTCAAAATGAACTTTGAAAAATCAAGAGAATGTAACTGTGACAAGGTAAACCACGACAAAACACTACTGAAATATTCCAACTCTTGCATTTCATTGAAAGAAAACCAAAATGAACTTTGAAAAATTAAGAGAATGTAACTGTGACAAGGTAAAACTACTACAAAACACTACTGAAATATTCCAACTCTTGTATTTCAACGAAAGAAAACCAAAATGAACTTTGAAAAATCAAGAGAATGTAACTGTGACAATGTAAAACACAACAAAACACTACTGAAATATTCCAACTCTTGCATTTCAATGAAAGAAATTCAAATGAACTTTGAAAAATCAATAGAATGTAACTGTGACAAGGTAAACCACGACAAAACACTACTGAAATATTCCAACTCTTGCATTTCAGTGAAAGAAATTCAAAATAAACTTTGACAAATCAAGAAAATGTAACTGTGACAAGGTAAGCCACGACAAAACACTACTGAAATATTCCAACTCTTGCATTTCAATGAAAGAAATTCAAAATGAGCTTTGAAAAATCAAGAGAATGTAACTGTGACACTGTAAACCACAACAAAACACTACTGAAATATTCCAACTCTTGCATTTCAACGAAAGAAATTTATAAATGAACTTTGAAAAATCAAGAGAATGTAACTGTGACAAGGTAAACCATAACAAAACACTACTGAAATATTCCTAAGAAAAAATTTAGAATTTGTAAAATTGGTTTAAGAAGGATATTAAGAAAGGAACTTGTTCTGAAAAGATATAATAAAGCCTTTTGAAAAGTATTGCTTGATCTTGGGGTGTGCAAAAAGTCGTAAAGTAAAGTTGTGGTGAAGAAGATAACTACTTCAACTTGTAAAAATGGTTTAAGAAGGACATTAAGAAAAAAACTTGTTCTGAAAAGATATAATAAAGCCTTTTGGAAAGTATTGCTTGATGTTTGGGTGTGCAAAAAAGTCGTAAAGTAAAGTTGTGGGGAAAAAGACAAGTACTTCAACTTGTAAAATGGGTTTAGGAAGAAAATTACATGCAGAACTTGTTCTGAAAAGATATAATAAAGCCTTTTGAAAGGTATTGCTTGATGTTGGGGTATTCGAAAAGCCTTACAGTAAAGTTGTGGGGGAAAAGATGAGTACTTCAACTTGTAAAATTGGTTTAGGAAGGACAATACGTAAAGAACTTGTTCTGAAAAGGTATAATAAAGCCTTTTGAAAAGTATTGCTTGATGTTGGGGTATGCAAAAAGTCGTAAAGTAAAGTTGTGATGAAAAAGTTAAGTACTTCAACTTGTAAAATTGGTTTAGGAAAGACATTAAGAAAAGAACTTGTTCTGAAATGCCTTTGAAAAGTATTGCTTGGTGTTGAGGTATCCAAAAAGCTGTAAAGTAAACATGTGGGTGAAACGGATGGGTACTTCAAGTTGGAAAATGGGTTTAGGAGGGACATTAAGAAAGGAACTTGTTCTGAAATGTCTTTTGAAAAGTATTGCTTTATGTTGAGGTATCCAAAAAGCTGTAAAGTAAAGTTGTGGGTGAAAAAGATGGGTACTTCAAGTTGTAAAATGGGTTAAGGAATGACATTAAGAAAGGAACTTGCTTTGAAATGCCTTTTGAAAGGTATTTCTTGGTGTTGAGGTATTCGAAAAGCTGTAAAGTAAAGTTGTGGGTGAAAAGGATGGATGCTTCAAGTTGGAAAATGGGTTTAGAAGGGACATTAAGAAAGGAACTTGCTCTGAAATGTCTTTTGAAAGGTATTTCTTGGTGTTGAGGTATCCAAAAAAGCTGTAAAGTAAAGTTGTGGGTGAAAAGGATGGATGCTTCAACTTGTAAAATGGGTTTAGGAGTGACATTAAGAAAGGAACTTGCTCTGAAATGCCTTTTGAAAAGTATTTCTTGGTGTTGAGGTATCCAAAAAGCTGTAAAGTAAAGTTGTGGGTGAAAAGGATGGGTACTTCAAGTTGGAAAATGGGTTTAGGAGTGACATTAAGAAAGGAACTTGTTCTGAAATGGCTTTTGAAAGGTATTTCTTGGTGTTGAGGTATCCAAAAAGCTGTAAAGTATAGTTGTGGGTGAAAAGGATGGATGTTTCAACTTGTAAAATTGGTTTAGAAGGGACATTAACAAAGGAACTTGCTCTGAAATGTCTTTTGAAAGGTATTTCTTGGTGTTGAGGTATCCAAAAAAGCTGTAAAGTATAATTGTGGGTGAAAAGGATGGATGCTTCAAGTTGGAAAATGGGTTTAGAAGGGACATTAAGAAAAGAAGTTGCTCTGAAATGCCTTTTGAAAGGTATTGCTTGATGTTGAGGTATCCAAAAAGCTGTAAAGTATAGTTGTGGATGAAAAAGATGGGTACTTCAACTTGTAAAAATGGGTTAAGGAATGACATTAAGAAAGGAACTTGCTCTGAAATGCCTTTTGAAAGGTATTTCTTGGTGTTGAGGTATCTAAAAAGCTGTAAAGTATAGTTGTGGGTGAAAAGGACAGGTACTTCAAGTTGGAAAATGGGTTTAGAAGGGAACATTAAGAAAAGAAGTTGCTCTGAAATGTCTTTTGAAAGGTATTTCTTGGTGTTGAGGTATCCAAAAAAGCCTTATAGTAAAGTTGTGGTGAAAGGATTGGTACTTCAACTTGTAAAAATGGGTTAAGGAATGACATTAAGAAAGGAACTTGTTCTGAAAAGATATAATATAGCCTTAAAAAATATTAAAAAATAGGGGCTCAGGGGCGTTTTGGGCGCCGGGGGACCCTTGGGACCGGGGGCTTCCTTCGGGGTTGGGGTATGGGGATCGGAGCCCTTTGGGGTTGGGGTAGGGGACCTCACGACACTGTTCAAATGGAACTTGTGTATTATAACGACCACACTCAAATCCTCTTCTAAAACATCTTCTAAAATCATCTTTTAAAATGTCTCTAACTGTTTCGCCGAAATAATTCCCTAAAATGTCTAAAACAGTTTCACCCAAATAATCCCTAAACGTAATCTCAGCGTGTTCCTTTTGTTTTGGCATCCCTGCGCTGTCACATTTCAAATTACTAAGAAACCCTTTCCATCGTTAATCTCTTCATCTCTAAGATCAAAACATTCGCCCGGAAACAATTCTCCTGGTCGAACTCCAAAGATATTAATAAACTTCGTCCCGGAGACAATTCTCCTTGGAAACAATAAATTAATTCCCCTTTCGTGAATCAATAATTCCGGAAACAATTCTCCTGGTCGAACTCCAAAGATATTAATAAACTTCGTCCCGGAGACAATTCTCCTTGGAAACAATAAATTAATCCCCTTTCGTGAATCAATAATTCCGGAAACAATTCTCCTGGTCGAACTCCAAAGATATTAATAAACTTCGTCCCGGAGACAATTCTCCTTGGAAACAATAAATTAATTCCCCTTGCGTGAATCAATAATTCCCCTTAGAAACAACAAATTAATTCCTTTTGTCAAATCAATCAACCATGACATCGTCTTTCACACGTGATCCTGTTTCCTATTCCTGGATCATAACATTCGCCCCGAGCGTGCACTTGGCCAAACAACAACAACAATAAATAAATCGACCTGGGAAAAAAGAGGTCATTGACCCGATTACGCAAACATTCTCCCTGGGGATTCCATGCCCATATTAGGAGTCCCGTCAGCATTAAACTAAGTTGTAGATGACAGCAGGGGTGAATCGTGGGGCTGGTACCCATCTTTCTACTGACGAACACGCTCCACAGTAAAAAAAAAGATAGCCTTAAATCCCTTAAAGAAGTGTCAGATCGGAACACAAAGTACAACATTGGAACTTTCTTGGCCGAAAACTCTATAGAGGAAACTTGCAGTTCCTGGGCTTGAAAAACCAGGAAAGTGGGTACAACCACAATAATCTGCATCGGAAGCATCTTTATTCTTTTTTTTATTACTCTGCAGGTAGCTGGGCACTGGAACATCATAGAGAGCTGTTTAAGGGCTCATTTTAAAGGAAATTGCTGCATATAATGTCTTTTGCAATTAACAAAAAGCAATATTTAAAATAAAATATTTTTTTACGAAAAACTGCATTTTCATATACAAGAGGATGAATGACGTCATAACCGCAGGTTATCGCAAAAGGTAAAACCTATATTAGATTATAATATCGTCAGCATATAACAACGTCATGCCATAGGTGTTAAATAGAAAAAAAAGTAGGGAGAAGTTTAGACCATATTTCAGATATATAACTGTTACTATAAGATAATAGTTTCTTTGTTATATAATGATTGAAATGAAATAATGCTACACAAAAACAACCCCAGTTCAAAATCTGGGATATGGTGCTATTTTTGACTGACGTTGCTGTAGTTTGGGTTTTGCTATTCTAACTAAGAAAAAGCCACTGGCTTTTTCCTGTGTGTATATGGTGCTATGTTTTGTTCTGTTCAATTGCTTCAAATTTATACTGGAGAGCCAAACACGTAGATTCTACTTACTACATTTAAATTCGCTGATAAAAATGCTAGAATTACAACTTACTTAGTTTCATCATAATGGTAAATAAATGGTAAATGGTAAATAAAAGAATAATGACTGGCGGAGTGACTGACCTTTTCGGCTAAGATTATTATTTAATACAGATGTTGGAATTTTTGGCTAAGATTCGGCTAAGAATCTTAGCCTTTTTGGCTAAGATCATTATTTAATACAGATGTTGGAATTTTCGGCTAAGAATCTTAACCTTTTCGGCTAAGATTATTAATTAATACAGAAGTTGGAATTTGCGGCTAAGATTTGGCTAAGGATCTTAGCCTTTTCGGCCAAGATTATTATTTAATACAGATGTTGGAATTTTCAAAAACAAATTTGTTGCGGTGCCATCCAGCAGAAATAAAGTAAATCCCCTTCGATAACAGTTTTTCGAAGTAAAGAGGGGAGATGGATCTTTGATATATTTTGATGGTCCCCCCCTCTTGTATGCAATTTTGTTTACAGGGTTTTTGTGGAAAAGAGGCTTTTTTGTGTCAGATTTTCCCAATTATTTTATACAACTCTTACAGAATTCCATCTGTTTGCCTTGTTCATTCGTCTCTCTTTTTTTTACGAATTTGTTAAGTTTCGTCGGGGTAAGAGAGCAAAATGTTTTTTTTTTTTTTTGCTAATTGCCAAGATTGAAAAAAAAAACAGTTATGGCAAAAAAGTGTCATAATTTAGTGATTTTTAGTTTTATTTCTCCAACTAGAGCCATTATCCTTTTTTTAAGATAGTAAAATCTCTTAAACATCTCTCTAAACTCGAGTATAATGTTTTATATGGTATGTCCACTTTTTCAAAAGTACTAAAAAATTTTCCTTCCCACCAATAAATACTAAAATAATACTATTAATAAAAATATCTTAAATAATAACAAAAAGGAAAAGTCAACGATACGTGTTTCTAGATTTCCGTATTTCTTTCTACGAAGCCGTGAAAAGGCTACATACTAGTACAGATGGGAGGAAATTCGAAACCTCTTCCGTCGTAATTACCTTCTTCTGGAAAATTGTACATCCTTTTCTTCTAAGAGAAAATCTTTTTCAGAGAAATATATATGACAACATACAAAATACTGGGGGGGGGGGATATGAGAGCTCGTATTACCTTTGTCCGGAAAGTCATTGGTCACCATTTCTTTGATTTTTTTTTCTTTTTGTAGAAAATTTGTAAAGGAGAAAATTTGTAATATTTTTCAAGCAGCTCTCTTTGAAATCCGTTCAACTAAATAGATAATGAGAGGTTTTAGTCACGTTTCAGCGTTAAAGGTTTCAATACCATTGGTTTATTTTTGCTTTTGTTGTTTCTTATGGAAAGGCAGTGTGGTCTTCGTCGCTATATTTAATACAAGGAGCTATGATTAACACAGTAAGGAAAACGTTAACCTTTAAAATTAATTGTTAAAATGACAAATAAAAAATACTTAACGAAAAACTACTATAACTTTCTTTTGTCCCTTAAAGTAAAAGTCTATTTGGAATTCTTTTAGCTATTCTAGTATAGTATTTAGCGGTCAAATTGTTATGATAGTGCTGGGTGAATAATTTGAGGCCAAAAATATAACAAAATTTGCTATTATTCCAGGTTATTGAATGCCTGGCAGCTATAAGAAAGAAACAGAAATTCCAACGCTCACCCCCAAGCTGCATCATGTTTACGAACTGCCAACTGATGATGAACTGCGGTACAAGCGACTTTTTAAGCAGCTAGATCAGAATAGTGATGGAAGAGTCTGTATCGAGGATCTCGTCTCAGCGTTCCAAAAATATGGAATGTCTTACGCAGATGCTGAGGTATATATTTTTTCTCATAATGTTTTTGTCACGTTTTCAGTCAGTATTTATATATATATTTAGATCACACTGCCAATCCCTATCTTTTTGCTTGGCAGTAGCAAGCTTATTAGTTGAGGATTTTTATGCTTTCGTTACAATTTAGGAAACATCATTTATGAAGAATGAACGCCTAACAATGAATAGATATTTTCTAGATTGTGTCTACAGGCTATAGAGATTTTTCGGTTAAAGCCCCTATCTACAAAAACGTGGAATTTTGTATTTTTTGCCAGAAGAAAGATCACAGATGCACGTTTATTTTGTTCACTTTGTTTGCTTTTTTTGTTGTATTATACAACTTTTTTTTGCTTTTTTGTTATATATATATATATATATATATATATATATATATATATATATATATAACTTGAACCATTTAAACTTTGTTATTTATATCTTTTAAATATTGGTTATCTTTGATTGAACCATCGCAACTCTTTGTTAACGGGCATTTAACTCTCTCGCTGGTCTACGGTATCACGTCATTACAAAATAACGAGAAAAGATTGATGAGTGGCATCAACTGGAGAGTCGTGTTTGTCCTCTCCTAGATCTTAAAAAATACCTTGCCTTAGGCATTTTCATTGAAAAATGCCTTTTTTTGTATTTCATTTAAAAAAATTATAGCTCTTCCATAGTAATTACCTTCATCTGGAATCTTATACAACATTTTCTTCCAGAAGAAAATCCTTTTCCGGGAAAATCAGGAAGCCAAACTAACTCCAAACTTTCTAGAACTTTAGTCTGTCGGGGCATACTTTCGAGCTTGCTCAGGGGAAAACAACCTAACCATTAGGGGAAAATATTCAAATATGTGCTTGTAGTTTTTCAATTTTAGCTATGAAAAAGTTACATAGTATTGGGGGGAGGGGTCTGAGAGCTCGTTTACCTTAGTTACCTTAATCCGGAAAGTCATTGGTCACCATTTCTCAGGATTTTTATTTTATTTATTCGTTTTGTTTTTTATAGAAAATTAGTAACATTTTTCAAACGGCTCTATTTGAAATCCGTTCAACTAAATAGAAAAGGAGTGGTTTCTGTCACATGATTGAGTGTTAAAAGTGTTCTTGAATTTCATTAGTTTATTTTTGTAATGTATTTTTGAAAGGACTCTGCCCTGTATGATCCGAGGAAGATATCCCATCTCAATGATTACTCTTTATTGCGATTATAGCGTTCACCATTGAGGGTGTCATCAGGATATAATGGTTACAGTACGAAAAGGTAAAACTGCTTTACTGAAAACACGAAGTAATGGCCTTGGCCTTTTGCTGGGTTTGCCCTCTTGATATTCCTTTTCCCCGTATTAGTGGCTTCAGCGATTTCCTTTCAACGTCCTTGTCTGTCACAAATATCTTATATCTTATTGTGGCGATAAAAAAAACACCACAAATAAGAAGCAGGGTTTCTTAGTGCCCTTAAAGTTCTGAAGGTGTTCGCTGTATTTTTCTTATTCCTAGTTTCTGGAAACTGTATGAAGGACTCTTTGCAGACTGGCTAAAGGAACAATTTCAACCTCTTTCCGACCTAAGGCAATTCGGGAACCTCAAATCCACTTCAACTTCTAATTACTTCTTCAAGTTTTGAAAGCCACTGGGAAAACTTGAAAAACATAATTCTTGCCTAATTTAATTTCCATTGATCCTTTTGCTGCAATTTCTAGCCTTTTGCTGATGTGCTGCAATAGCGGCAACCCAGCAAAAAGCCAGCAATGTCCATAGTAACCGAAATCTTATAAACACGTTTTTTTTTATGGAACTGTCTAGTGAGAAACATTTTGTAATAAAAGCCAATTCAAGTATAAAAATTAGTATTCAGGTTGAAGTAAATAGCAGTTTGTTATTATGGAAAGAAATTTTGAAGTTCAAAAAAGAACCTGATTCTCTCAGGCATGACAAATCAAAATCAAAACTACACCATTGAAAATGTTTTTTTTTCACACCTACTTATGGACTACTTGCATGTAGGCAACTAAATGGCATTGGAGTAGGGTACCATATGACACCAAAATGGTTCTTTAATGTTTTTAGTATTATTTCCAGATTGGAGAACATGGGCACCCATAAGGGGGGGGGGGGGCTCCAGCTCCTGCTTGGCTGAATGACGCTGCCTTATATTTGTATTAATTTTTAAAACTTTTTCCACAAAATAAGTTTTTCAAAGAAAAGTGATAGCTCCATTAAGCCAAAAATGGGCAGAAATATGGAATAAATCGCCGAGTCAAACTCAAAAAAAGCAAAAATTAACATTAATAGGGCTGACAACCCCCATGTCTTCTCAAGAACAGAACATAATTTAGCCTTTACTGAAGAAACAAAAAAGAAATGGCTGTGGATTGACAGTTTAATATACCCATACTGATATTTATTTCTTAAAGTCTTAAATTTTTGTGTTTATTTAAGTAAAAAAAGGAAAATATTTTTGCTTTCAGTAAAACGCAAAATGTGTTCTGGTCTTGGGAAGGCATGGGGGTTGTCAGCCCTACTAATGTTGATATAAGAATACTAATGTTTGTATAAGAATCTATAGTTTGGCTTGCTATTTGTATGCTGGGAGAAACTTTTTCAACATTTTTTAATCCTGACACAAATAGTATTTTTTAATTTAATTTTATACCTACTCAAGTTGGCCTGAAAAATTAAAACTTAATATCATTCCCAAAAGATTCTATCTATGCTCTTCGACAACCTGAATACACTTTCACTCTATTTATTTATTTAAATTATAAGAGCATAAGTAGTAACAGTAGTATCCCCGAAAGCTTCAACTTAATACCCCCAATCGTTCTCGATATATTGCTAAAGTGTCTTATTGGCAACCGCAAACACAATACTTTTTTATTTTGTTTTAAAGCAGCATTAGCATAATGGGACAATTGCATAATTGTGGGCAGTTGATATGCCCAATATTCCTAAAGACATAGTTGCTGGACCGTTCTACTATGCTGAAGAAAATAGTTATCTCAAGATTTTGACTGGGTGTGTTCGGGAAATAAATCGGCTTGAGAGACGCGCTGATTGCCCTCCAATCTCTTTTTACTCTTAGAAAGGACACTAGAACTTTTAATTTTGAATCGAATTAGGTTCTTTAAATGTTTCAATGATATTTGTAGCTATTATGAGTGGTGCTTCCATGATATTGCTTATATGCCTTTTTGAAAACCTGCATGCATACAGTTTTTTCGTTTAATTGGAACTCCCTCTGAATACTTCCTAAAAGTTTCACCTTAATACTCTTAGCGTCATTAGTTACAGTAACTGTAGTGGTAGTATTAAAAATATGCATATAATGCCTTCTGGCTAGTTCAAAATCCTCACAACTTACTCTTAAAGGTCTAACTTAATAATATAAGTTATTCTTGAGATATTGCTTTGTCCCCTTTTTGAAAGTCCATATGCTCATAGTTTGTTTTGATTTAGTTCAACGTCAACCTAAAAATATTTCTTATATTTCATTACTGAAGACATTGTTATATTTGCTTTTGACTATTTGGTTACAAAATGGCTATCTCACAATTTCGATCGACTGTGTTTGGGAAAAAGAGGATATCAGAGAGAGGGGGGGGGGGAGTATTTTCTCTCCATCACACTTGACTCTTGGAACTATAACTACACATTTCCAATCAAATGAACATCCTCTAAAGTTCACACGACCACCCCTTCATAAAAACCTTGCATTCCCCCAGGGCATAACTTACAACCCTTACCCCCATACTCTGGGGGGTTGTGTCAACCCCAAAGGCCGTTTTATGAGATCTTTGGACTATTTTGAATACGTGGCTATCTCAAAATTTCTATCGGATACATTTGGGGAAAATGAGACGGGGGGGGGGGGGTATTGCTGCCCTCCCATAAATTTGAATCTCAAAAATGGCACTTAAACTTCCGATTTCCAATCCAATGAACCCCTCCGAAGTTTAAACGACCACCGTTTCCATAAAAAACCTTATATGCCCTCGGGGCATAGCTTACAGCCCTTGCCCTGAGGACTGTGGGGGGGTCTCATCCTCAAAGGTATAATATATCGTCTTTTAAACTGCGTCAAACAAAATAACTTTACGAAATTTTAATTGGAAGTGTCCGGGGAAGTGATCGGCGTGGAGGAGGAGAGAGGGACTGGTTGCCCACCATGAGTTCTTTCTGAAGTTACTATGACATTACTTTCTATAAGAAGTGCCCTGGTCTAAAATATTAATAATAAATAATATATTTTGCCGCCCCCCCTTAAATTCAGCCTATGGGCGCCCATAGTGGAGAAGGCTAGAAAACATAAAATTAACCATTGAAATCCTGTTAAAATCCTTAACTGAATGTTTACAATGGTCCGTAATGGTTGTAGTAGTAGCAGCAATCTAGCAAAGACTAAACCGCGACCCAAACTAATCGAAAACTGCCTTGTGGTCAAAATACCTAATTGACGCCAATTCAGAACTTGTAAGTATTATATGTTATTATGTGTATGTAACATCATATGTTATTATATATTATATGTTACTATATTATTATATAAATTAAATGGAATTATAGAAAACATTTTAATTATGGAAACAAAAGTTTAACCATGTTGAAAAGAGCCTGACGCACCTCAAACTTGATGTGCTCTCAAATCGAGTTGCTCTCAAGTGAACCATTGAAAACCTAAGACAATTGTATTTTTGCATTGTTAGAGCTTATGTGCCCCCCTTTTTTTCTAGAAATAATATTGATGATGGTTCCCTATACTTGTAGGATGAGGTAAAACTAGAGCTTACTGAAAACACGAAACTATACAGGAGTTTTTGCACCTTACAAATAAAAAGCATTTAGTGATACGTTATTTGTATAAAAATAAAGATTTCGTATGCAGGAGTTTGGTGTTTTCAGTAATGCTCTAGTTTTGCACAATCCTAGAAACGTAGGAAAACATCATTTGATGGCTTTTGAAGTATTTTAGCCCAAATTTTTTGTAGGGTCACTTTTCTTCCTTTGTGTTTTGTATCCTATCCACATACTTCTAATTTCTATAGTTTTTCACAGACCTCATACCTCTAGTTTTTCATAATGTGCCTTTTTCATTCCTTGTATAATCCACAATTTCTTTTCAACCATAATCAATATGTCACTGATTGGGTTTGATTCCATATATTTTGCCAATATGTGATGATCCAAAATAATTCCCAGACATATGGTAATTCCTCAAAATTCAGTAAGTTTCTCATGTTCCTCAGCCATGTTCCTCGGACATGGCCCAGACATGGCTCAATGGCCATGTTCCTCAGACATGGCTATTAGTGCCCGTAAAGAGAAGAAAACACCAATACCAACAAGGGTCATACTGATGAAAAATTAAACCAGAAAATTCAGCATATCTAAGGAAACTTCCGAGCTTCCGAACTAAGCATATTTAAGTTCTGAGCTCATTTACGCAAAAACACAAAACTTCATTCTGTTTCAAAAAGAAAGAAGGTTGTAGAAACGAACTTAAATGTTGTTCTTTTTCTTTGTTCTTTTTTTTTAGGGGTTTTCATATCAATCCTTTGTTCGTAAAACATCTAGAAATGGGTCTTTTAGAGAGAAATCCAAACTTCAAGCGTTTCCTCAAAGTTTTGAAGTATTTTAGCTGAAATAATTAGAAGAGTTAAAACGATTGTTGCAGTATTTCAAATATACGTTTCCGGAGAATAGAATTGTGTGTGCTTGAATGTAAACCGTCCATAATTTTCTTTTTAGGTATTCATGAAGCGTTCAGATAAAGATAGAAGTGGGGATTTATCAATGGCTGAATTCATTATCTATTTAAAAGAACATGAGAAAAATCTAAAGCTTGTGTTTTCGTCTATTGATAAAAATGAAGATGGTGAGTATGCTAGCTTTGTATTTGAACGACATATGGCTATCTAGATGGGTCTAAATCAGAGATGACTCTATCTAGATGGGTCTGTTTTTTCAAAATTAAGATTCCAGAGTACAGTCAGCCGAAGGGTGCACGTCCTGCACGACTCACCGAAAATATTTCCATGCTCCACCGGTGGCGCCTGTGCCCCACGTTGGGAATCGTGGGTCTAAATTAAAAGGAAAAGAATATATGAAGGTCATTACTCTTCAGTCTTACTACAATAAGTTGAGAAAATACCCCTTTCGTTTACTTAGACATACTATAGGCGTTATTGGTTTTATTGGTTTTAAGCTCAGACTGCGTTATTGGTTTTTTTTTAACGTTATTGGTTTTATTTATAATCTTTCAAATCTGGAAAGATTTTTGCCAGAGACTTTGGAAATATTGAGATTTTCTTCTGTTTGATTGTTGTTATGTTTAGAATTAACTTGGACATTAAGTTATGTACTTAATACCGAATTTGAACTGGGTAAAGATGCTAGGCCTACACTAAGTATCATTTATTGAAGATAGTGAGGTCAGCACTATCATACCAAGAAGCATCTCAAATCAACTGCTCAATTTTTGTATACATAATTGAGATGAATAAAATTTTATGATTAAAAATAGAAGAAATAGGTACTGATCCGCTTAAATTTTGCATGTACTGAAATTGGATCTCCTAATCTGTTATAGTGATACCGGTCATACGCCTCGTTCTTCATTTGATGTATATAACTTATAGAACTCATGACTCTTCCTTTGTCTCTTACTGAATTGCACCGCACCACTTGATGATTCGCCGCAGCACTTCTATCAGGTTGAACCTCACGACCTGACTAGATATCCTGGTCATTCTGTTTGAATTGCTGGGCTCCAGTTTGAAAAAATAAAACAGTTTATCCAAAGCCAAGGAGAAAGAAGCAGTATTATTGGTCAAATGAACTTCTTTTTATTGGAAGGAAAATCAAGATTCAGGTGTTCCAGACAGATAAGTCGGTTTAATATCACCTACGACAAAGAAGAATGGAAGTTGTTTATAGGTTCATCGGAAGAGAGTCTCAAAGCCGTCATTTTTATCAAGAAAGCCATTACGCATTTAAAGCAGTAAATCCCAACTTATTTTGGGCCATGCTCCACATAGGAATTTCTAAAATCCTGATGCCCCCTCCCCCTCTCGTGATATTTAAATTTTATTGTTTAATATTTCACCTGAAGGAAGCTTAAAAGGCTACTAACTTGGTATTATTTTTCGGGTCGTCCTCTAAGCTATATTTTATGCCAATGAAGAATATTGTCTGTAAAAAACACCTTTTATACATGCATAACTTCATTGCGATACTATCATGTATCCTTTTCGTTCTTAAAATACGTTTGAATGTAATGTCATTCACAAGAATTTTTTTTTTCTAAATTAAGGCTCTGAAATATTGTCAGACGAAGGGTGCAATTCCTGCCCATGGCCCACCAAAATATTGCCAGGCCCCACCGGAGGGAGCTGTACCCCATGTTGGGAATCATGGGTATAAAGTACTGTTTCTATTTTGTCAATGTGTACGTTTAAACTCTGCACGATATGACCCGGGGAAGATATCTCATCTCAATGTGCCTTCTCAATTACCTTCTTTATTTTGATTATAGCGTTCACCATTGAAGTTGCCTTCAGGACATCATGGTTGCAGTACGAAAAGATAAAACTGCTTTACTGAAAACACGAAGCAATGGCATTTGCCTTTTGCTGGGTTTGCCCTCTGGATATTCCTTTTCCCCGTATTAGTGCCTTCAGTGATTTCCTTTCAACGTCATTGTCTGTCCTTTTCAATAAGCTTACCAACCCCGGGTAATTGCCACATATAAGAAGCAGGGTTTCTTAGTGCCCTTAAAGTTTTGAAGGTGTTCGCTGTATTTTTCTTATTCCTAGTTTCAGGAAACTGTATGAAGGACTCCTTGCAGACTGGGTTAAGGAGCAATTTTAACCTCTTTCCGTCCTGAGGCAATTCGGGAACCTCAAAATCTGCTTCAACTTCGAATTAACTTGTTCATGTTTAGAAAGCCATTGGAAAAACTTGAAAAACCTAATTCTTGTTTAATGTAATTTCCATTGATCCCTTGTTCTCTTGATAAAGTCAGTCTATCGACCCCAGTTACACCACTTGCGATAATGTGCGTTATATCCATGCTTCTTGGTGTTTTAGCGGATAAACGAAGTTCTGATAGCTCATTTGTGAGTACGACAACCATAATAAGTTTCAACATGAAGTATTAGTACTTGGATGTAACAATGCTTTCAGTTATCAATGCCATCTCTTTTTTACCTGGTTGACAAGCTCCAAGTCGTTCCACAGTTCAGTAGTGACCTCAAATCAACTTTCGTCAGCCAGTGCAACACGTATGGGCTGCAAGCCAACGAGAGTAAAACAAAAGTGACGAGGTTCAACCCTCTAAAACGTGATTTCTCCTGTCCTGAACCATGGTACCCAACCACCTCAACCGCAGTTATGCTCGGTTTCACTTTTAGCTCAGACTGCTCCTTTAGCCCGCATATTGCAAATCTAGTGAAAAAAGGAAATTACGCCTTAAGATCGTTAGTGACTTTGCGGCGCCTAGTTTTTTCTACAACACAACTCAGACTGGCATATTTGTGTTGTGTGCGGCCATTAATCGAGTACGCATGCCCGGTCTGGGGCCCACAAGTGCACAATACTGAATACCTAAGTAGTGACATCGAAGCTGTGCAGAAACGTGCTACAAAAATCATACTCGGTCCAAACCACGTGTCTTATCAGTCTGCTCTCGAGTCACTGAAAATTCCGTCTCTCCGTGAGCGCTGATATGAACTAATGCTCAAGTTTGGACATTCGTTACTCCCATGTGAGAAGCACCGTTCGTTACTACCACCTCCTTGTACAAAACGTGTGAATACCCGAAGCAAAATCAAGCTTGAACCCCCAAGGTGCCGTACAAATCGTTTCGTGAACTCTTTCGTCCTTTTCTTTGTTAGTGCATTGAATCGTTCGTAATTCTTTTTTTTTTCCTTCTTCTTCTTTCACTTTAGTGACCAATGTTGTAAAAAAATAACGTTATTTAGTTGCGGCCTAGGTCAAAACTATGAAAGCTCTTTTTATTAAATAAATATATTATTCTATTCTTAAGGTGGCAATTGTTTCAGCTGTCTCTGCGGAAATTCTCCAGGTTTTCATTCAGAGAAGAGTCACCTTGACCTATCCAAAAAATGTGGATAGAACTTGTGGATTTGGAACTTGGATTGTTAGCATTGATCCTACAAGATGTTTTCTAAGAAATTGTAATTGGATACCTTTGGGGACCGTTGTTTAACTGTCTTTTCATTGGTTTGTGTATATTTCTGGTTTAAAAAAAAAAAAAAAAAGAAAAGAAGAAAATAACAGATACCAGAAGTCATTCCTTTTTTCTTGTTGTCACTTCTTATAATATACTATAACTGTTTTTAAATTTTTTAATCGGTGACTTTGCTTACTTCTGTGTTTTAAACTTCTATCTGTCTAACTGCCTAAGTAAAGAACGATGTGGGCACAATGTGTTTTTTTTTTTTCAGCCGGGCACTTCGTATCGAAGGAGTTGTCGTAGAAACTTCGAAAAGGGCTCATTCGAATGGAAATTGGAGGGGCTAGTGCCCTCAGTTATCAAGTTTTCAAGGCCACTATGCTTTCAGTTATCAAGGCCATTCTTTTAGGTGGCAGTTGTTTCAACTGTCTCTGCAGAAATTCTCCAGGTTTTCCAACAGCACATTTTTGGATAGATCAAGGTGACTCTTCTCTGAATGTAAACTTAATAAAAAACTTAAATAAAACAAGTGGGCCGTTGTTGAAAGAAAAAAGTAACATTTTAAAACAGATCTAGCTGCTTATTTTTCAGAAGCAAAAAGGGGAATTTTGGCTCGTTTCCAAAAGGAAAACAGATTAAGCTGTCATTTTAAAAAACAGAAAGGAATATTTTTGAAACAGGTAAAGCCGACCCTTTATGAGAAGAAAATTAGCCATTTCCGACCATTATGTGAATTGGTTTCTGTCAATTATGTAAATTGATTTGGCCATTACGTAGATCAGCTGTGGATATTATTGATTGTTTACAAAACTTTGTTGAAATAGGATATTTCTGAGTTTACCTCCATATTATTGCATCGTCCTGTTGATGAGGTCAAAACCTATGCTTGTATTTTCTTGGGATTCGACGTAAGATATGATAGTCTCTTATGGTAGTGTCATCCCCAAAGGCATAGTTATTGTACCTCTAAACCATACTAAATCAAATGGCTACCTCAAAATTTCGATCAAATATCTTTGGGAAAAAAAGGCTGTACTAGGGGGCTAATTGTTAATCTATGATTATTGGTTTTACAAGATCATTCCTGGGTAATTAATATTAATAATAAAAAATGAATAAATACGCATCCGTGATCCTTGAATTTCACATTATTCTAGATAGGAACTTGAAACCTCTAAAACACGACTCTGATCTGTCAAATCTGATGGTGTGATTTCCATTAAATTCAGTTGAAATTTTGCCCCCCCCCCCTCCTTTTTGAATTATTGAATTATTATATAATCTTATTTCTGGTCGTCTCTGGAATAATAAGGTACTGCTCTTTTTTTTATTAAAAAACTTCGTTCTTGGAAGTAGTTTTTTGAATTGATTCCTTTCTTTTTTAATTAGCATAATCTTTTCCATTAATTTATAAAAAAGTAATGTTTGAACATCTGCTTAAGAATAAAGATTTCGGCTTGCTATTTATATTTGGGACATATAATTTACTACAGAATTTTTTATTAGACGGAAAGAGGGAACATTATTCAAATGGCTTAAAAATGTACTTAATTTTCGACCTTCTATAGAGTCAAAGCCATCTTGACCTGAATCATGTTTGTAATTAAATTAAAATAAACAAGTTTTTTTTTTACTGAAAGTAGGGAGCGACATTAAAACTTAAAACAACAGAAATTATTCCGTATAAGAAAGGGGCTGTCCCATCCTAAACGCCTCGCTCTTTACGCTAAAGTTTGACTCTGTGTCACAACTTTATTTTTTAAAACAGTAAAAAACTTTAGCTTAAAGAGCGAGGCGTTGAGGAGGATACAGACCCTTTCATATACGGAATGGTTTCTGTTCGTTTTAGGTTGTAATGTCGCTCCTTACTTTCAGTTAAAAAAAAACTTGTTTATTTTTGCACGATACGACAGATACGATACGATCGAATTTTGTTCGAATCACAAACCCCTGAACTACAAATGCCGTTTAATTAGAATAGATAGCCCTTTTGAAAGTGCTAAAAAATTTTACCGTAAAGAACGAGGCACTTACTAGGGGGTGAACCCCCTCATATACGTAATAATTTCGGTTCGTTTTAAGTTTTAATGTTGCTCCTTACTTTCAGTTGAAAAAAAACTTGTTTTTTATTTAATTTCTGATCGTTTTTTAAATAATCCTGGGAAATCCGGCGCCCCCTTCATAGAAATGTCCCTTCCCTTATGAAAAAATCCTCCATGGAAAGATCCTCCCACGTAACCCCCTCCTCCGACCCCCCCCCCCTCCCCCACAAGTAAAAATCACTCCTGAAAACATCTGTATATTTCCCAAAAACCAATACTATATGTAAACAATGGGCAAAGTTCATAACTTGCAGCCCTTCCCCCGGGAACTGTGGGGGATGATGTCATCCTCAAAGACATATTTATTAAATTTTTGACTATGCTGAACAAAATAGCCATCTCAAAATTTTGTTCAGGTGACTTGTTCTGCTGAAATTTTGTTCAGGTGACAAAATTTTGTTCAGGGGAAAAATATGAGCGTTGTAGGGGGGCTAGTTGCATTCCAATTTTTTTGGTCACTTAAAAAGGGCACTAGAACTTTTAATTTAAGTTAGAATGAGTCCTCTCATGATATTCTAGGACCACTGGATCGATACGATCGCCTCTGGAAAAAAAAATGCATCTATGATCTTTCTTCTGGCAAAAAATACAAAATTCCGAACTTTTGCAGATTCCTCTTTCAACATTTATCTGAAGTCACAAGAAGAGTGAGCAGTTTGTCCATCAAATTGTACTTTTGTAGGAGTCTACCCTACCCCCACCTAAACAATGATTACGCCTCCCTCATTATAGCCAATACGTCATTACAGATCATTATAGCTGATGCGCCATGACGTCATGACGCCATGACGTTACCATAACAATACAAAAATGATATTAATATGGTTTCATCCAAGCAAGCTACATACATGTAAGTTAAAAAAATAATACTACACAAGAAACAGAGATAACATCTTGAAAAGAGAAAAGCAAAGGGAACAGACCAGGATTAACGAGAACCAGGATTAACGAGAAGTAAAAATTAAGGAAGCCAAACCACAGATCAAGGAGCGTTATCACAATGACAAAGTTTTCTTGATATTAAGGATTGAGATCATTAGATTGAGACCCACTTACTCTTGGATATTCCGAATATAATTATTGCAATTTTTATTGTTGTTATTTTTAGTTTTTTGATTAGCATTTGAATTGCATTTTGTTATTTGATTAGGAATAATACCTAATCACAGGTTCAAACGGACTATTGGATTGAAGTCCATGCGCTTTGAAATTCCTGTTGCAATTCACATGACCACTTTTTCTTAAGTACGGAAATTTGTCTATCCATCAATAAAGACAGAAATAAAATTATACTCAATAATACTAATAATAAAGATATCCTGAATAATAACAAAAAGAAAAAGTCAACAACATGTGTTTTTAAATTTCCGTTTTCCTTTCAACAAAGCTGTGAAAAAAGTACACAGAACAGATGGGAGGAAATTCAAAAGTTTTTCCATAGTAATTACCTTTATCTGGAATCTTATACAACATTTCCTTCCAGGAGAAAATCTTTTTCTGGGAAATATAAGCCAAACTAAATCCTAACTTCTACAAACTTTAGTTTGCCGGAGCATACTTCCGAGCTTGCTCAGGGGAAAACAACCTAACCATAAAGGGAAAATATTCAAATATGTGATTCTAGTTTCCCAGTTGTGGCTATGAAAAAGCTACACAGTATTGGGGGGGGGGGGAACTGAGAGTTCGTATTACTTACCTTTATTTTTTATAGAAAAGGAGAGGTTTCTATAACATGCTTCAGCGGTAAAGTTTTTTTCAATATCATTGGTTTATTTTTGCAGAGTATTTTTGAAAAGACTGTCCGGTATGATCCAGGGGAGTTATCCCATCTCAATTGCCTTCTTTATTGTGATTATAGCGTTCACCATTGAAGTTGTAATCAGGATATCCTGGTTGACGTACGAAAAGTTAAAACTGCTTAACTGAAAACACGAAGCAATGTCCTTTGCCTTGTGCTGGGTTTGCCCTCTGGACATTCCTTTTCCCCGTATTAGTGCCTTCAGCTATTCCCGTTCAACGTCCTTGTCTGTCCTTTTCAATAAGCGTACCAACTCCGGGCAATCGCCACAAATAAGAAGCAGGGTTTCTTAGTGACCTTAAAGTTTTGAAGGTGTTCGCTGTATTTTTGTTGTTCCTAGTTTCTGGGAACTGTATGAAGGACTCACTGCAGACTGGCTTAAGGAACAATTTCAACCTCTTTCCGACCTGAGGCAATTCGGGAACCTCAAATCCGTTTCAACTTCCAATTACCTTGTTCGGGTTTTGGAAGCCACTGGAAAAACCTGAAAAACCTACTTCTTGCCTAATTGATGCTTCCCTATATATAAACTTGCGTTATATGAAGCAAATTACACTACTTTAGACGACGTTAGGGGGGGGGGTAAGATAATAAAAGGTAGATAATATATGAAGGTCATTACTCTTCAGTCTTACTAGAAAGATTTTTGCAAGAGACTTTGGAAATATTGAGATTTTCTTCTGTTTGATTGTTGTTATGTTTAGAATTAACTTGGACATTAAGTAATGTACTTAATACCGAATTTGAACTGGGTAAACATGCTAGGCCTATACTAAGTATAATTTATAGAAAATAGTGCGGTCAGCACTATCATACCAAGAAGCATCTCAAATCAACTGATGAATAAAATTGTATGATTAATTTTTTTTTTAAATTAAGACTCAGAAATATTGCTAGACAAAGGGTGCAATTCCTGCCCCTGGCCCACCAAAATATTGCCATGCCCCACCGAAGGGACCTGTACCCCATGTTGGGAACCATAGATATAAAGTATTGTTTCTATTTTGTCAATGGGTACGTTTAAAAATCTGCTGTGAAAACCTGGCCCTTGTTCTCCATAAAGTCAATCCATCGACCCCAGTTCAACCGCTTGCGGTAATATGTGTTATATCCATGCTTCTTGGTGTTTTAGTCGATATACAAAGTTCTGATAGCTCATTTGTTAGTGGGACAACCATAATAAGTTTCAACATTTGATAAGGTAGTAATGAGCAGGTATCAAACAGTTCGTGGTAACGAACTGTAAGTAAGGAGCGACCCGGCTCAATAGTAACCAAAACTCTAAAAAACGGAATTTCGATACCAATAGATACATCAAAAGAATCAAATTCTTATGCTGATTTCAAATATATAAGTTTCATCAAGTTTAGTCTTACCCATCAAAAGTCACGCGCCTGAGAAAATTTGCGTTATTTTCTAAAAAAAAAAGGGGAAACAATCCCTAAAAGTCATAGAACTTTAATGAAAATCACACCATCAAATTCAGCTTATCAGAGAACCCTACTATCGAAGTTTCAAGCTCCAATCTTCAAAAATGTAGAATTTTGTATTTTTTGCCAGAAGAAAGATCACGGATGCGTTTGTTTTGTTTTGTTTTTTTTTTTCAGGGGTGATCGTATCGATCCAGCAGTCCTAGAATATCGTGAGAGGGCTCATTCGAACGGAAATTAAAATTTCTAGTTCCCTTTTTAAGTGATCAAAAGAATCGGAGGGCAACTTGGCCCCCTTCCACGCTCATTTTTTCTCGAGGTCACCCAATCAAAATTTTGAGATAGCCATTTTGTTCAGCATAGTCGAAAATCTAATTAATATGTCTTTGAGGATGACTTAATCCCCCACAGTTCCCGGGGGAAGGGCTGCAAGTTATAAACTTTGCCCATTGATTAAGCTTTCATTTTAAAAAACAGAAAGGAATATTTTTGAAACAGGTAAAGCCTACCCTTTATGAGAAGAAAATCACTCATTTTCGACCATTATGTGAATTGGTTTCTGTCAATTATGTAAATTGATTTAGCCATTATGTAGATCAGCCGTGGATATTATTGATTGGTTAGAAAACTTTGTTTAAATAGGATATTTTTGAGTTAACCTCGATATTAATGTATCCTCCTGTTGATGAGGTCAAAACCTATGCTTGTATTTTCTTGGGATTCGACGCAAGATATGATAGTTTCTTATGATTGTATCTTTTTCAATGTCGATGCAGCCATAAGCTAATTTGAAGTATCTTTTGTTTATAAAGTTTTACTAGTGTCGTTGCTATTTTTGTTTCTTTATCTAATGGCTTTCCCAATGTTTTTAATTACTCAAATATGATAAACAGCTGTAAGTCCTTAATAAAGCTTTGACTTATAATTTGCAAAAGTGGCATTTGCTTGGGCAAACGAAATTTAAAATTCTATTGTTGGGTTAATTGCACACTGGTGCAGGGTTGCCAACTTTTTGGTTCATGAATGTGTCCCCTGACCATCCAAAAATGTGTCACTTTTAGCTAACATCTTTAAATCACAAAAACTAGAGGTTATTTTTTTGCCAGTTGTATTATTGACCAAAAGACGTTTTGTAAACCTCTGTCAAAATGGCCAGTTAACATAAAAAATTAAATAAAAACTTAAAAATCCATATAAAATATTCATAAATATGACTTAGTGTGAAAGCACGAAACTCATTTAAATATGTAAATCCCTTACTTTGGAGAGAATCTTCTACGTAAGACACCTCTCGCAAAACTTGGATGCTCAAAAAAGCATTACTTTGAGGAAAAGTGACATTTTGCTTATCAAAATATATATCCAGTTGAGAGCGTTTTGTTTCATGTCATTAGTTTACAAAACATGTCTTTTTTATGACCCAAGTTTCTAAAATGTGTCAATTTTTTCGCCTTTTATGTCATTGTGTCCCGACACTTGGGAATGTGTCCTTTTGACATAGAATGTGTTCAGTTGGCAACCCTGCACTGAGGTTGCTTTTTAACCAGTTTGAGTCATCATAGTTCATTTAGCTCTCTCGGTTCTCTACCAAATTCTGAATAGTCAATAAATAAGCAATAAATCGAAATTATTTTGTTCGTTCCTTATATCTGATAAATGCTCGTTCAAGTGCGCAAAGGTTCCAAATTAAAAACTAAAGACTTTGGCTCTCTTGTTCCCACATAAAATGATTCATGTGGCTATTTCTTGCTCCTGCAAATATTACTCTTTTGGTCATGTCGCTTCTGGAACATAGGGTTTTATTCTTTCCTTATGCTCCTACTACACTTAACTCTTGTGGCTATCTCTCGCTACCACTAAGCGTAACTCTTGCACCTCTTTCTTGCTTCTATGTGACTCTTATGTCTCTCTCCCTCTCGCAAAACCTGATGTTTGTGGCTTTTGCTCCGACAAAGCATCTCTCTTTTAGATTTATTTTTTCTGCAAAATATATCTCTTGTGGCTCTTTCTTGCTCCGACAAAATCTGACTTGTTGCTCTCTCTCGCTCCTGTCAATATTTCGTCATGGTAGCTCCTTTTCTAGTTTTCTTTCATTTTTTCTTTTCTTTTTTTTCAGCTTTTAGAGTGTCATTATTTAATAGACTACATTAACCATTTGTGATAAGGTTTTCGCAACCCCATGCGAACAAACTGGCCTTACTTGCACGCACATAATTCTAGTAGAGGCCCATTGGCCAGTTGATTGACTCAAACCTCTCAATATACGCATAAAAAGATTATCAAAATGTGGAAATAGCAAAATGGTTCCGCTTACATGAATATACATTGAATAACTAATCCAAATTCTTATAGTTTCCACACCAGTTTACCTAGTAAAAAGGGCAAAGAAGGAGTGTGCTCAGCTATGTTGGTCTCAAGCGGCATGGTATTGCAACCATACCGTTAGTAGTATTACTTAGTAGTAGTACAATATTTTAGGTTTTGTCTATGTATAAAAACTGATGGAACCGTTTAAAACAGCTTCTTTTAAATAAACATTACTACTAACAACTCATCGCAGCACCAAGCCAACTGAGGCCAACACAGCTACGCACGCTCCTCCTCTATCTCAATCTATTCAAAGCCTCTCTCTTTACAACCTACCAGAAACTTCACATTTCCCTTAAATATTTCCTTATATTATCCTCCCACCCCAACCGCAGGTGGAATGAAATGAAATGACAAGAAGTAGGTTTGAAAAGCCTGTATTAACAGTAATTTAATTTATATATTTTCCGCTAATACTATGTTTTTCTATATTTTTACAGATTTAAAATTCAAAAGACATAACTGTTTTTTCAAGCTCGTATCTGAAATGACTTAAAATCCAAGTTTATTGCTCATTCGTAGAAATTTAATTCTAGAGTTCTGCAGAAGTCCGATTACGGATCCAACGACATGGATCAGCACGATCCCACTTATGGGTCCAAATAGAACTACCCATGACAGCACCGCCCATATTTGCCGAGTTGGGCTGTGTTGAACTTTCAAGCGTAATTTTTAATTTTGGCGTCAGTTTTGGCGACACCATGATTTTAAGTCGTAAGTTTTTGGAGTTATGGTTTAGGTTTCTTTATTTACCAACATAAAAATAATTTTTGTTATTTACAAACGCTGCACAAATGAAAAAAACAACGTTTTCGCTTGCGTGCAACCTAAGATAATAGCCAGTTTCTTCATCTCTAATTGCAATAATAAATAAATAATAATATATAATAACATATAAAGTTATATATTTGAAATCAGCATTGAAATCTGATTCTTTTGATGTATCTACTGGTATCAAAAACCCGTTTCCTAGAGTTTCGGTTACCATTGAGCCGAGTCGCTCCTTACTTACAGTTCGTTACCACGAACTGTTTGATCTAAAAGATGTTCAGCCATTCTGATGCTCATTGGTAACGAATTCCGCACCAAAGTTCCAAGAAATTGCACTATAAACCTGGGTCAGGTACTGCTTCTATGCTCATGGTTCATTTACGCATTAGGGAAATCCATGCAGAAATCCGTCCGTATTTTTTTGAACGATGGCATAGGAAATGCGACGTTTTAAGGCAAAGTTTTCAAATAAACGCATCAGCGTGACCCTCGTCTGAAAGCTATTGAGTAATACAGAGCCAAATGATACCATTTTTCTTGGTTTTCTTATAGCCTGGGTATCATACAAGCTGGGGTAGCCTTGAATTAAAGTTATAAAATCATTAAGTTTTTGGTGATCCAAAGTCATGGTTTTATTCATTTAAAAACCTTGCCAAGTATCCGTCCTGATTTGACCAAATGGTTGCGGAAAGCAAGAGAGTTTTCCAAGCACGAAAACGGATGGAGTGTCCGCACGGAACGCTAAATCCGGACCGATTTCCGCAATGTGTAAATGAATCATCAACCACCAAATTATCACTAAACCTAGTCTCATACCATAAATATCATAGTTAGCATTATAAAGAAAAGAAAACACTTATGACTGGATTATTTTTTTCCTGGAAATAAAAACTACAGCTTGATAATCACATAGTTAATACTTGCCTATTATCCCTATTGTTTTGATTTGGATAATTTGTACTCCTTTGGAATTACCGTGAAAATTACTGCTCCAGGTGGAACAGCCATAATAGATATATAGCTGCATAATAGATATGTATTTCGTTTTGGCAATAAATGCTGGAGTCTTCGTATTATTTCAACTCCTCTGGCAATCATGGAAGAAATAACATCAGTATGATGCCTACATGACAGATTAGAATCAAGGAATGACTCTAAGTATCGCTGCCAGTTCACTTGGTGCACGAGCTTCCGAAATAGCATAAAACGAAATTTGCTATCAACAGCTGTTCCTACTTTGCAAGAGATTATAAGGAAACTCTTATTTACGTCGATGCAGAGTAAACTAAGGTTCAAAAAAAACTCTCAACTGCTATTTCTTTGTTTGCTGGTATAAGGTGAAGGAGTATCTTATTAAAGGAGTACAGTTTTTTAGGAGTACAAAGGAGGAGTTAAGAGTTTAAAGTAGTTTAGGAGTTAAAGGAGTACAGTTTACATTACCTACAGTTTTTAAACCGTATTATCGTATTCTAGGCCTTGTCGATGCCCAAGAACTGAGGGAAGCATTTAAAACAATGGGAATTAGGATTGAATGCACTGAAGCCGAAAATCTGATTAAGCGGTAGGTCTATCCGTTTTTTTCTTTTTATTAGTTTCCCATTTTTTTTATTATATATAGGACTGATCCTGAGGGCGAATATGGTGGCAAACTTCGAAATGGGGGGGGGTCTTGGAATACCTCTTCACATGTTACACGACGGGTATCTAGAGTCATTTTTCTTCAATATTGTCCATACCCAAGGTTACAAGGCCTCGGACCCCGCAGCAAATTCTGTCCACAGCCTGGAACGTTTCATTCCCCAAAATAAGTAACTAAAGTCGCTGTGATGGTTGAAATGGTCAACAATAAAGACTGTGATCCTTTTTTTTTCTTTTTTTTTAATTCGTTCTTTTGTCATAGAAAAGTAATATTTTAGCTGTTGGGCTTGCCTTAACAATCCTAATATCTCATGTTTTTCGTAAACTCTAACACTACCTCTACCTCCCCATAAGCTGAAAGCATTGACTTCTTAAAATCAGGTGATGTTCGTGAAAGAGGAGATTTTGGGTACCGAGAACATTGATCAAGAGGATAGCCTACCTTGTTTAGGTAGTATTATTATTAAATATGGTGGGTGCAGATAAGATGTAAGAAGTAGGATAGGTGATGTGCAGGTCTGCTTCTTGTTTTTGCAGTTGAAAATGCTTGAAGCAATAGAAAGATAGATCTGCGAACTAGCATTAAAATTTTGGGAAGCCTTGGTAATGCCACTGTTTAAGTACAGCTCTGAAATGTTGCACTTCGAAAGGCTGAGGAAGATTTGTTGAATATTTTCCAAAAGAATACCTTAAGTACTCTAATATTTTTCTCTGCTAGGATATTTCTAAGTTCTCGTTAAACTGACATAGGTATTTTCGAAGACTCCACTACCATTCTACGACGAACAAATAACAGTTCAATAGGGATAAATCCTTTATTAGACAGTGAAAACAATTATAATAGGAATGATTTATCCCTATTGAACTTTTATTTGTTCGTCATAATGATGATCACTGTGTATGGCATCGAAATATCCATGTAACTGTTTTCGCTATCTAATAAAAATATTATCCCCATTGAACTTGTATTTGTTCGTTAAACTGACAGTATATGAAACAATAAGCTGAACAAGAATGTGATTCAACCTTGCCTTCTAGTACCATAATAAAAGAAAGGTATAGAATACCTGGCTAGGCTTTACGGATGAAGGTTGACAGCTTGCCAAAAATCGTATGTTTGGGCCATCCATATTGTCTAAACGAAAAGCAGGATACCCCCAAATATGGTAGGAAAGAGATAATAAGTTGGTATTTAAGGAAAATAGTAGCTTCATGGGAGCGGGCAAAGAGTGAAACTTTTGTAGCTTTGTGCTGAAGATAGCTGTTAGTAGTAGCCGTAGTAAAAGTCAGGTGAGTGCAATGACATTCAGCCGCTTTTCATTCACTTTGATTCTTCATGGAAGATTTTGCCCGTTTTCCTTAGCCTTTAGTTTGTTTTGAGGCTCTGAGAATCGAGCTAGTACAATTAACTGCTAATAAATGCACCAATCCGCCATATCAGTTAAATATCTAATAGCAAAAGAGTTGGCTCAACTAGTCGCAACTGATCTAAATCAGCAAGGGTGAAAAATGACCATGGTTGCCAAAATCTTTAAATTTGCTTATAAAAATGCCAAAATTTGAGAGGAAATCCCAAGACAGCACACATTAATCATATACTATATATACTTAATATATTTTTTAGCGTAATTTTTAATATATAAGTTCTGTTACCAAGATTTTCAGCTGAGGATGGAAGTCCCAAGGTCTTAAGAAAATATCTTAAGTAGTAGTGATTATACGGAGAACTAAGAAGCTGCACATCGATTAATCTGCTTTATTTTTTCTGTTTACATATATTTATATATATATATATATATATATATATATATATATATATATATATATATATATAATATATATATATATATATATATATATATATATATATATATATATATATATATATATATATATATATATATATATATATATATATATATATATATAAGCTACTGTATTCTTATGGTTATACCCGTCAAGTTAAGGTAGAATATTATCAATATATGTTATGTATATATGTGTAAACAGGAGGAGAGGAAATGAGAAAAAGTTAATAAGATATATGAGCCATGTTATTTACTCAATATACCAATTTTGTAGGTTGTCGGTATGATTACCACTTCCCTTAACAGGCAGAAGCCGCCAAGTTCTTTTAGATAGGCAATGCCCAGGCCCGTCAGTTTACCCTACATTGCTATATGGCCCTACCTAGCTCGATTGGTCTTTAAGCCGAGCCTGCCCCAACAACTTACAGATTTGAAGACACATAATTTTGATTATAATCTTAGGCCTAAAATGTATAGGAAGGAAGTGACTTACCGATCAATATCGGTAATATCCAAAATCCAAACTTATTCAGTGAACGCCAGTCCAACAAAAAATTCTTACTCTATTAAAAACCAACAGATCGAGTATTCATTTCAAATGGAATAACACGTATATACAGGGACGGTAAAGGAGAGACAGGCAGTGGCGGAATTAGAATCTTGGGGAAAATAAACAGAAATACAAAAGGATAAAATTACATCTTCATTATATTGGCGATTCTTTTTTTTGTTTTCTTCCCTTACACCACAACCTATTCTACAAGTGATTTTTACAACCTATTCTACAACCAACTTGGCCCATTTTTAAGCTCCAGCCTTAAGATCGACACAGAGGCCTAAAAACATATGTTTGGACTTTTTATCCAGAATATATCTGTCGAATTTTTTTTCATATTTGAATTAACTATTTTTTCTATAAAGAACGGAGGAGGGTGGACCTGCATGAAATAAAAAACCTTTGATGTGTTTAGTTCCTTCGCTACCCTTAAAACTAGAAAAAAAATGTTTAAGCGCAAAGATCCAGATTATAGCTCCTTTCACCACAATTCTCAAACAGAATTGAAGTAGCAAGTATGGCCAGATTGTAACCCTTTTCGATGTAATTTTCAAATTAAGTGTAGGTAGCTGGGATACGCCAGATTTAGTCCTTGTCACCACAATCTAGAAATATAGCGCTGGTAGCAGGAGTATGCGTACTAACTCGAACAATTAGTATCAGTTCCTCTATTTCATATGAATTGTAATGGAATGGGAGCCGACTTTCTCACACGAAGCTGATTTTGATTTATGCTTATTTGACTTCAGTTAATTCATCAATAATGCATATGCCACATTATAGTCACACTTGTCGATAAAGTCAAAACTACGCACGACGACAGTGCCAGTTATGTTCGCCATTCGTAATTTCTCGAGTTGAACATTGTTCAACTTTCAAGCATAAATTTCTTGACTGACGAATCAGAGTCAATGTTTAAGGCCTACTTTTTGAAACTAGAAAAGATGGAAACTTAGAACAGCAGTTTCTTCCTGGGAGAGGAATTTGACAAAAGTTAAGTAAGACTTAGCATTAGTAGAGGTTATTGAAACAGCAAGTCAGCAATATCTTGGGAGCGGCTATGAGGAAGGAGTTGAAGCTTCCAGGTACTGTTGGAGAGAAGAAGAACTGAGAGCAAAAGGAATTCAAATTTAGTGATGGGGCCAAAGGAAGGGGATGACAAATTCTGTCTCAAATTCCAGATAACGATAATGTTTTTACACTTTCGGACTTATAGTTTATGCAAGGTAGAGAGATGAATAAAAAAAACACTATGCGTTTCCAGGTTGTCGAAATGGCGTATATGGAATATCTTGGGAGTAGCTTGGGGCATGAAGTTGAAACTTTTAGGTACTTTTGGACAACAGGAATGGGGGAGGGCAATACAAATTAATTAGTGTTGAGGGAGAGGGATATGGCTAAACAGTTTTGGTTTCCTAACAAGGTAAAGCGACCGGTTTTGCGCTCTAAAATCCTATGGAACTTTTGATTTACACATGGCTAAGAAGTAATATACATCAAAAGACACCATGGGCCGACAGGTAATCGAAGTGGCGTATCTACAATTTCTTGGGAACGCCTTAGGGTATGAATTTGAAACTTCCAAGGAAGGATTGAAGGGCGAGGGGGGGGGGGGGGGTTAAGCAAAGGTTAGATTATGAAGTGGAGACATACTAGAGCTTACTTTTCTTTTCTTTCAAAAATGTTCTTTTTTATTTAATTAATCCCCATTGAAGAATCCAAGCAGAAAAACAAATTATTAAGCTAATTTTGAAACGCATATGTAATCTGTATTGTACACTATCTAGGGCGAGGGAGCGCTGACTTCTCGCAACTGGGTTTATGTTTCGCAACGACACGTGTGCCGCACAGTTACGCTACGCTTGGAACGTGCCACCTAGTTTACTTTATTTCTGAGAGATATACCCCTCTCTCCTATGGGGTTTTAAAACCTACACCGAATATTCTCACGGTTCAAGAATATGGGGACCTCATGATGTATTGAAAGCTCTTCAATTGAACTGACTGTCAAACATAATTATAGATCTTCTTTTGTTCTTAACAGCAGTAATTTGACTCTGCCCAAGAGCCATGACACAAATTCCCTGACAAAACATCTTTATTAGCCCTTCCTTTTTTCTTTTAAGCAGTAAATCATTTCTATCAGAGGATCCCTGACGGATATTTTCTCTCAGGTTAAATTTATGGTACAGAAAGTAAAATAGACTATCAAGGCTGTACCCAGGATTTCAATTCGCGTGGGGGGGGGCACAAAAAACCGCAAAATGCAACAAAATTTTTTGTATGTATTTTATTACTTTTTTACGAGCCGAACAAAAATCTTTGGGAGGGAGGGGCTCAAACCGGTTACCCCCTTCCCTAGTTACGACCATGTACACAACAATTACTTTTTTTTTTTACGAAAATCTCACTTACTACCAACTTTTTGTGGGAACTCCTAAAAACTCTGATTCGTTTTATTGAATTTATAGTAGTTGTTTAGTACTTGATGTGTATTAATATTTTAAATGTTGTTTTTCGTATCGATATAGACATTTGGTATTCAACAGGGGGTATAGACATTTTGTTATTCAGTTCGGCTAATATATCGATGTTGATACGTCAATATTGCCCATCCTTCGTTGTATTTTTACTATTAAATTTTATTATTAAAAACAAGGACCAGACTTGACCTTCCAAAGTTCAATCCTGTTCTGTACGATTTGTTTCATTTATAGGAAATGCGTTATGCCATTTGTTTAGTTAGTTATGGTTAAGTCAGGCCTATGTAACATGCGGCCTGCAGGCCTAATGTGTTAAATTTTTCAAACATTTAGCCTTTTGAAGTATTTTATATCTTGAACATTTGGCATTGGTTAATGGCAGCAACATTATAAAGGTCAACCTAATTACTGTGGGAATAATCCACAGTATTTACTAATAGAATAAATTTTAATTATACTTTTAAAATTTATTAATATATTTAAAGTTCGACCTAAATCTATTGGCTAAGTAGCTTGTTTCTTGGAGAGCTCCAAAATAGGCAAAATAGCAGAACCCTCCAATCCACCCCCAGAACAGAGGATGGGAAAAAAGACTTGCACACTCGCACTAAAGACAAGGTTAATATTTCAATGCTTTCAAGAGATGTTTTGTTAAATTTTTAAAGTTCATTATATTCCTAAGACATTTACGTAGTTTCTTTGTCTAATATCGGTATATCGCCGACTTATATTACCGGTAATAACGGTATATAACTCGGTATATTACCGGTAATATCGTATATCGCCGGTATTTCTTTGTCGGTATATCGCTAGTGTTAGTCATGACCTCCTATTCATTTTACATGTAAAATGTAAAATTTCATTTTAAAGGGCGACAAAAACTTAAAGGGTATAAGCTACGAATCTCGCCTTGCGAGTTCAGGTGACTTGTTGGCTATAAGTTTTCAATCTTAAATCTATATCATCGACCCACACCTGACTCCAGTGGGCTTTCCGAATAGGCAAAACTCAGTGTTTGAAAAAATCTCACTCACCGGCTTGCCTACAAGTCCGGTGGACATTGTCAGTCATGAGTCTACCTAAGAATCTTGGTTGCCCCGTTGCAATTCTGCTGAGCTTTCCCAATAGGCAAAACTCAGAGTGTTTGAAAATATCTCTGTCCCCTACTCTGCTTACAAGTCCAGTGGACATTGTCTGTCATGATTAAACCCACAAATCTCGGTCATCTCAACTGCAATTCTAGTGGGCTTTCTCAGTAGGCAAAACTCATGTTGAAAAATAAAATAACTCGTAACTTGTAAAATAACTCGTAACTACGAGTTATTTATAAAATAACTCGTAACTACGAGTTTAAAAATAAAATAACTCGTAACTACGAAAACTTGAGTTTCATATATCACCTATACCAGTTGGCGTGAACCAAGTGCAGCAAAATTGTGTCACCAAGCATGATCGCACTGTTCCTTTGTGGGGACTGTTCGCCACGTGGCGGAGCTTTGCCATGAGTGGCGGAACTGTGTGAAACATTTGGCGCTCAAGATGAACACCAGGTTGTGTAAAGTGAGCGATTCCATGCAATGGATATTGTGCAAGCGCTACTAACGTCTTGATACTTGAAGGTCTAAGAATATAATGAGAAAACATAACAAATACAATATACATTTAATTGTTCAATGCGGACAAAGGATAAAGAAAGAAAAAACATAGAAAATATACAGTAGAATCATCAATAAAATAAAAATTGGTAGAAAAAAAAAGAAGATATAAATTAATGAAAAAGGAAAGAAATAAATCAAAATTAAGAAACCAAAGAAAAACAGAGATAACCTGTTAAACGTTAGGTCATGAAGAAAAAATAATATAAACTCAAATAATTTTAATCAAGAACGAGGAGTATAAAATCAAGATAGATTCCTACATATATTTTTATAAGATAAAGCAGAGATAATTAGTAATTGGGATAGCGTTTTAAGGTAAAATAGACTGAAAAATGAGGGATTTTTGTGTGGCTGTTACTTTTAAGTAAAAAAAACTGCCGAGACGAATAACGTAAGGATAGAGAATATTCCCTTGATGAACAGAGGGTGAACCGAACCCGATGGTAGAGTTTCCTGGTATATTGAGTAAGCTAAATTTAGGGTTTTTTTTTTCTGGCAATTATGTACTCGAGAGATAATAAGCCTCTATCTGTATGTATATCAGCCGAAAGCTAAACTCTAGGAAAGCGAGAGGTTACTTTAACTACTCAGCTATTTGAAGACTGAAGAAAGTGAAAGAGTCTACTATTGTTTTTACACCGGACAACGTCGGCAGTAGTTTTGGCAGAACCGGTGCCTGTTTTTACTCTGGCACCGGACAACAGCATGCCATGTATTGAAACACAAAAGCGTAATAAAGGGAAACCATCATGAAAGGCAAGGATTCATGCAATCCAACATATCTGACAGCCTAAGGACAATGAAGCAAATTTAGGTTGCACAGATTTAAATAATAAGACTTAATATCATACAAATAATAATCCTAGAAACTTAGAAACTTTAATGTTTTCAATTTAATTAAATTTTTCTAGGATAGACAAAGAAGGAACACTCGAAATTACATTTTCAGAATGGAGAGATTTCTTTATGTTCAACACAAGTTCAAATATATCAGAGATTCTAAAATTCTGGCGTCATGCCACGGTAAGTTCGGTTTTTTAGTAGATTTGTAATTTAATTTTTAAACTAATAATTTTCATTATTCCATAAGCGATGCATTACGTCTCCCATGTAATGCGTTGTAATTTCTTGTATTTGCCTATGTCAGGGTTATAATGAATTTAATAAGTAGGCATATTGCACTTCATCTTAATTGAAAAATTGAACAATTTTCATTTTCTTTTATTATCAAAAATGTGCCTTTTGCCGCTTCAAAACCCTCAACTCTTCCTGTCAACCTTTTAGCAAAAAGACAGGCATTTTGCATTTTCAAATTATTAAGGTGATGAAGTGATACCGTTACCCTATTGACAGTTTTTCAGAGGATAGGTAAGGGGGCTTTTTAATGGATCGTCATTTTCCAATGGGTGACTCAGGTGGAATATGAACAGGAGGTGGAACCTCCCTGAACCTACTGAAAAACCACAATAAGTAAATAAAAGAATCACAATAACTAGAGACAAACCACACACAAGATAAAAAAAAACTACCGTATTTCTCTAGTAATTTTGAACTTTGGTAAAATATATTCATTTTGAAAAATCACATAAAAACTATTTTTTTAGTTTTTATGGAGGAAGTCAATTTTCTCCTAAATTTGGTGAAAGACCAAATAGTATGTGCTTTTTTGGTGTAATTAGTAATCTTAGGTTTGAGCGCTTTTGAAATGTTCCTTTGGGAGGTAAGAACACGGTTTTACGCGTTCGACGACAGTATGCTATGGTATGTATGTTAAAGTCTCCTTTTCTTTATTGTAGACTCTACAGTTTCTATTGATTAATTATGTCCGAACCAGACCTTTTTGTTTCCCTTGAGGCTGTGCTTTTTTGTGGTGAAACGTAAATATATCCTCCCTTTTTTAAGGGTTTAAGGCAGCCATTCTTTAATTTTGCGCTTATAGTGGGGTTAGTTGTTCCTGACGAGTTAGAAGAACATTTTTTAGCTGAGAACCTGACATTGATTGAGATGTCAACTTATCCACAGTTTTATTCCCTCATTACCCCTATATGGCTTAGAACATGCTGAAAGATGTTTTCTTTGACGTGTATTTGTAGCTCTAGAATTAACTATCATAGGTGTACAGGGTCAGCCTTGGTGATCTTCCTGTGAATATCATTTGCAGTTTCTTAAGTTAAGTGAGAGTCAATGAAAACAGCCGCATTCTAGTTGGCTTGTCTTATCTTTTGGTGTTGTTTTGAGGCCAATAAAACCGATCCCACTTCATCTGTGAGGATTAAAGATGAGTTCCTCTGTTTCATCTGTATGTGTATTTCCTTTCATGTGACGGTTGCGTCTGTTTCTGCCATGTCTTCTTAACGCGGTCCATCTTTGTAGGTTCTTGTGATTAGTGATTCTTGCGCCTGTTACCTTTCCTTTCTGTAAACATTTTCACTATTTGGTTTAGGTTCTTTTTTCCAAGACCACACTGCCTTTCTATGACGAACAAATAACAGTTGCATTTGAAGTTTTATTTAATATTAAATCGAATTAAAAAAAAAAGAATTTTGACATGAAATACAGCCTTCTTTGGTGAATGAATCCTACTCAATTCAAGATAAACTTTACAATTGGTAAGTAAAACAATGAATTATCAAGATTTAGGCAATATCACAATTTTTTCAGTATTTCTACGTTGAACCGTGAAAATAAATAAGTGTAACTTTGACAACGATTTTCATTCTTAAGCATTCAAAAATTAATGATTTGTTGATTTCTAAAGACCCCTACACCTTCAAAGGAAAGCTACTCCTTTTTATGCTGTTTGTTGCCATACGGCTTTTCCTTATTGTTCTTCTGTCTTCTTTATTCGAAATTGAGGCTCCGATTATTCCATATGGCTGGGTAAATTTCTATGCTTTCGATTCAATTTTTGCTGTTCTTGATGCTTCAATCAAGAATCCCACGCCAGTTTATCAGCAGTGTTAACACACTGTCCTTGTAAATTCTTAACATGTCGCAGTTGATGATCCTAATATCTCCCTTTGCTGTTCAAGGGGCTTATTTGTTCAGAATACGCCCAGGTTCTCTTGCTTTGTCTGGCCCTGCTCACTATTGGTCATCTCTAGGGAAGGAATTATTCCGTCACTGTGCATTACTACTACTTCCATTTTCGGGGACTTTGTCTTTTGACCCTCAGCATCTTTTAGTGGCTCTTGTATAACGTCTTTCAACAGCAGTTCCAGTTTGTTGTTTCTATGATCTAATACTGCTTCTTATAACAGCCCACCGCAAGGTCAAGCCACCTGAAACAAACACGGCTGTGCACCTTTCCCTGTCTGTAGTCTGTCGGAGCATTGCTTCCCTCCACGATCTTCAATTTTCTTTAAACCCTTTCTTATAATCCCCTTTTACTCCATTCAGAGATGACCTGCATCTCGTTTGACCTCATATAAATGGCCAAGAAATTCAATCTTTATCAATTAGTCATCCTCATTCCGTGAGACGTGGCGTAGCCATTTTAGCCCTTCTTCCATTTAAAAAATAATAATCTGTGATGATCTTCATATATGTATCTTGTGATAAGTTTGACTTGCTTAAAAAAAAAGAAAAGAAAGAAAAAAAAACTTCCAAAAAGAAGCTTTTCAAAGAAAATGAGAGTTACTTTAAACAAAAAGTGAAATAAAATTTCATTAATGAAAAAAAAAAATGAGGCCCATCACGAGCAGAAATGTTTAGCAAATAAGAAAGTCAAGTTTAAAATGAACGGAAATTAGTTCAAGCGCAAGGAGCTGAGTGTATTTTTTTGTTTTGTTTTTTTCTCATTCGTGCGGTATGTTTTATTTGTCATAACAACAAGAAAATTTGTCAGGACATCAACAGTCCTCGATTCAAGGGAAAACCAAAGATAACTTCTCATATTATTTTGCGGATTACTATGGAACACTTGAGGACAGGGGCATCGTATGGGGGGGGGGGCAGTTGCACCCCCCAATAATTCGGAGAAAAATTATTATATAGCACATGCCCCTCGACTATCCGGATATGAACCCCTCTTGCCCAAACCCCCCCCCTCTCCCCCCAATAAAAATTCTTGAGCTACGCCCCTGCTTGCTTGAGGAAGTAGCGTGATTATTACCCTGCGCATGCGCAATTGAAATATTGGATTTGCTCCTAACTGTCTTTCCCTGGGTTGTAAATCAACAAGCTTTTGTTTAACAATAATGAAAAGAAGCTTTAATTCAATCTCTTCTCCAATTATGTTTACCCTTAATGAAACTTGGAACAGGAAAAGTCCAATTACAAACTAGAGAATTTCAATAAAACGCAATGGAGCAAAAAGGAATGTTGCTTGTATCTGTTTTCCCAATGGGATGCTGAAGATCATAATGCGAAGTTAATTAGGCTCCAAAATGTGAGAAGTGAATTATGATCTGGGGTTCTATAGAATCTTTTAAGGGGTTTGCACTCAGTCCCCCTCAAAAAGTGCTTCTAGTGAGAATCGGGCCCCTTGCATCTGTTAACAAATTGACCCAAGATAAAATTTTAGTTCGAAAATTTTAAAATTTGGCTTTTACTTAAGAAAAAGAAGGGAACAAGAATAATTAATGAGTTGCCGAATAGGCTAATATAAGATACCAAACTTATGTTTTATTGATATATTATCTCTGGCTGCAGTTTTTGAAGAAATTGTAAAAAGCACTGCGAATGAACCTAGTACTTATTAAAGTATTTGAAAATAAAGTTAAATATACAGAAAAAAGGCTCTTTCACCTATCTGGAGAGTTGTTCTTTTACTGATTTATGATCAAAATTAGCGTTCACTCTTTATAAACTTCCACTTGTAAGGCTTTCAAGATGTTCATGTATTAGGGCATTCGACCTTGGCTCCAGCTCTCCCTAAAATCTCATGACTCTTACTCATATTTTCGCATAAATTCCATGTTTGTTTGTTGCCGTTTTTAATGTTTTGTCGATTTTAGGTTATAACTGATCTGTTTGGGTTTCTGTTATGGGTGTAGCCGAATTTTGGGCAGGGGAGCGAGCAATTTTACAGACTGGCTGGTCGTTTTTTATGACTGATTCGAGTGCAATTTCAATTAAAATTGGTTCATTTTTCCGACTGAGACTGATCTTCTTTTCGGTGATTTTGCGTCATTTATTTCCATTCGTCATTTATCATTTATTCGTCATTCGTCATTTGCGTCATTTATTTCCATTCGTCATTTATCATTTATTCGTCATTCGTCATTTACTCGTCATTTGCGTCATTTATTTCCATTCGTCATTTACCACAATAAAACGAAATTGAGCCATAATAGCGACGCTCTGTGCCACTATTTTATTGACTCAATTTTTTTTACAGACAGGATGAAAACATTAGGGGGGGGGGGTACCTGTACATGATTGCCCTTTATGTATGCATCGTCTTCGGACCTGATTTAATATTGAAAAAAAAAATTCATGATCACTAAAAGTTAATAACCAAGAATAAACGATCATTTTTTATGGGATCAATTTGTTTTGTGAGGAAGAATTAGCGACAGTACCAAAAGGATTAAAAAATAGTAAGGCTTCAGATGCTAATAGTGTGGTAAATGAGTTTTTTAAATATGGCGGCTCTGAGGTTGGAAATAAGTTACTGAAGATTATGAAAAGGATTTTTGAAAAAGGGGAAGTACCTGTCGATTTTTAGGAAAACCTTCATTAAACCACTGTATAAGAAACGTGATAAGAGTGAGTGTTGTAATTATTGAGGCATTAGTATTGTCTCTGTAGGTAGCAAATTACTTAGTAATATGATACTTTTTAGACTGAGAGATGCTGTAGACAAAGTTTTAAGAGAAGAACAGTGCGGTTTTAGAAAAGGTAGAGGATGTGTCGACCAAATTTTCACTCTTAGGTTAATAATTGAGAAGTGCCTGAATTATCAAACGCCTTCGTTCCTCAGTTTTATAGATTATGAGCAAGAGTTCGATTTTATTGATGGACGAGCTTTAGCAAAGGTCTTATCCTTGTATGGTATGCCAGACAAATACATTAAAGTGATTAGTGCTATGTATGAGATTAACACTGCTCCGATTAAGGTAGGAAATGAGGTTAGCAGCTGGTTTTGTATTAAATCAGGAGTTAAGCAGAGTTGTGTTCTATCCCCCTTTATATATAACATTTTGATGGATTTTTTCTTACGAAGCATAGGAAAGGCGATGGGAGACCCCCGAATCAGATGGGAAGGGAAAACTCTCCTGGACTTAAATTATGCTGATGATTTAAGCGTCCTATATGAAAGTGTGACCAAAATGAATGAACTTATAGAGATTTTGCGAGTTCAACGTGCTAGAATAGGCTTGAAAATAAATGTTAAGAAGACTAAGTCACTGAAGCTAGGTTGTCTGTATTCTGTCTACCCCGCGCTTACATTTTTGGTCTTAAAGAATTCAAACATGTCCGTGTAGTTCGTGCGTATTCAGTTAAAACGACTTTTTTTGTTTCGCTTTAATATACATCTAAAACTTAAGATAGTGTTGAACCCATTAACCCTGGAATACTGTCGGTTCTTAAAAGTTGCATTAATACTGTCGCTTCGTAAATTTTACGACTTTGACTTTGAATGCCTGCAAAAAATCGAGGAGCCGAGGTACCAAATAGTATTTTTAACAGTGCATCGACTACATATGAAACAATACAAAAATGGAAGAATTAGTCAAAATTTTTATCTTGCTGCCACAAGGGATGCACATCTTCGTTCGATGTTCTGCACAGATGGCCCCACCACACTTGTTACAGAAGGTGGTCGTCATCCTATGGAGTTTCGAGGGACAGAGTGAGCAAATTTTGCGTTTTCGGTCCTGAGGTGTTGGGCTTCCAGAAGGACTAGCAATTCCTGCGACATCTTCGATGTGTTCACGGAGTGAGCGGCTCAAATTTCTACCTAAGAGCCTTTGCTGTACGTGAGGCTGCACTAGCTCTCGGTAGAGTTCCTTCATATAAAATTTCCTTGTAGGAGTCTTCTCTCCAATCTTTCCGCGGTTGAAGCTGTATACCACATAAGAGTTGATGGAAGTGATGTTTAGGAGCCCATAAAATACACATAAGGGCCACTTTTTAGTTTTCCTCGAACAGGACATGTCACTACACATTTGGTCGAAGGTATCAACCCCACCTTTAGTCGAGTTGTAGTACTCGATGGCTTCTGGCCATCTTCTGGCTCCTCTGAGGCTCTAGCTGTACCGTAGTTGGCTGCCTTTCTTTCAATCTCTTCATTCGTATGCAACACAATCTTGTCCATAATCTCGTCAGACAAAAAGACTTGAAAAGCTGAGAGAGGCGTATCTGCCGCTTTGGCGGCATCACCTACAGGGACAGCCACACCTCTGATGAGATTTCGACCCAAGGGTCTCCCTCTGTTGGTTTTCTGTGGGGGTGAAGCTGACCACCTATGTCCATCTTTTCCTCTGAGCGATCGTTTCGATGGAACGACAATGAGTCAGTCGCCAGGAAGTTCCAAACTTAGTAAGTTCTTTTCACCGCTCTCTTGATCTTCGTCTGAAGATTTAGACTGCGGTCGAATATTTGCTCTTGCTTGCCTTCGCACAGATGCCGATGCACTTTGACGACCAGTATCTTCATCAGCATTTGTGCTGGACAGATGGCTATCCTTTTCTTCTTCAGGTACATAATCTTCATCGGAGTCTTCGCTGTTTTCCAAATCCTCCAGATCTTCTCCGATTAGATTTTCTTCAGAGTCACTAAGAGTTGAGATGTTATCCTCTTCGTCGCTTGCATAGAGTAATTCTTGGATCTGTTTTTCTGTAAGCCTTCTAGAAGCCATCTAAAAGAAAACAAAACATCTAAAAGAAAAAAAACGAAAAGAAAAAGAGACGAAAAGGTGTAGTGTCTGTAACGTTCCCGCTCCTGAGGACACATGCACATTCCTACCTAGGCAGATGTTGAAATTAGAATTTTAACAACTTTTGTCACAAGAAAACTGACACAAATCCAAGAAAAAACTAAATGTACTAATTCTGATTTTCGCAAAAAGTTACACTATTACTGTCGCTTCGTAAAATTTACTACTCACCCTCGTTATCTCGGAAACGAGCAGGGATCCGTTCAAGTCTGAATTTGCCCAATAACTGGCGTCTCGAAAAAGGAATTTACGTGAAGTCACGTCTTGTTATGTGATACCGTCTACACGGGAATCTCGAAAAACGGTTTGGCGGTCGTAAAATTTACGAAGCGACAGTATTCCAGGGTTAATTAGTCTTAGGCGGATTTGCTAAAACGATGGCGCATAAAAAAGGTAAGCATGTGAATGTAACCGTGTATGTTACACATAAAATAATTCTGCAACAAAAAGGGAACTGTCACGGCGCAACCCATATGATAGGCTTATTTCAAAAATGTTTCTAAGAGTAAAGAGAGATAAGGGAAAACCCAATCCTTCCTTTTCTAGATGTATATGAAAGTGTGTTGAGAGTTCGAATATTTGGGCCTAAAAACATCATTTTGAGGTTACAGACACCTCACTGGTGCGTTTGTATTATTCTAGAATTGAATCGCCCTCTACATCACATAGACATTCTATGAACAGGCCCTACACAGAAGGATTTATAATTTTTGGGGGAGGGGGAGACATGTTGAAAAAAATGTGAAAAATAAACGGAAATGGGCCTACCGTATTTCATGTAAGAGAAATAATACAGGTATCAGCTGATGCTTGTATGCTGTTAAAGCGGTATACCATATCTCTGAAAATCTGATTCAAAATGTATATGAAGTAGTAATTTTGTTATTATGGTGTTATGTTAGGAAGCGGCCATGCATAACATGTTAGCTAAGTAAAACACAAAATCTGAACTTTATGACAACTGTTTCTGAAGGCAGTGAACACTAAAATAAAATCTAAGTGGACGTTTTGGTTAATTGACCAATAGCTGTCCTCGGCAAAATAGAAGAAGAAACTCACGATGGATAAAGCCAAAAAGACACTTAACCCTATAGACAAGAATTCCATAAAGCAAAATAAATGCTCTATTGCAATAAGTCTGACAAAATTTAAAGTTTCGACACTGTTAAATAAAGCAATATAAAATAAATAATAGCCGATTAAAGCAGTCTTCTACTTTGGAGATACGCAAGCTAGCTGTCACAAAAACAAGCAATTAAATAAGAAACCACTTAAAATTTAAATAAAGAGATTGTGAATTTTTTAATTTTGGTTTCTAATTTTTTTTTTAGCTTTTTTTTAGCTTTATTTTGATTGGTTTATTTGTCAGAGCTTCTTCCTCTTTTCCGCTGAGGACGGCTATCGGTTATATAGCCGAACTCGTCTAAGTATTATTTTAATCACTTTTTATTAGAAACTCTCCATTTCAAATAACTTCTCGTTTTTCGTATAGAGGATAGGCAGTGTGATCTTCGTCGTTATTTTCGTCAAAAATAACATAGGGAATTAATGCAACTATTGTACTGCATATAATTGACGTTAACAACATATAATTGACGTTAATCTCAAAATCCGTTTATAGAAAGTGATGATTGTAACCTGCTATTCCCTGGATTTTGTCTATGTTAGTCCTTGCAAATTTATAAAGCTAGCCC